>JAWZYV010011539.1:0-596526 GCA_038373885.1 Cheiracanthium punctorium
AGGAATCAACCCAGCATAACTTTTATTTATTTATTTTTTGGTTGCCAATAAATATGTGTTTAATAATTATGTGTCTTGAAATTCCTTAACTGATGCATTTATCGCTAATTTGTTCCCGTTCATTTTCATGTAATCCCTTTTGGAGTTGAAATTCGGCCTGGGCAGCTCGCAAACCTGTGGTGATTTTTTAGGTTGGCGAGATTAGGGGGCTTAAAGTACGAATCAACATATGAAGCAAATAAAATTAAAAGGATGGACGAAGAGCTGTTGCACGAGCCTGTTAAAATTCAGTATCGATGTGCTCTTTCTAAAAATACCAGAATAAAACCTACATTTAGACATTCGCAGCTTCAAACAGATTATTTTATATTGATTTACCATGCGCATAATCTCGCCGTCCAATGAGTAACCCGAATAAAGACTGTCTTTACACATGTGAATGGAATTTCATAATACGCTTTTTGACAATGGATTATCTAATATTTCTTTCTTATCATTTTGAGTAAGGTATGCGGTAAGTAAACCATGTCTTTGGATGAGTTATATAGTGTGCGTAAGATAGAAGGTGATGGAAATTGTTTATTTAGGGCACTTTAGATATTCATTTACGGAAACTAAGAGAATCACTTCCTAATACGAGAAAAAATTGTTAAGTATGTAGTTGATAATTGGCGCTCATACAATTCATTTATTATTGGAGATAGCTTTTACGGCGTTACGATTTCTGATTATCAAAATTATAAACAGATAATCTCAATAAATGTAGAAGTAAATGTGGTAACGAGAATTTTTAATGTGTTCATAACAATTTTTAACTCTCATAATGGTGATGTTACAAAATTGGGTATATATATTAGAAGGAAAATAGTAGTAAATTTATTGTACCAGGGTAATGGAGATTCACTATAGCGTTTTGGTCAAGAAAGGTACTAAACAAAAACTGGAAGAAAGAAATAAAAGGTATAAAGCCAGCAAAAAGAAAAAGGCAGAGCAAGAGCCTAATATATATACCCAATTTTGCACCAGCCAGTTAAAATTCAGTTTCGATCTGTTGTTTCTGAAAATATTTTAAATTTACTTCCGTCTGCTTTTGAAGAAAATGAAAAGAATAGGGTAGAGTGGTTTCAGAAGCCATTTAAAACTCAGTACTGGTGTGCTCTTTCAGAAAACATTTCAAATTTAGCTCCGTCTAATTTGAGCGGTTTAGACAATAAATGTGATTATTGTAACTCTTTATATTTATCGTGTGAAAAGAATTCCTCGGGTTTTTTGGTATGTGTTGTTGTAATAAAAAAATGGTACTTACATATTATCCTGGCGGTCCGCCAAGACGAGCAATTTTTCGCCAAGATAATTGCCGAACAAATGAAATAATTCGTGGTTTGAAATACGTTTGGCAACAGTTTGCCAGCAAATTTGAAGCAAAAATCGTTTGGCGAAAATGACCGCCGGGATAATACGTAGGCGCCATGCGTTTTATGCCGGGATAATGCGTTTTTATAATGAGCCTCTGTCAGATCATCGCCGCTACAATGAACCGACATGTTCGGAAGTTGCAGCGGTATTTGAATCGCATGATGGCGCTCCATCATCTCATAGGTCTATAAAAGTTTATGTTAGAGATGCAGGGTTGCAAAAAATAGATTTTGACAGTATACACTGCGCTCCAATGTCATATGTATTACTTTGGCCTTGTGGAGAATCCGGTGGCATATTTCAATGCCAGCTGGAGGAGAGCGAAAAACTAAGGTTCGCGAAAATATCTCAATGCGAGAGTATGTATCATATAGACTTATGGTTCGAGGATGTCCTCCAAAAGGAAATTACAATCCACTTATTAATGCTAGAAAATTAACCCAGCAATTGATTGTTGACTATTAGTGTCGCATTGAAGGTGATAGATTAAAATTTATCCATACACAACAAGCAAAATTGTGAGTAGACACATATGCTGGTCTTGCAGATGCTTTGCATGCACATGCCGAGCAAGAAAACGTAAAGGCTGGACGAATTGTTATTTTGCGCTCTTCCTTTACAGGTAGCCCTCGAAACATAATTAAAAACTATCAAGATGCTGTGGCAGTGTTAAGGAAATTCGGGAAGCCAGATATTTTCTTAACATTTACATGCAACCCTTTATAACTAATTGTATATACATTCCTATGAAACTGCGAATAATAGACCTGATGTTACCGTTCGCGTTTTTAATGCAAAAATTAAGGAGATTTTACATTTGATTAATCATGCCCAAATATTTGGTAAAGTACAAACATATTTATATACAGTTGAAAAAAGAGACTTGCCTCACGTTTAAATATTACTGTCCCTTCAAGATAATTGTAAATTTAGAGAAATATTAGATATAGATAAAGTTGTTTCTGCAGAAATTCCTGACCCCAGTGATACGGTTTTATATAATTTAGTTAAACGTCATATGGTGCAGGTCCTTGTGGTAGTCTTAATCCAAACTCAATTTCCATGAATGATGATGGCAAATGTCAAACAAGATTTTCCCAATGGAAACAGATTCTAATCAATCTCACCAAAGAAGTTTTACGTCTGACACGTGTACTCTGTGCACATGCTCTTTTTACTTCCTTGTTTTATTTTATGTCGCAAGTTTAATTCAACCGTGAAACTTCCAGTATCTCGGAAAATAAGGCCGTATTAGGTGATTGTGATTAAACTGAGTTGACTATCCAAAATTATTCAATGTACGGTAAAAAATAGTGATAAAATAGTTTAATTTCATTAAAATTAACATCCTAATAGTCAACAGAGGATTTTTATCAACCTAGGTTTATAATAATTAAGCTATTCAATCCAATAAAGTCGTGTATCCCCGTTTAAAATGTTAATTTTCACAAACCAATATAAAATATCAAATTCTATTATACGATTATTTATTGAATCTGATCACCGATGAAAAAAAAACTATCATACAGAAAAAAGAAATTATACTTAAAGTACTATATCTCTAAGAAACGACAAGAAGATGAATATAAGGAGGAAGAAATTGTTAAGAACAAGAAAAGAATTAAGAAAATAAGAGTGAATGATTTTTATAAAGATAAAGAGAAGAATATAAACAAAAAAAGAGTAAAAAGATTAAGAAATGATATTGAATATAAAGATGAGGAAAAGTTTAAAACAAAAGAAAGAATTAAAAGATTAAGAGAAGACGTTGAATATAAAGATGAGGAAAAGCTTAAAACAAAAGAAAGAGTTAAAAGATTAAGAGAAGACGTTGAATATAAAGAGGAAGAAAATGTTAAGACGAAAAGCAGAATAAAAAAATTAAGGGAAGACAGTGAATATAAAGAGGAAGAAAATGTTAAGACGAAAAGCAGAATAAAAAAATTAAGGGAAGACAGTGAATATAAAGAGGAAGAAAATGTTAAGACGAAAAGGAGAATAAAAAAATTAAGAGAAGACAGTGAATATAAAGAGGAAGAAAATGTTAAGACGAAAAGAAGAATAAAAAAATTAAGAAATGATATTGAATATAAAAATGAGGAAAATTTTAAAACAAAAGAAAGAATTAAAAGATTAAGAGAAGACGTTGAACATAAAGAGGAAGAAAATGTTAAGAAGAAAAGGAGAATAAAAAAATTAAGAGAAGATGCTGCTTATAAAAGAAAGAAAATGCTAAAACAAAGGGAGAGTAAAATATTAAGAGAAGATGTTGGTTATAAGAAGAAAGAAAATGTTAAAACAAAAAGAAGAATAAAAAAATTAAGAGAAGATGTTGTTTATAAGAAGAAAGAAAATTTGAAAACTAAGGTACGTGTACACAAATTAAGATCACAAGAATTGTATCAAAAAAAAGAGCGACTAAGTGACAGACATCAAAAAACAAGTATACGAAATAATGATCAACTGCGACTTAGAGAGAATATTACTCGTCAATATCAGAGGAGTAATGATCCAAAAGATAAATATTTTCTAAAATTTATTAAAGATCGGGCATGTGTACCTCAATGTATATGTTGTTCTTGTGAAGGTCTGTTTTTCAGTCACTCTGTAGTTAGCTTTAATGTAGAGAAAATTAAAGAAATTATTCCTGAAGACATTTTTTCAAAAGTTTATAATTATAGTTCAAAATACATTTGTAAAACTTGTAACTCCTACATCAGTAAAGGTAAAATACCTACTTTATCTACTAGTAATGGACTGAAGTTTGTTGATATACCAAATTGTTTGAAAATTCTTTCTCCGCTTGAAGAGAGAATGGTCGCACCTTACATTAATTTCATGCAAATTAGACCTTTAAAATCTTTTGCAGGTAATCCACAGTTTGGTTTAAAAGGTAGTGTGGTAAACGTACCAATTGAAATTAATGATGTGTTGAATGTATTGCCAAGAAATTTCAATCAGATGGCGACATTACAGCTGAAGCTAAAAAGACATTTTGATCACAAGAGCACATATATGTTTGAAACAATTCGTCCAGCGGTTGTCTGCGAAGCACTAAAACATCTTATTGAAACACCACTTTACCAGAAGCACGACATTCGGATTGACAATAAATATTTGAATCAGTTCCAGAGTGAGAAAACTGAAAGAGTAAACTTCATAGTAGATAATTCTGATATTAATAATGACTCAGCTGTAAGTAATTACCTAAAAAAATTAAAGCTTTCTAATAATGCAGATTTCGATTCCGAATTTGATTCAGAAGAAGAATTTGATGAAGAAGTTATGTTAGTTGATAGAAATGAAGAGACAGTTAACAATGTTAGAATTATAGCTCCAGGACAAGGAAAAATTCCCGTACCTTGGCATGCAGTAGAAGATATAGACGAGTTATGTTTCCCTAAGATATTTGGTGGTTATAAAATGGATATTCCCTCTTTTATTTCATATAGTGATCGGGCAAAATCGGAGATTAGGCGTTGGGATCGAAGATCATGTGTACCTACCAGAGTTCTGTTTATGGCTAAAAAGAAGCTAGAAAAAGCATGCATTGCTAGTTTAAATATTTGTTTGAGGAAAACAAAACAAACAGACGGTGTTCAAGCTAAAAATGTTTTAGATTTGCGGTTTTTAGACAATATGATTAAGTTAGATCAAGGTCATAAAATTTTAAAACAAATCAGATCTTCACCCTCTTATTGGGAATCAAAGAAACGTGATCTAATGGCAATGATCCGGCACTTGGGCAAACCTACAGTTTTCTTAACATTATCGGCAGGTGAAAAAATTTGGCCAGAATTATTACAAGGTTTAAGTCAATTAAATTTGGACAAAACAATTTCGATTGAACAGGCGTTAAATTTAGAAGATGCAGAAAAAGCAGAGTTAGTTTCTAAAGATCCCGTAACCTGTGCGCGTTACTTTGATTATAAAACAAATAAATTGATGTTACTTTTAAAGAGGGAAAATAGTATTTTTGATGAATATTTAGTTGAAGACAGTTATGAGCGGGTAGAATTTCAAGTACGTGGATCTCCACATGAACATATTTTTCTTTGGATTAAAGGGGCACCCATATACGATCCTTCCAACGTTGGAAGTGTAAAAGAATGCATTCAATTTATTGACAGATTTATAACTTGTAAATATGATGAAAATGATGTTTTTATGTCAGTCCAACGTCATAGGCATACTCACACATATTATAAAGGTACACGAAATAGGAAGAAATGTCGATTTAATTTTCCAAAGCCTGTTATGATGAGAACAATGATATTAGAGCCACTGAATAACGAAGAAAAGAATGAAGAAGTTACAAAAAATTTGTCTGAAATCCGTAATTTAATGTTTCATTTCTCAAAAAAAACAAGAACTCGTGTCTTTTGAAGACATTTTGACGAAATTAAAACTAACAGAAGAAGATTATATTTTAGCTTTAAGGAGTTCATTGAAAAGAGCTCAAGTATTTTTAAAACGTAGTAGTTTAGAAGTAAATATTAATTGTTACAATAAAACCATATTACATTTATTTGAAGCTAATATAGACATACAGTTTGTTTTGGAAGAGTACAGCGTAGCATCATACATAATTAACTACATCGGAAAAGTGGATGCGGGTCTGTCTAAGCTATTACGTGATGCAGAATATGATGTTTACAATGGTAACAATAGTGTAAAAGAAAAATTTCGAAAAATTACTAACGTCTTTTTGAATAGCAATTTAATGTCGGCGCAAGAAGCAGCATACCACATTATGTCTTTACCATTGTCAAAAAGTAGTAGACAAACAATTTATATCAACACAAGTCCAATAAATGAACGCGTTTTAATGTTAAAGTCTCCAGCTGAATTACGGAAATTGAATTCTGAATCTACAGAGATATTCATGGACAACGTAATAACAAAATACGCGAACAGACCACAGGTAATTGAAAACACATGTTTAGCAGATTTTGCTTCAGCCTATTCCAAACGAAAAATTAAAAATAATGAGAATGATGAATTATTTGAATACAGACGTAAAGAAAAAAATGCTGTAATTAGATACAGGCGGTATAAGTTAGATCAAGACTCCTTCAATTATTATCGCGAGCAAATTTTATTATTTCTGCCCTGGCGAAATGAAGATAATGAAACAGAAAATGTAAACACAGAAAATGTTTACAATAATAATATTAAAATAATCGAAAGAAATCGAAGAAAATATTCTGTTATAGGCGACGATGTATTAGAGAAAGCTTTAGAGCATGCTCAGAATGAACATCAAAATGTGGAAGATGAGGAAATTGATACTTTTTTAGCTTCTGAATTATCTGACAACCAACGAGTTGACATTTTACAGCAAGATGGCAAAGAAATTTCTAGAGACAAACTTTACAATCGTTTTGCATGCCCTAAACGAATACCGCCCAATGAATTGCTAAATGCGATGTCCATTTTAAATGATTCGCAACGTGAAATTGTAATGCATGTATTGCATTGTTTTAAAACCCACAAACTGCCAATAAATATATTCTTAAGCGGCTCTGCTGGAGTTGGAAAATCCACAGTCATTAAATGTATTTATCAAATTATTACAAGTTACCATGATAATTTACCCGGTTCCGATAAAGACAAATTAGTTGTTTTATTATGTGCACCATCTGGTAAAGCTGCCTTTTTAATAAACGGAATTACATTACATACCGCTTTTGCTCTTCCCGTTGTACAGTTTGGTGGCCAAATGCCTGAATTATCGGCTGATTTAGCAAACAATATCAGAGAGAAATTGTTACATTTAAAATTACTTATAATAGACGAGATTTCGATGGTTGGAAGTACAATTTTAAGTCGTGTAGATACCAGATTGAGACAAATTCGAGGAATAAATAAACCGTTCGGAAACTTGTCAGTTATTGCAGTTGGCGATTTGAATCAGCTACCGCCTGTAATGGATTCACCTATTTATAAGACATCAAAAAATAATGAAATGTTTAGGCTTTTTGAAATTAATCCTTTGTGGGAAAATTTTGAATATTTTGAACTAACACAAATCATGAGACAAAAAGATGAAAAACTATTCAGTGTAGCTTTGAATAACTTAGCTAGAGGTCAAATGACTCCAAATGACATAGAATTAATTAAATCAAGAGAGGTTAAAGAAGCAAATGTTCCTGAAAGTGCACTACGATTATTTGCCGAAAATATCAATGTTGAGAACTACAATGAAATGAAAATAGAAAAACAAACCGGCAGAAAGTACATTTCTGAAGCAAAAGACACGATTTTAGGTAAATTGTCAGAAACAAATAGAAATCGTGTAACAGAATTACTGAAAAAGAAAAGCATTACTGAGACAAATGGTTTACCTTTTAGAATAATATTTAAATTAAATATTAAATATATGATAACCTGCAACATTGATATCGAAGACGGACTTGTTAATGGAGCCTGTGGTTGCTTAAAGCACATAACATTTAATTCAAATTTTACAGATCCGTATGTAATATGGATAGATTTTGCATCCAACATTATCGGTAAAAAAGCAAGACTATTATTCAAAGACTTCATGAAATCAGAAAATATCGATTCTAATCTAACACCAATAGCAAAAACCAGTATTCCATTAAACATTTCAAATAAATTACAGTACCAGATAATACGAAAACAATTTCCAGTCATACCTGCGGAAGCACTGACAATACATAAAAGCCAAGGCCAGACATACAAAGAAATATGCATGGATTTTAATAAATCCAAAAGGATTTCACGGTCAATGCTGTATGTGGCACTAAGTAGAGTTTCAAGTTTATCGGGGTTATTTATCTTAGGTGACTTCAGGCCACCAAAATTAGTAAAATCAAATGATCCAGTTTTGTTAGAAATAAACAGATTACGAACTGAAAAATTATTAAAGTTATCATTTGACAATTTAAAAGCTGATAATAGAATGACTATCATATTTCAAAATATAAACTCTCTATCTGATAAGTTTAAGTTAATAATAAGTGATGAATGGTATCGCAGGTGATATTTTAATATTTACAGAAACACTAACAAAACCAACTGACGAATTTGAAATCCCCGATTTTGTTGAAATATTCCGATCCAACGTACATCGTTCTTCAAGAGGCGTTATTTGTTTTGGAAGGAAAGGAAGTGATGTATCATATTTGAATCATGCACTTGAAATTCAAGAAAGGCCAAATAAAACTGAATATCATGTAGAATTATTCAGCATCAAGATAGAAAACTATTTCATTATCAGTGGTTACAAATCTCCTTCTTGTACAAATAAACTCTTTGAAAAAGTTTTTCAAGACATGTATGATAAAACATATGAAAATAACAAAGAATTAATAGTTATGGGTGATTTCAATTTTAATTTACAAGGTAAAGAAAAGAATGCAATCAACTTTTTCAACATATACAGCCTAACATCCATGTTGCCTGCAAGTGAATCCACCACAGATTTAAACACACAGATAGACGTTATATTTTCTACAAACTCCGCTGCGTCAGCAGGCGTGTATGAAACATACTTCTCATATCATAAACCCATATTTGTCAAAATCAATTTACAGGATCTTGTCTCCGCAGAAAACAAGCAATCTCCATTAATAGAACAAAATAAAACTTCAAATTCTAATCCTAATGTTAACACAATCATGAAATGAGTAACTTACAAGTAAATATTGATATTAATTCAGTGGAACTTTCATATTTGGATGACATAACGTTAAAAATTGCTGATAAAGTTCTGTCCGAGATTCATAAAACCGATATAAAATTGTCTAAAGAATATTACTGTAATCATTTAAAAGAAGTATTTGTAATATACGAAGACTTTCTTGAAGTAACAAAAAGAAGTATTCTAACAGATAATAATCCAATACTAAAGTCTCAGCCAATTGATTTACTAAGAAACCAAAAAATTCATTTCGCTATGAGAAAAAACTTCGCAGTTGCAAAAACAGAAGGAGACAGATCATGTTTATTCCGTTCTGTATCAGTATGTTTATTTGGTACACAAAAATATCATATATGTATTCGAATGTTATGTTGTTTTACTTTTTACAAAAATTGGATTTACTTTGAACACTGATAGAATGAATTTTTTGTTCGAATATGCAAGTGTAATAGAATTAATAAATACTACTGCGAACATTACAACATGGGGAAACGAAGCTCACATTAAAGCTATTACCATTGCATCATTAAGAGAAATTTATGTTTATGAAGAAATAAGAAAGGATGAAGCGAGTATGAAAATGTCTTTGAGCTACAAGGTAGATGTGATGCTGGCCTTTTAATTGAAAATCATTTTCTCTTTACAAAAAATACATTCGATAATGACAATAATTCTGTGTCTTTAAAGCCTATCACAGTACTATACACTGATGGGGGATCAAACTATGCTCATTATTCAGCAATACTACCGAAAACTTTAAATGCCATTCCATTGAAGCGAAAATATAGAAGAGATGCAAGACATGATGAAAATTCATAATATACAACAAGCGCTACAACTTTCGAAAAAATTCTAAACCCTTACCCCTATTCTATACCCATACCCCTTTTAAACTCAGTAAAACCATGTTAAAAATGTAAGCAAAACATTTTGTAATACTCGTAACCAACGTAAACCAAAATGTTGCTGATCGTCGCTGACCGTCGTTGCTGATCGTCGTAGATCTCATCATGAGCCTATACACCGCTCAGCTTTCAGGAAAACACGCGACAACTGCCAAATATTTAAACAGTTATCAAGTGTTTGCCGGCTGCCTGGGCGACCACTTTGTATCAGAACAACCTCAATATGTATCTGAAGTTCAACGAAATGATGCTGATATAGCTTGTATTGATACACTTCAGGCTGCTGAAAGAACAAGTAAGATAAATCATGCCAAACGCGTCGATTTTAAAACACTTTCCAACAGATCTTTCTTTGCGTCAAATTTGGCGATTTTTAAATCTGGCGAGATGTCGGAAATAATCGTTTGTATTGTGTATGAAATGGATTAATGTCTCTAAAATACCATAGATCATAATTTACTGGAATTAATTTGAGTGCTCCTGTAGAAGAACTATTAATTACCAGACACTACATTCGACGGAGAGCTTCTCCTTAATAACAAATCAATTTTATTTCATTTGAAATAGTCGAATATCTGCAAATTACGATTTAAAGAATGATTGCCCATAGAGCGTAACGTACTGGAAAACCTTTGAGTGATCCTGCAGAAGAAATAAAAATGCTACAAACACCATTTTGAATAGGGTGCCTAGTGCAGTACATAGAAATAACATATATAAATAGATAGTCGAGGTATCCATCCCTACTTTAATTAGGTTACTTTTCATTCAAAAACATCCTACAACGACCACAAATTTTAAAGAATTGTGTTTTATGGCACGATGGGAAAAGCGGACTAAACCTCAACAAGAACATAATAGAAATTGCTATATCGGAATTAAAATATTTTGAGCACATTGTGTCTTCTTCAAAACTTTCATCAGATCCTTAGAAAATTAAACATCATCTAATAATCACGATTTAATGATCATTTTTGTGTATGGCAACATAACTCATGAAATGTGTACCACAAATGGCACAAGGATTTTCCCCTTTCGGCATTCGTTAAGAAAAAGTACCATCTTGAATTGACATGCACAAAGTAAACGAGTATTCTTTAAAGTCAAACAACTGTCACAATCGTCCCCAGTTCTATAGTTTGTTTCCGGAAAACCTGCCAATTCTTCTGCGTTATGAAGGCTGATTTAGAAAAGGATAATACTGTGAAATATAACCACTTTTAACCCAGTATTGTTTTTCAGCTATTTAAATTTATTTATTTTATCAATTGCCGGTAAACTCGATGACCGCAGCAATCAGAGCAACGTCACCACATATAAACAGTTGAATCCAATGATTCTGACATGGCTTATATTGGTGCATTTTCTAATTCTAAATGTTATGTTGCACCGTAAATATACATCGATTAGTTCGATATGTTTTTGACACTTTCCAAAAAAACTGATTGGCTTAAACAATTCACTGCGGACGTTTTTTTCCATCAATTTTAAATTTGATACTGGTGTACAGGTAAACGTTTTGTCTTCTACCCCTTCCAATAAATTAAATAATGTGGAGCTTTACCCAACATCCGTAAGTCTGCACTTACACTGGTGATGCCTTGACAGATAAGGGTGAATGCACGCTGAATTTTAATGTAACGAATAACAGCCTTATATCCAGGTATCCATTTCTATTTTAATGGTGTTATTTTTACTCAAAAAGAATTGACGACGACTCCAAACTTTTGAGAACTGTGTTCCATGTTGCGCGAAAAAGTGGACTAAACCTCAACAATCACAACATAAAAATTGCTGTACCGGATTTAAAATATCTGGGACGCATTGTATCGTCTTCAGGACTTCCATGGAAACCATAAAAATTTAAGCAACGGCTGATTTTACTGCAGCAGCTAGGCAAGATTTGATGCGTGCTTATATGTAAGGCAACATACCTCATGAAAGGGATAGCACAGTTCGCACAAGATCTTTCTCCTTTCCAGATTTGTTTAGAAAAAACACCAATTGGTGATGGCATGCTCAAGACGAACCAGCATTCCTAAAGTCAAAGAACTCTTAAAATCATCTCCAGTTCTGAAGGGTTTTTTTCCCCCAAAGAAATTTGCCAATTTGTCTGTGTTACAACGGCTTACATAGAAATGACTAATGCTGTGAACTGTAAGAATTTTTAAAGAACTATCTTTCACCAGCTATTTAAATTCACTATTTTATATATGTTTACTAATAATTAGCATTTTTCATGCCTTACATTTAAATGTACCTTAAATTTTGGCAAAAAGTAAATGTTATGTATGCAGTTTAAAAATCTTCATACAAACGCAAATTTGTAACTGTTTTCCTAACTGTGAAATCAGTTGACTACCTTGTATTTTACTTGTATCACGTAAGCAATTAAACTCATGTTAAATGTTTTTGAAATCTAGTCTTTTAATTAAAACAGTACTTATATGTATTTTTTAGTCTATTTAATAATAAATATCGCTAAAAATTAGTTAAATTCTCATGTTGCACTTTCATTTCATTGAGGGTTACACCATAATAATTAGAAAACATAGAATTAGATAAATTACCGACTAATAAACTTTCATATTTAACCACCGAATAAAACTTTTTCTCACGAATTGGGCGAATCCTGCTATTGAAATGTTTCAGATAATATGTATCGGTCAATATTTTCATAAATATTTGATATCATTAAAAACTGATATTTTAGAAAAAATTCCTTTAAATGTTATATAAAAGGAATTAATGTATTAGATGTTTTAAAATGGATATGAACACAACACTGCGTTTAGTTTAATTGACGTGCAAGGAAGTTATGTGTTGTTCACATCAGATTTTTTTATATTGTTAAACCTGACACTAGTTTGTTGAATTAAATAAGTGCAAAAATATTATCTGCTTAGCACACAAAAGGTCACTGTGAAAATTATATTTGAGCTATGTTACAGCACTCCAAAAACATTTATACATGGACATGGTTGCAAAAAATAAAATGAAATATATATAAATAAATAAGCTAATTTATATCGCTTTCATTTTAGGTTTTCTCTTTCCAATGTTTCGCGTAAAGAAGGGGAAAAAATAATAAATAAAATAAAAGAATTATTCTTCGAAAAGCTAAACATGCTTAATTGCATGATTGGTTCAAAAAGTTGAATATATGGAGCAGAATATAATATTTCTGTGTTTTTTATTGACTTTATTATATTTATGATACTTTCGTGCAGGGCCTTATCATCGAATGGGCGAACCGGGACTTTGCCCAAGGCCCCCAACTCGAAAGGGCGCCCAACTTCAAATGTTGTTCGGAAATATTTTTTTTTGTATCAAAATTTTATGTAAAATAAAACAAATTTCATAGATGGGGCCCTCAAATCCATCAATGCCGAGGCTCCTGTTGGTCATAATCGGGCCCTGCTTTCGTGAGGTACTGCTTCTTTAGAATTGTATTTGTTTGCATCATTAAATTTATTTTAAGAAAACGAACACGGCGGGAGGAGTCCTCCCCCCTTATGTAAAAATTAATTACATTTTATTAAACCAAAGCTTTATATATATGTGCAAACTTGAAGTATGTTTAAAAAATTAATACTTTACATAAAAATATATGTAAAAGCCATTTACAAAAAATCATAAGCAAAGTTAACAAGCGAGGATTATTTCCGATGAATCTGACGATCGTTAAGATTGATATTGTATAAAAATTTGCAAAATTGTTTGTTTCATTTGATAATTTCACATACGTATAAAAAAATGTCATACATACATTAAATATGTATAAAAGAATTTTTATTCAATTATATTTCCAATCATCAAACCTGTCGGAAACTTAAGATTTCTTTTATTGCAAAGCTTACACTTAATTTCACTAACGGGAATTTAAATTCTTATACTTTTATACCTCATCTTAATTTAAACATGGATTTTTCATCAAATTTTTTACTTAAAAAAAAATATATACCCTCCGAAGGTAGGCTCATACCTTGAAAACCTTGCTCATTTCAGACTAAAGCTTTAATATAAATTTTAAAAATAGAAATTGCGGACGAAATTCGTTTTCTTTGGTCTAAATAAACGTACAATTTTAAATAAATTATTGGTGAATTATTAGTACAAACATTTAAATATAGATGGCAGCACTACAGAACGGGCCGAATAGCGTGAAACTATCCGCACCGGCCGGTCCGAATAGCCACTCTGTATGCATTCATACGTTAGCTCAACGCATACATTCATACGTTAGCCTTAAGGTGGATTCATATCTGCCGCGCCGCACCGCAACCATGCCGTACGTACTGTTTCGCCGTTTTGGACCGTAAGCTGTCCTCGCGGCGAGCTTGCGGTGCCGCAAGTAAATACACCAATGCTCTTCTGTAATTGGCTGTAGCTGTAAAAGCTCTTCTGTAATTGGCTGTAGCTTTGCGGTCGCTGCGGAATATCTGTTCTCGCCAGATAATGCGCAAACCCTCGGCGCTCGCCGCGCGAGAGCCGTGTTGCTCCGCCACGTGACGTCATTGCGGCGTCTTAGCGGTGCGGTACGGCCAGTATGAATCCCGCTTAACGTATGCATTCATACGTTAGCCCAACGGTTGGAACGATTATGTTGGCAAAACGTTAGAGCATACGTTGGCCCAACGTAAGAAACAACCAGTTGCCAACCGTTGGATAACCGTAAGCCAACGTGTCATTTCAACGTTGTCCCAACGTATGTGTGCTAGCTGGAATATTCAAGTAATTGAAAAAGAAGTGTTCATTTGATGTGCGAGATTAGATAATCTTTATTCTCAAATAAATATGAATGTTTTATCAAGGGCAAGTCTAAAAATAAATTGTTTTAAAGCATTGTCTGAGTGTGTATGTATTTATCTGAGTAAGCACTAGTGTATCAAAATAGTATATGCTCACAGTCTTAGAGTCGCGTGACTTCAAAAGTAGGCGTGACCACCGGAGACTGTCTATTTCGTTAGCCACGCTTTCAACAAAGGGGTTTAATTGTTAAAGATGATGCAAAAATACATGGTATAACAATGCTCTTTAAGAATGTGTGTCAATACTAATATACTTCGAAACGGTGGACTAAACCTTTATTTAAAAAGACTTTCAAGAAAGGAACGTAATTGTTGGAAATAATGCAAAAATAAACGATATAAAAATGCTCTTTAAAAATGTGTGGCAATAATATACTTTGGAACAGAGGACTAAACCTTAATTTAAAATATCTTTCAACAAAGGAACGTAATTGTTGGAAATAAGGCAAAAATTCACGATATAACAATGCTGTTTAATAATGTATGTGTCTGTCATTAATAAACTTTGAAACAGAGGACTACACAACGGAAAAAACACTCAAAATACTGGAGTTAAACAATAAAGTAAATATAAAAATTGTCGTCGTAAAGGACGTAATTGTCGTATATAATGCAGAAGTACACGGTATAACAATGCTGTTTAAGAATGTGTGTCAATAATATGCTTTCAAACAGTGAACTAAACCCTTATTAAAAAGGGCTTTTAACAGAGGGACGTAACTGGTGGAAATAATGCAAAAATACGCGGTATAAAAACGGTCTTTAAAAAGGTGTGTCAATAATATACTTTAAAACAGTGAACTAAACCTTTATTAAAAATTGCTCTCAAGAAAAGGACGTAATTGTCGTAAATAATGCAGAAATACACTGTATAGAGGAGATTGTTTTCTAAGCTCTTACTGTGTGGAGAATTAAGAAAACGTTGGATGTAGAGTCTGTCGTGAAGTAAAAACAACTTCCAAATTAAAACTTAACAAATTTATTCAGGATAAATCGAGCATGTGAGCTCTACACGACACTAGCACAAAATTACAACATGCGGCCCCAAAGATGCTGAAAGGAACACTGGCACACACGAAGGAGCAAGCTCTGGCAGTGAGCGCAAGGTGAAGAAAAGAAGCTAGCGAAACATGTGTCACGTGTTATACCCGGTGCCGTCCATCAGCGTTGCCAGATTCAATGGCTCTGCAACCCAGAGGGCAGCCGTGAGCGCTCCTCTCCTCACAGTGTGCGCGAAGGGATGCGGAGAAGTTCCTAAGAACTTCTGCAAAATAAACGATATAAAAATGTTCTTTAAAAATGTGTGTCAATAATATACTTTGAAACAGTCGACTAAACCTTTACTTAAAATGACTTTCAACAAAGAGGCGTAATTGTTCAAAATAATGCAAAAATACACGGTATAAAAATCTTCAAGAACGTGCCTCAATAATATACTTTCAGATACTGGAGTAAACCTTTATTTAAAAGGACTTTCAACAAAGGAACGTAATTGTTGGAAATAAACCAAAAATATACGGTAGAACAATTCAGTTTAAGAATATGTGTCAATAATACACTTTGGAACAGTGAACTAAAGCTTTAACAAAAATGAGTTTCAACAAAGGGACGTAATTGTTGGAAATAATGCAAAAATATACAGTAGAACAATGCTGTTTAAGAATGTGTGCCAATAATGTACTTTGAAACAGTGGACTAAACTTTTATCTAAATTGACTTTCAAGAAAGGTACGTATTTGGTGGAAATAATGCAAAAATATTTGGTATAACAATTTTGTTTAAGAATAATATACTTTGACACAGTGAACTAAACCTTTATAAAAAAAAATGACTTTCAGAAAAAGGACGTAATTGCCGGAAATAATGCAAAAATGCACGGTATAACAATGCTCTTTAAAAATGTGTGTCAATAATATACTTCGAAGCAGTGGACTAAACCTTTATATAAAATGACTTTCAACAAAGGGACTTAATTGTTGGAAATAATGCAAAAATGCACGGTATAACAATGCTCTTTAAAAATGTGTGTCAATAATATACTTTGAAACAGTGAACTAAACCTTTATTAAAAATGGCTTTCAAGAAAAGGACGTAATTGTCGGATATAATACAGGAATACACGGTATAATAATGCTCTTTAAGAATGTGTGTTAAGAATATACTTTGAAACAGTGAACTAAACGTTGTACAAAATGTCTTTCAACAAAGGGACATAATAGTTGGAAATAATGCAGAAATACAAGGTATAATATGCTGTTTGAATGTGTGTCAGTAATATGCTTTCAAGCATTGAACTAAACCCTTAGTAAAAATGGATTTTAACAGAGGGACGTAACTGATGGAAGTAATGCAAAAATACACGGTATACAAATGGTCTTTAAAACGGTGTGTCAATAATATACTTTGAAACAGTGGACTAAGCCTTTATTTAAAATGACTTTCATCAAAGGAACGTAATTGTTGGAAATTAGGCAAAAATTTTTGGTAAAACAATGCTGTTTTTTAGATTATGTGTCAATAATACGCTTTGAAAAGTGAACTAAACCTTAAACAAAAATGACTTTCAACAAAGGGACGTACACCCTCCAAAAAAAGTATTCGAGCAAGAGAGAAATTTCCTATTTTAGATTTGCGATTAATAATTGAGTTTTTGAAAAACGCACAACCTGACAGGAATATTGAAATTCACATTTATACATAGCCTAATTCATATTCTATGATAAATAATTTTTAATTTACGAAACCAACGTAGGAAATTTATCTCTTGCTGGAATACCTTTTTGGAGGGTGTAATTGTTGGAAATAAGGCAAAAATACACGATATAACAACTAGTACAACAATGCTGTTTAAGAGCGTGTGTCAATAATATGCTTTGAAACAGTGGACTAAACCTTTATCTTAAATGACTTTCAAGAAAGGTACGTATTTGTTGGAAATAATGCAAAAATGTTTGGTATAACAATTTTGTTTAAGAATAATATACTTTGACACAGTGAACTAAACCTTCATTAAAAGTGACTTTCAACAAAGGGACGTAATTGCTGGAAATAATGCAAAAATGCACGGTGTAACAATGTTCTTTAAAAATGTGTGTCAAGAATATACTTTGAAACAGTGAACTAAACCTTTATTAAAAATGACTTTCAACAAAGGAACGTAATTGTTGAAAACAATGAAAAAATACACGATATAACAATGCTCTTTAAGAATGTGTGTCAATAATATGCTTTGAAACAGTGATCTACAACTTTATTAAAAACTGCTCTCAAGAAAAGGACGTAGCTGTCGGAAATAATGCAGACATACACGGTATAACAATGCTCTTTAAGAATTGTATTAAGAATATACTTTGAAAGAGTGAACTAAACCTTTATTAAAAATGACTTTCAACAAAGGGATGTAATTCCTGGAAATAATGCAAAAATGCACGGTACAACAATGCTCTTTAAAAATGTGTGTCAATAATATACTTCGAAGCAGTGGATTAAACCTTTATATAAAATGATTTTCAACAAAGGGACTTAATTGTTGGAAATAATGCAAAAATACTCTGTATAACAATGCTTTTTAAGAATGTGTGTCAGTAATATGCTTTGAAACAGTGATCTTCTAAACCTGTATTAAAAATGGCTTTCAACAAAGGGACGTAATTGTCGGAAATAATGCAGAAATACACGGTACAACAATGCTCTTTAAGAATGTGTGTGAAGAATATACTTTGAAACAGTGAACTAAACCTTTAACAAAAATGACATTCAACAAAGGGACGTAATTTTTGGAAATAATGCAGAAATATACGGTATACAGTGCTGTTTAAGAATGTGTGTCAATAACATGCTTTGAAACAGTGAACTAACCCTTTATTAAAAGTGGCTTTCAACAAAGGGACGTAATTGTTAGAAATAATGCAAAGATACAAGTTATAATAATGCTCTTTACAGTGGCGGATCCAGAAATTCTCTTTTGGGAGGGGCTAAATTTTGAAAAAAGCTTATTTCACCCGAACAAAATATACAATAATGCAAAATTTTAGTCTAAACCAATGTAAAAACTTTTAGGGGGGATGGGCTATGTGATTAAAAAAATCCTTTTACATATTCAAAGTGCATAATGAAGCCGAATGATACCGGGGGGGGGCTGAAGCCCCCTAGCCACTCCCCTGAATCCGCTACTGGCTCTTTATGAATGTGTTAATAATATACTTTGAAAGAATGGACTAAACTCACATAAAATGATACTTATAGAAATATATGATCGTTCCGACTGAAAATTCGTTCAGACTTCTTCAGTCAAAGCTCTTCGTCTACAAAACAGTGGGTAGTCAACAGTATTTTGTGAGACGAAGGGCTTTGACTGAGGAAGACTGAATGAATTTTCAGTCGAAACAATCGTATCTTTGTATAAGTATAATCAGGCCCTGATTACCGCACATGCCAACTAGGCCTCGGCCTAGGGCCCCCAAGTTTTAGGGGCCTCAAAATGATTAAAATAGTTTGAAGCTCTTATAAAAATAGCACAAAAAGATGAAGGACAATGAATAAATCGATTTGATTTTACAATGCATTCCGCTGTGATAAAGTGATTGTTTACACTGTATTCAGAGATGGAAGAAATGTCATGTTAAGGTCCAAAACATTCTACAATGGAGCATTCAGGGACGCGGTCTTATCTGAAGCAAAACTTCTGAGTTTTGTGGACTTTAAGTTAAAAATGTGTTGAACAAAGAGACCCCCTTCCTTATTTACACCAAAAATTTGTTCTTTGTGACAATGTGTATCAACAAGGTATGACCGTATAGGGGCCCCCAAATAGCACTTGGCCTAGGGCCTCCGATTGTCTTAGTCAGGCTCTGAGTATAATTCTATGTGTGTTTTTATACCAAGTTTTTATTTATTTTATCGTTTAACACCAGTATTTTGAGTGTTTTTTCCGTAATGGACTAAACCTTTATTTAAAACTAGCAGTCCCGCACGGCGTTGCTTGTGAACCCCTTAAATTATGCGATTTACAAAATCTGACATGTAAACTGCAATTCCAGATTAGTACTCTAGGTCGCAGTTATGTTACAGAATGTGCAAATTATAGTTCCCGAGTTTCTGGTACCTACTCACAAACGCATTACTAAAGACAACTTTAATGCCGTGACCGTCACATATTTCTCCCAGAAATATCGTGTAATTTGCATTAAAATTGCTGGAGTTATTAAATATTTCATCCAATTAAACAAATTATCTTGTAAAATCCACAATTTTCGACTTAAATTTCTGAAAATTAGGAAATGTTAGGTCATTAAACGTATTAAATACCATAAAAAATTTCGTGAAAAGGCCCCACTAGGAAAAATGCGCCAAATGACAGAAATATCGCCAGACTTGGCGACTTTTGGCGAAATATCGCCAAATTTGGCGCGAAAATTCAGTTCCTAAAAATTAGGTATTTGAATACCTACGACCCATAGAACCCGAGATTTCCAGAACATTCCATATTGATGCAACAAAAAGCTAAATTTAACTACTATTTAACGCGTAGAATACGAATTTTAAATTATTTTAAACCTCCGATAAGCACGTTGCTCCCAAAATTTGTAACACAGGGTAAGAAATTTTCCGCTTTAGAACAGTTTTTAATTAATAATTAAAAAAGTAATTAAAATTTTAAGATTCTGATTCTCAGGTGCACATTATCGGACTCATGGGCTAATACATATATACAAATTTTCAGAGTTCTGCGTGCAGTAGGTTTGTCGAGACCGCACACATACAGACAGACAGATTTACAAACATTCATTTTTATTATTATACTAGATGCGTGCCCGTTCTTCGCACGGTAGGAAACGAATACTATTTTACTAAAATATAATCGTAACTATCTATGCGAAAACAAAATGTCAAAAAGTTCAAGTAGTCTTTTTGTTGAAACTACCGCGGGATATATTACGCAACGTAGGATTACGGTTTAGAGTAAGACGATCGTTGAAAAATAATGAATATAACACGTTTAATTTCACGAAATAGTTATTAACGCGGTATACTGTGCTTTAATCCATATTATCCAAACAAATCTACTATTACTAACAGAGAAAAAAATGAGAATACTATCTATTACTTATATTTATATTATGTATCTTCGTTTCTCCGTCTTTAATGCTCAATTTAAAGAAAGAGATTAGATATTTTAAACCAATGATGCGTTTTCTGCTTTTTGGGGATTTTGTGGAATTTATGCATTTCCATTAAAACAGATCTCCATATATTTTTAAGCATAATTCTTGTTTGATTGGCGTATTTAGAACAGCAAAATATTTCATCTCGTGGTGGTGGAAAACATCCAAGCTGTACCAATTTAAATAGTATTTAAATCCATCATGGTTCAGGCTCGTCAAAACATCAAACTGTGCAATCTCGAGGAACTATTTGGAATAGCTCAAATTGCGAATAGGGAGTTAAATTGTATTGCAGAGTTTACGAATTTCAGACAACTTTTAATCTATGGCGTCACGTTCTAACCAGGGTAGTCGAATTTAGTTATTTCGCGCAGTAGATTGTTAACGGAGTAACATTGAAACATACGACATTGAAAAACTCGCTTGCAACAGAACTTTATTAAAGTTAATTAGAGAGTTATTATTGGGGTTATTCTAACTAATCGGTATTTCAAATATTCTCCGGAGCTATTTTGCTAATGATGCAACTTTCCTGCAAGAGCTTGTTAAGTTGCTTAAATTTAACCAAAAAAAAGTATATCTGATATAGATAATATACTGTTAAAAGTCGTCCAAACTTGGCGACATTTTGCACAATTTTTGGGAATACATACAACGACCGTCGTCAAACCGATAGCTAATACTATGCATTATGTTAATTAGTATTTTGCATCTTGTGGCGACATTTGAATTTCCCACGTTTTAAAAAAGTTTCCTTTCGTAATTATGGTTGCTGAAAAATCACAGAGCTCAATAATCACTAAGGGTAACACGCGCATTAAACAAAATACTTTGAATTTTTATAATAGTAAATTTTTGCGTCAAAGCCTTTTAATGTAATAAGATTTCTAAATCATTTTTAAACTCATGACGTCAAAATGACATCATTCTCTGTTGCGATATCTAACATGAATTAGTGAAAGAAGAAAAAGAAAGAAAAAAAACACGTTATTTTATTTTCTACAGCATCTGATAATCTCGATGGAAGTTTATTATTTCGCTCGTGGTGTAGTTTTTTGTCAAAACTTGTGAACTTCATTAGGGTTTTTAATGCATTTTTACACGCGTGACATCAAAATGACGTCAGTCTCACTTGAATTATTGAAAGTAATAAATAAATAAATCTAACTTTGTTAAATATGCTCACGAATGTGCTGAAATCGGACATTTGAGTAGCTTTCTACCCTGAAAATTGCGAAAAATCGTTAAAAATTGGGGAACGGGTGGATTTTCAGAATTTTAAAGCAGCCTACGGACTATTCTATGTCATTTTACGTGTATGTGCAAAATTTCAAGCCGATCGGTTCAACGGTGTGGGAGGAGTTCCCGGACGAACAAACAAATACAGACAAACTTTCACATTTATATAATAGATATATAAGATGACTTTCAACAAAGGTACGTAATTGTTGGAAATAATGCAAAAACACACGGTATAACAAAGCTGTTTAAGAAGATGGGTCAATGCCGCACTTAGAATTAAAAGGTTACATTAAAAATGCCTTTGGACAAAGGGACATTATCGTTAGAATTAACGCAAAAATATACGGTATAACAATGCTTTTTAAAATCCATCAATAATATACTTTTATTAAATAATGGGTTAAATCTTTAAGAATAGCATAAAAGAAGTTCAAGTAATTGTTTGAAATATATAAAAGTATGGGTTAGAGTGCTTATATACATTGGATTAACTTATAGAATACCTTTCATGCATTAGCGTAAATATTTCTTCTACAGGGATACTGAAAACAATTCTAATTCATTACGGTCTCTATAACTACTGAACTGGATCCGATTTTTTTTTTTCACTGATGGAGAGCTACGCTACTCTTGAGTAATATGGGCTACCTTTCATACATATATCACAATTTTACAGGGGCTCTCATAAGAAATACATAAAATTGGCATATCTGTAATTACTCATCCGATTTAAAAAAAAAAAAAAGTGCGATAGAAATCAGCCCTATTCCTGAGTATCTTAAGCTAAAATTCATGCATATAGTATAAATATTTCTTTTACAGGAATTGTCAAAATAACTCAAATGCAATATCCTCTATGGGTATCTCTGTAACTAATGAACCGATTCACAAACTTTTTTCCCCAACAAAAAGCTACACTATTCCTGAATATTATACCTTGCCTTTTATGCAGGTATATATATATATATATATATATATACATAATTCTATTTCAGAGACACTCATAAGAATTACATTACGCTCTGTGGGCATCTGTGTAACTACAGAACTGATTCTTAAACTTTTTTCACTTATAGAAAAATCCAGTATTCTTGAGTCTTATCGACTGCTTTTCATGCATGCAGCGTACATAATTCTTCAATAGGGACACTCAAATTAATTATGATATTTACACTATATGATTATCTCCCTAACTACTGAACCGATTCTAAAACTTTTCTCACTGATAGAAAGCCACTGAGCATTTTAGACTGCCTTTTTAAGAATATATCACAAACAATTCTTTTAGAAGGACGTGCACGTATTACATAATGTTCTGTGGATATCTCTGTAACTAGGGAACCGAATCGAAAACTTTTTTTCAATAATTGAAAGCTTCTATTCATTAGTATTAAAGGCTAAGTTTCATGGATATAGTTTAGATAGTTCTTTTACAGGGACACGCAAAATAATTCTAATATATTACTATTAAGCTGTATGGGTATTTCTTTAACTTCTGAATTGATTCTAAAAATTTTTTCACTGATAGAAAGCTGCACTATTCCTGAGTATTATGGCTACCTTTCATGCATATATCACAAATAGTCCTTTTACCGGGTTACTCATTCGAATAACATTACGATCTCTTACGATTTATGCATATATCACAAATAATTCCTTTACAAGGACACTCATATGAATTACATTGCGATCTCTTTGTATGTCTAACTACTAAATCAATTCTAAAATTTTTTTCAGGCTATACTATTCCTGATAGAAAGATACTCTATTCTTGAGTATTAGTCTATCTTTCAAGCATATAGCACAAATAGTTTTTTTACGGAGTCACTCAAAATCATTCCAATACATTACGCTCGACGGGCATCTCAGTAAATACTGAACTGATTCTAAAAATAGTCTTATCAGCAGACAGAAGAAAACTGAAAAATTTCTCGAAGGATCTCGATAAAGCGTCAAATTTTGAGTACGTCATAGGAATGCAGTTGAATCACCAGGCTATTATGTAATATGAATGCAAGAAAACAAACTTTATATAGTTTTAAACAAACTTTTACCCATTGGAAAATCCCGCTAAATGTCCGAAATGTCGCCAAGCTTGGCGACTTTTTGCAAAATATCGCCAAATTTGGCATAAAAAATAAGTCCCCAAAAGTGAGCAGCTAAGCATAGCACCAGTATTTCTTGAGATTTAGAGAACTCTATGTTAACCAATGGGGAACCCCAAAATTCCGTATCTTCCGTTCTAGTTAACCAATTTTGATGCAAGAAAATGCAACATTTAATTATTTGACACGTAGAATACGAATTTTAAACTACTTTAAACCCCAGAACAACCAGAAAAAATCGAAACAATACATCACTAGTTCTTTTGCAGGGTTACTGATACAAATTACATTACGATCTCTGGAACTAATGAACCGATTCTAAAACTTTCAGTGATGGAAAGCTGCACTATTCTTGAGTATTATAGGCTACCTTTCATGAATATATGACAGATTTACAGGGATACTCATAAGAATTACATTCTGCTCTAAGGGATTCTATGTAAGCACTGAATCGATTCTAAAAAAGTTTTCAGTGATAGAAAGCTACATTATTCCTGAGTAACATAGCTAAAATTCATGCATGTATCACAAATAATTGTTTTACCAGGACATCCATATGATTTAGATTGCGATCTACTTGTATGTCTGTAACTACGGAATAGATTCTAAAAATTTGTTCACGCTAATTTAGCATGGAGTGTCAATAAATCTGTTGTTTCTATGGTAACTATAATGTTGAAAGTAAAAAAAAATAAATAAATTACCTAAGGCCTGGAATAATGCAGAATGATATACATCATCTTAGAAATTTCTGAACATTACATATTCTGCCAGTAGTACCAGATGCCACTGCATCTGCTAAGAGGAAAACGCTTAGTGCACATGCACATCTCTGAGTAATTTGGAAGATTTGTTACTACATATAGAGAAGAAATGAAATGAAAAATAGATAAAGTAGTCCTTTAAATCAGAGTACTTTTAAACATTAATTTTTTAATTATTTGTATTGATGTGTGCATTTTCAAAATCTTAAGAAATTTATTTAAATTTTTGTTTGGCTGTAGAATTTAAACACTTAAGTAACAACAACGGATACTGTTTCTAGGGTAACTAAATGATAATGTTAAAATTGGAAAATGAAATTAATTATTATTTTATATAATGTGCTTAGAAGTGAATTTGTAAGTTAAGTACTAACAATCTTTTACACAATAATAATATCATGATTAAGATAGTTTCTCAAACAGGAAATATTGAATCAGAGACAAAGATATAAATTATTTAAGAGACAAATATTTAATTAGACAAGCATATAAATAAATAATTTTTTGTTTTTCATTCATATTAGTTTCTTAATAATCTCTATTCCCATATGAAGAACGAGTACTTCAGCTTTAAACTTTTAAGAATGCAATGTGAAAATTTTTTTGTAGATTTTGTTTTCTTTCTGTAATAATTACTTTTAAATCTATTTGCTTTCATAAATTCCTATTTATCAAACTTAATCATCAAATTTTTTTCTATTATAATTAAAAAAACTTCCACTTTAATCATATGAGTACTGGGATTACGGTAAGTAGAAAGTAGAGATGCTTTCATTAAACTATTGAAAACTCGGATAATGATATATGTTTGATTATGTACGATTGAGAAGTAGAAATAATTTCATTTCTTTCGTTCAAAACCCACTCAAAAAAGTTACTTCTAGATTCCTTTACCTTAATTTAGCAGAACCTATTATCTCATTTCCAAGATAAAAAGAGGGCTTAATTTGCATGGGAGTTAAGCTCCAGTCTTCTTTTTTCAGAGCGAATATTTACATCTTAGGCAAAACCCAGCGGAGCTCTTGAATATTGCACTCTGGAGCTCACCAGTACATTTAGTCGATATTTCTTCCCATTTTCACACACAAACAGATTTTAGCGGACAGACCCATCAGGACTCGTGTTGCCTCGAACCGATTTGAGAGTACTGAGGCGAACAGATTTTGCGAACGATTTCTTTGTACAAATTTCAAACTATGTCATTTCATTTCACTGTTCTGTGAAAGAATGAAAATACTTTTACATGTGAAAATCTTTGAATTGTCATTATTTTAATAGAATGCACCACAGATTTTCATATTGCACGGGTTACAGTACAACACTGAGAATGAACATGAACTCAGAGAAATGACTTTGGCAATTTTTTGTTAGAAATTAAGCCTTGGAAAAAACACCAGATGAAGAACTTTAATAAAGTTAATCTAGAAATTTGTGATCCTTATGGTTTTCTGCACGTTTCCATTTTTTGAAAATCATTTTTCCATTATGAACCCCCCCCTACCCATATATATGGGCACCCATGATTTTGAGGACTCTGGTTAGGTTGACTTTTTTAACACTAGGACGCGGGAAATCTTGCTTTTCCTAAAACGTCGGCCAGGTGTCATTTTGACACTAGTCAATTTTAAGCAAAGCAACAAATAAAATATGCATTTTAACATTCTTTTTTTGCAAATATACCTGGTATATATGGAAAATACTAGATCAAAAAAGTAAGAACTATTTTTCAAAACGGTACAAAAATATAAACAAAAGAAATTACTTAGATTACTTAACAGTCCAGGCACTTATAGCTCACATATTACGTCACTCGCCACATGTCATTCTTTTACAAGAACACATTTTATTTGTGACATTTCCATGGCACTTTTTTACCTTACATTTTCTATGCTTAGGTGGATTTTCAGTCCTCAGTTCATCTTCATCCTTTGGCAGATTTTTCAATATATCCCGCTCACAGTTCTTCAGCTGAAGTTTGGATAAAAGTATGCCTTGATATTTTTTTCCCAGATACACATTTGAAAATAATCCAAGCATTTATGGCAGCAAAGCCTAAATTATTATAAAATGTGTGGACTGGCCATCTTCTTGATCCTGCTTTGATGGAATATTGTCTTGCCATTTGGTCAACAATATCTACGCCACATTTCGTTTCATTATAGAAACTGACAGTTTCTGGAGTTTTCTTTTCATTATTTGCAATTGCAATGTTTGAATGCATAGAACTCAGGATTAGTACATTTTTCTTCTTTTTACACTAGTAAACTAAGTGTCCAGCCAGATTCTTTTTATTTTTATTTTCGTAGAATATAACGTCTCTTTTCCTGACTTTATCAATCTGGAATTTTGCATCCGACTCTGTTCATTGTGCCAACTATACTCATTCTTTTTTCCTTTAGTTTCTTAGCCAACTCAAGTGAAGTGAAAAAGTTATCAACTGTGACATTTCTTCCCATACCTTTAAATAGTTCATTTAATTTTAAAACCACACATTCTGAAAGCTTTTGATTTTGATCTCGTTCTTCATTTTTTCCTAGATAAGGAAATGTGTTCAAAATATACTTACAAGAGGAGGCTCAGACGTTGGGGTCACTGATTGCGTGATGAACGACGATGAAATGTTGGTGGGTTATAGGGAACCCATAGTAAAGTAAAATGCCAAAATATTAGCTGCCAACTCTCGCTTATTTTCGAGAAAATTCCACTTAAACATTTGATACATTGTTATATACTAATTTTTTTGGTAAATCATTTGCATTCTCTGTGGTGCTGTGTTTCCATACGGAGACAGAGATCAGAAGGTCCCAGGTTCAAATCCAATGCGGTGCTCTGGATTTTTTCCCCCTTAAAAATATATAATACAATTTAAAATGGTTATATAAGAAATATATTGAGAATTATTTTGTAAAACTGCAGTTATATAGTTGGTTTTTTAGTATGTAGTTGATAATTTACCAGTACTTTTAGGACGTGAGAAATGATAAGGGTTCGCTTCTTTCTTCGTTTTGAATGATGAAATTGTTTTAAGTTTTTCATTCAGCTAAAACGTGTTTACACATGTAATTAAAATTAGAGATCCAATATTCGATATAAACGATAAGTGACATTTTTTATATGATTTGATGTAGAATGTAAAATGCATTTAATTTTAAATTTATCAAACTTCGCTAGGAGTAGATAAGGAAATTAATAATAATTCAGAAATTCATAACAAAATACTTATATGACAATTAAAGTAATTCACCTTGCCCTAAAAGTAATTCCACCTAAATGTAAATCGCTTGTTCAATCCTGTGATGTGCAATTTCACTAACCCCACCCCAACAACAACAAATAAATTAATTAAAAGTTGCAAAATGCTCCATATTGATATGCTAAATGAACAGGAAATAGGAACCTGAGAATATGCAATAAAAATTCGTTTAAGTCATGTATTTTCTACTATCACCACCATTACTTTCTGACATCAACAAAATATTCTGATGAAAGAAATAAATTTTTTTTCCCTACAAGCAAATGACAATACCTTGTGAATACAAAAATATTTATTTCATGTTGTAGCAAATGTCCAGACAATTTGTTTTGCATGTTTTCAGGACAAATATCACCCTTTCTCAAGTACTCATCTTTAAAATAGCAAAATATTTTTCAAAATGCGATTCATAAATAATGTTTCTCATTTTTATCACTTTCATTTGTGGTTATTCAATTTATTTCATAGAAATAGTGTTATTTCAATAAATCTCGTCAATTTTCTAATAATTTTAAACTGCATTATATGAATTTTTAAGGGAGAAAGAAAAAAAAAAAGCAAAAATCAAGAGCACTGAGTTGAATTCAAACCCGAGACCTTCTGATCTCTGTCTCCGTGCGGAACTACAGCGCCACAGAGAACACAAACATTTTGCCAAATAATTATTATATATCAGTGTGTGAAATGTTTAAATGGAATTTTCTTGAAAGTAAGCGAGAGGTGGCGGCTAATATTTTGGCATTTTACTTTACTATGGGTTCCCTATAGCCCACCAACATTTCATCAATATGGGTGACCCCAACGTCTCAGCCTCGCCTTGTTAGTTTCCAAGTCTGCAGCTATCCAAAATTTTTCTACGCATTTATCGGGTTTCAATGCAATGAATTGTGTAAACGGACAGCAAGTTTTACTTGGAAACAATTGTTATGTTCTGCCCTGGCTTGTAAGAGCTTATGCAAATTTCAATAAAATGATTCCATACTTCTGAAATCATCGCAAATTTATCCTCTTTTGTTGCCGCTGCTTTCTCGCAGTATATTTTGGGCTGCTAATCACAAGATGCACTTCCAGAAACATATTCTTTCCACACAGAACCATCGCGAGCTGTGAATACCTTAAGATTTTGAGAATTATCAGTTTCGGTGGTCTCATTGTCATCGCTTTCCGATCCAGATGATTTAACAGGAATAAAATTTTTATCATCAGATTCATCATCTATGTTGGATAATTCTCCCAATTCTGATTCATTATCAGATAAATCTCTGAAAAGTGCAGTTATTTCTTCAGAAGCAAGTCCTCTCTTATGAGACATTTAAATTTAATCCAAACAAAGAATAAAAAGAGACGTGATATCACGAAAAGTTTAATTTGATATGAGTCACAAGAAATCGATTGCACACTTTGCTTGAAATATCAGCGACAGGTGTTGGTACAGCTGAAACAGAACATGTGATGACCGGATGTCACAAAATACTCCAAGACCCCTTACTCTTCTGTACACTCATAATACAGTAGGAAAATAGCACAAAAGAATGGAATTTGAAATTTCTGCCGTGTCCAATTGATACTGAGCAGGCAATCTAGGTAAATCTACTCTTAAACTATGCTTAAATAAAGCTAATCAGCTAAAACTTTTTATGCGAGTACTACATACAAGTTTAATAAAAGTCTGAAAATAAAAACGTAATTCATGAAAATTTACAGATTTTAGAAAGTAATTTAGATTCAACACCACCCAGCATTCTAGTGTTAAATAGTTATAGCTGAGTCTTACATAAAATATCCTTTTTATTCATGTGTAGTTCATATTTGTTTGATCTAAAAACACTGAGTCAACTAGTGGAAAAATTTATAAGATAAGATGTTTTTATAAATGATTTGTGAATTTAGTCGTATTGTTTTTCTTCTATTCAATGACCATACAACTGCTTAAAAAAGTATTTAAGTACAAGTAAATTTTCCTACTTAAGTTTTTCTAATAATTATTCAGTTTCTGAAAATCACACAATTCAAAAGGAATATCAAAAATTAATAATTATGCCTATCTTAATGGATATTTTATGATAAACAATTTTTAATGCCTGACACTAATGCAGGAAATTTAACTCTTACTCAAATACTTTTTTTAAGAGGGTGGACCTTGGACTATGCACAAAATACCAGCTTTCACCTTTATTTTCAGCATTATATGGCATTTTGATTTTATTGAAAATTATAAAGATGAACACAGAATATTCTGCTTTTTAAATGAGAAAGAATTTCAGTTTTAATTTTTCTCTGAACTTTTAGTATGGGATTCAAACATAATTTCATTGCTGTCTAATTTATCGAGATCGAAACAGATGAAGCAGTCTTTTTAAAACGGTGTGAAGTACAAGAAAAGACTTGCAATCGGGGATATTGACAAGGTGGGTGTTCTGGGTCTCAAGCACCCACAGAAAAAATCTCAAGGATGCAGAGGACCCAGAAAATGACACTCTCAGAGAGTGATCTCATTAGTGGTATGTTTCTTCGTTTTCTGCAACACCGGAGGAAGAAAGGCCTTTTTGGTAAATGACTCTTCCCGATCTCAAAAATAAAAATGGCGACAGCAAACTCAAAACGTCGTATTCAGTACTGGAATGGCGCAAAAATCACGTTTATGTGAAGATCGGTGCAAGATTTATGTTCTGGAATTAATACCACTGTGCTCTGTTCGAAAAATTGTATAATTTGACTAAAATCATAAGCTGTACAAAACATCAAAAATCCATAAATCATACAGCCAATCTGTACAAGTTGGCAGGTATGCATTCTCAGTGGTGTATGCAGACTTCCTTCAATTGAGGGGTGTTATAGACATAACTGTGTTAAAATGCCTAATATTTAAGCTAAAAATTGAAAATTTATGGAAGTTTTGTTAAAAAAAATTTGACCCCCCCCCCTCTTGCATACGCCACTGTGCATTCTACTTATTATTCATGTATATTCTACTTATCTCGCCCACTTTAAAAATCCTACAAGTGAATTGATGAAACTATTTGTAACACCAAAAGTCGAACAAAATAAACGAGAATGCATCTTGCTTACCATGTTTCAAATAAAATGGTTCGATGTATAATTTATCAACTAAAATTACATGCAAATTACAGATTATGAAAGTCTAAAAGCTTGTTGCAGACAGCAACTTTCTGTCACTAATGCATGGTGGAATTTTAGTTCACTTAAATTCTTGACTTAATCTATTTCACAACTAAGAACTAACAAACAGCAAATAACTTAATGCTATATGGATAAAAATAAAATAAAAACAAGTAAAAGTGAAAATTATTTTATTCTTAAGTCAGCCTAAGATTTTTTACAGCCATTATTGTCTAGTTTATAATGAAAATATTGATTTCAGGCTTATGATACACAAATGGGTTTCAAACCAAATGATTGATGCCCTAACAATAATTGAATCTGAATGTTTGAAAGAATAACTTATAATCAACAGGACTACATAATTTAATTATTTTTGCTGCTCTTCAAGTCTTTTTCTTAGAGATTCAGGCATTGAAGGAGGTGGAGGTCGGGGCAATCGAAGCCATACTTTTACAGCGTCATAGATGAACCACTGCAGAGCTGTGAGCGTACCAATCATAATAATTCTTGGTGTTAGACCTTTCCACAATCCTGCAATTAATAAATTATTATATATATGCATGCACATAAAAAGCAGTAATCACACTATAAACAGCAAGTATTTACTTTTAATATGTAATCTAGATTTTATTAGTCAGATTATACAAGCTGATCAGAAATGATTATCCCAATTTGGAAAGGATGTGTTTACAAAATTACAGAAGGTACATTTTGGGAAAAAGACATAAATAACATTGTAAAGTTACAAAATACAGCATGAAATTGTAAATGTTCAGTGTGACCTATCAGAAACACAAATGTTATTCACTCTGTAGCAGAATTTATCCTACACATTTTTCAACAGTTTCAGTGGCTGCTGTCAAGAGCAGATGCAGAATTCTTTTTTTAGAAAGATTTTTTTGGATTAAACAATATGTACAATAAAGCAAAATATTATCCTAAAGCAATGAAATTTTTTTGGGAGTGGTGGGAAAGGTCCTCTGGTAGAGGTGTAAAAAAAGTTTATCTTTTACATAGCCCTAAAAGAAAATGATTACAGGAAGTTAAGTCGGGGCTCCTTGTAGGCTACAGATGAAAAGCGGTCACATCTTTCGGAGGAAAAAAAATATGGAACTTCATAGCATTTTACTCAAAATAACACTTCCTTGTATTGTTTGCAATATATCCTTTCAAAGTTGGGACATTCATTTGTAGTCAGCTTTTATACAAATATACACGACAGTTTCATACATACTTTCTCTTTTTTAACAAAGCAACTAGCAATGAACTGTAAGCCTACAACATGGATAAAGATGCAATATTCCTGACATTCTCAACTAACAAAAGTTCTTTCTTTCTATCCTGTACAGGTTTGTGCATTACAAATATTGGTTAATTTTATAACTAAAGTTTTAAGCAAAAGAAAAACAATAATACCTAAAATGAAAAATGCAAAAGTTTTAAAAACACTCAAGTTTTTTGTTGCAAACTGCTATTTTCAATGGTTTGATAATAAGACGCAAGCACACCTCTCATGCGTTTTAAAGATATTAACAGAATTCACAGTAATATACAACAGAATGTCTACCACATAAAGTTCACTTCATTGACCTTTCCACAACCACAATGAATGATAATGTCTTAAGTATACCACGCTGATATATATAAAGGAAATCTAAACTTTCTAAATTTAAAATAGCTTCCTACTAAACATTTACATAAAATAAAAGTTAGCTCAATATTGTTATGTATTAGTTACATATAATCCAAATACTGAAATCATAACAAATGCTACATTTTCCATATTTTTAGATCCTTTTTAATAAACTACTCAGTCTTTTAAAAATAATTTTAAGTTTATCATTTTTATTTACTACTTTTGTAAACAGCTCTTTTTAAACACTTAATTGATATCCCCTCTCTTATTTTCTTCTAAAAGATTCCAAATAGATAATTTATCTAGAAAATAAGCTCAAACACTCCAACTATAAACATTTGAACATAGAGGATCCTTACAATAACTTTAAAAATGGTGTAATTTTTTTTTTAATTTTTGAAAACATCAGTATTCATTTTGGCCCATTATTTAAAAAACTCATTAGCCTGCTTTAATTTTAAATTCTATGCAGAACATTTGCTATATACTTTAGTTGAAAAAATCCTATAAATATTTTCAATTCTTGATTAGTAAAATGTCACAAATAACAAGAATTTCAGTATCCTCAACAGTTGAAATTTCAGCTAGTAAACTGCTCAGTGCTTATGTTGCCACACAAACAAGCGATGAAGAATGCTCTAATTTTCAGGTGTGCAAAAAGTGATGAATGTTTGTATTTTCAGGACCTTTAAAGACCATAAAGATTTCTTATTGTTTCACCCTTAAAAGATTGCAGGCATTCATATTTTTGATCTAACAAATGTTCATATTTTTGTGATTGTATCTATAATTGAATTTCCTATACCAAAAATAGTTCTCTGATATAGAAAATGATGTTTTTATGCAAAAAAGAGTTTGATAAGTATTGGATTTCCAGTGCACATTTCCTCAACCTTCTAACGATCTTTTTTATTTATTGACCTTTTAATAGTTGCAAACACCCTGTTTATGCACTATATTAATTTATGCAGCTTTCAATCAATGATTTAAATGCAGCACATTTTAATAATAAAAAAAGAGTATTTTCTTCTAAGATAGCCTCTTCACTTTCACATTAAAGCGCAATTACCTTTCATTCCAAGTTGCTTGGCTGCCTCTATGGCGGTACTTCCCTTATCTTGATTCAATTTTGAAACTACGGTGTCAGCAGGATGCGACACAATTGCACAGAAAACTCCAGCTATAAAAAATAGAGTTGAGCATACAGATAAATCATACAAATTAAAAAAAAATCACTTTAAAAACACTTTCTTTAACACTGAAACATTTGCAATATCCAGAGTTTCCCTTAGACCAGAGTAAGCACGACACTCTGCTTGCCTCTTGATTACTAGAACTGCATTCTCCACCCCCTCCCTTTTTGTTACAGATTAAGCAACTTCCGCAACTGAGACAAAGAACACTCATGATGCAATAGAATTCCAGTGAATGGAAGAGTGTGTCAGAAAAGAATAGCTTAACCCTTTCGCTACTGCCACAAAGCTCATAACAGAATTTCTAGGTCAATTCCAGGTAAAAAAGGGACTTGTTTTCTAAAAAAAAAAAAAAAAAAAAAAAAAGGCCTAGACACAAAAAGGAAATTGTTTTTAGGCTGATGCACAAAAAAGTATATATCTTATAGAATTTATATTTTAAAGACCAGAAGCACTTGTCTTGTAACTAGAAACTAGACTAATTCATAGCAGTTATAATTCGTACGCATATAAAATATCTACTTGTGTAGTACAATTTTAATGTTCCAGGAATTGTTTATTGTAATTTTAAAGTTCCTTTAATATTAACTGGGGTCGAGGGGGGGGGGGGATCCAGGAATTTTTTCCAGGATCTTATTTTAGTGAATTTCAATATCCATTTTTGTGAATTTTCAGGCCAAATTTGTAAAAGTCACCTTTTTTCTTAATTTACAAGACAAATTAAAATATACCAACGAAGGGTTGCTTTAATTAATTGTAATTTTGTAAAAAAAGGGGGTGGGTGGGAGAGCATTTAATCTATTGTTATTTAGTGAAGGGTCATAAGAGTTCACAAAAACTAAATTTTAATCCTTTATGCTCTGAAGGCAGTTCAAAGCCACCAGTAAAACTACTTCATAGGACATATATCTGCAAAAAATCACCGACGAGGTTTAATTTCATATAGTTTAATATTTGTAATACATAAAAATTTACTTAATAAGAGATATTTCTGATGCTACATAAACTTATTTTTCATAAGGTAAATTAATTGGGTCATAAAGGGTTAAGATACAGTATAAAAATCTTATTTTTCAAAAAGAAGTTTCAACAGAAACTGATTTAAATGTAATTATTATAATTTTTTAAAGGATGTAATCATCCAGTGCCCATTGTCTATTGCTATTTTAATATAATCGCAGCTTGTAGAGATCCGAGAATTTTCTTAGCTTTTAGCTGTTTTTACATCACTTGTCAGTTTCTTTACTAGCTTCTTTTTTGGCATGGAGTAAGGGCTCCTTGACATTTGCTTTTTTAATCAATTTTATCTCCCCCCCTCCCCCGTGAAATAATCATTGTAAGACTTGCATGCAATACTTAGAGAAGCAATGAGTTCCTTAGTGATTGGTACTACTTCAGGCCTAGTTTCAAATTGCATTGCCCACAACAAGCTTTTAAAAATCCTTAGGGGGAAAAGAGGCCAAATTCCCCAAAAAGAGACTAAGGGATTTTTTAAGGGGGACGGGATATAAAAACTAATACATAAATAAACCTTGTATAACAAAAAAAAAAAAAAAAAAGTAGTATTTGTGAAATATTTTACATAAGATAATTTGGAACATGAAACTCACTAACTTATATTTTTAAAACTGCATTTATGAAATAATTAACAGTACCTTTTTAAAAGATCACAATCATGTTCTCATTAACAGGCTTCTCTAGCAAACTTAATAATTTAACCTGAATCTTTATGAAAAGAGGAAAGAGCTTTGCAGACACTGAATGTATTCTTTTAATTTCTATTAACACACCAAGAATAAGACTTCTGAGTTGTCATAAGGTGATTAAGGTAAAAAGCTTCAATTTAATAAGTTAAACAGTTCAAACAATGCAGTATTTCAAAATATAAATGAGCAACAAGATATTAGCATAACATCACATGTAAAAGCATTTCACTGTCCAATAGATGAAAAGTTTGTAACAGAGTGACTTTGGAATGGCTAGAATCCATAGCTAGCACTATGGAAAAGGGACCATTTTTAAGAAAAGGGACTTTTAAGGACTTTGAACAGAAAAAGGGACTTTAAAGGAAAAAAGGGACCATATGTGAGGCCTGCTGATAGGATATACATGTCCCACAGGTAGTTTCAAATGACCCTTGTGGGATAAATATACACTTTGTATTAATATCAATGCATGTCCCACTGGCATGCCTTGATATAACTGAAAATTCAGTTAATTTCCCCCCCAATATAGATATCAGTAAAGTAGATTTTCACTGTATTCCTAGCCGTTATGTCAGTATCACTGGGACACATGTCCTAATAAATAAAAAAAAATACCAATGGGACACACTTGTCCCACTCTTTTCCCCAGGAAGGAATTTCTCATTTTTTCAGCCATTCATCGATATTTGTATAGTAATTGATGCATCAAAGTATTTATTTCATTTTTTTCTTAGAGAGAGAGAGAGAAAAGAAAGGTAGTGAAAAGCTGTTTTTTAGGAAACCATACACCTTTTTAAAGAATTTTCCTGCACTAGTGACTTTAAAAAATTAAAAATGTCTCAATACAAGTTGCACTGTGAATTGTTACAAACAATGAACCAACTGAGTTATGAAGAACTCGGGGGGAAAAAATTCTAAACACACAAAATTTTGCAATATTTTCCTAAACAAGCAACTATCTGGTCTATTTTTTGTGCTTATGAATTTTTTTTTGCAAGTTGCAGGAGTCAAACAGCTTTACTGTTGGTATTAGCGCACCGTATATTTATTGAAGAAGCATTAATTTTTTTGAATGTTTAACATCTTTGTTTTGTTTCTAAAGCAGTCCAAAAGAAACTATCATAAGGGTAACAAAGAGATAGTTCATGCTATTATGTCATAGTATGTATCTAAACTAATTTTTAAAAATTTTAGAACAGATAGCATATTTGGACAGGTCATTTCAATGAAAAAAACATACCATATTCAACAATTTTCCATAGTGAATTAAGAGGCATTGCAAGAGCAAACTGGGGAAAAAAAAAAGTTTCCTTCATCGGAATTTCATGGTGTTTTTTTCTTGTGTTGCCTTACCCCAGGAAAGAACAAATCTGAAATATTTTTGATTTACCTCTTTTAGTTTTGGAGTTATGGAGAGTTAAAGTGCCCCAGAGGAGTGACGTAGAAATAATTTAGGGCCATTCTTGCTACTTTATTATCTTGACTGACTGGCTCTGAGGTGCTTCAGCGAATTATTTCTTTTTATCTGATAATAAACCTTGAATATTAAAAATTCATTCGAAAATAGTCAGAGTCCCCCAAATACTCCCATTCATAAAAATACAGTTTTTAAGAATGCTTTAAATCTTAGTTCTGATGTGATACAGATAGTTTTTTGCACAGTGCAGTTATACATCTTCATATAAAGTGAATCTGATGTTAAAAATTTATGAAGGTTCCCAAACATGGTCCTTAACGCCAATTTATGCAATTTCAAAGCTATGGTGCAGCTGGCTCTGACTTCCCACATAAGAACTATTGTCATGGAGATGTAGTAGCAACATAGTAGTTTCATATTATGAAAAAACATTTTTTGAAGTTACAACTGTCTCCAAGAACTAAAAAAGTACCTCCCTATTTGGGACATTCTATATGGACATCTCTAACTACTGAACTGATTCTAAAGATTTTCTCAGTGAAAGCTGCACTTTTCCTGAGTAACGTAGGCTAAAATTCATGCACACAGAATAATTTACAGGAACACTCAAAATAATTCATAAATATTGTCGTAACTATCTCCATTCGCCAAATGAAAAACTATCTAAATTAATTAACTTTACACATACCATGTCTTATACTTCATTTAAAATAAACAAAAAGTAAATAATATTGTGAATAAAAGAAATTGTCACAATTCTACATCATTTATTTCTGACTTGTATACAATTTTACAACAAAATTCTAAGGTTATTTACTTAGTTTTATTATAAAGTCTGTTATAGTATATTGTGAGTTGCTTTGATACTCTTTATATTAGCAATCATAAATAGAGTTACAGAACCAAAATTCAACTGGACCAAAAAATATCCTGTCAGTAGCGGCTGCTTTTGTGTTATCTTGTCGTGGCCATTTAATGAATCCGAGACAGGTATTGCACGCAAAGCTTCTGATAAAGCAGTGACCCTTCTGATGTAAATAACTTTTCCTATCCACTGCATAGTAATTTATGAATTGTTTTAAGTATTCTTGTAAATTATACTGCATGCATGAATGAAGTTTAGCTTATGTTACTCAGGAATAGTGTTGCTTTCAGTGAAAAAAAATCTTTAGAATTTGTTCAGTAGTTACTGAGATGTCCCTATAGTGTAATGTATTAGAATTCTTTTGAGTGTCTCTGTAAAAACTATTTATGCTACATGCATGAAAGGTAGACTATAATACTCAGGAATAGTGTAGCCTCCTATCAGTGAAAAAAGTTTGGTATCCGTTCAGTAGTTACAGAGATCCCCATACAGCATAATGTAATTAATATGAGTGACCCTGTACAAGAACTATTTGCAATATAAGCAGGATAAGTTAATTTTCAATATTGCTACAATCAATTAAAAAAAAACCCCGCTGAAATGCCTTATGCATATCAGTGCAATGTCCCAAATAGGGAGGTATTTTTTTAGATTTATCTTAGAAACAGTTGTACCTTCAAAAAATGTTTTTTCATAATATGAAACTACATATCCATGACAATAGCTCTTAAGTGGGAAGTCAGAGACAGCCTGTACCAATACTTCGAAATTGCATAAATCAGTGTTAAGGACCATGTTTGGGCCCCCATACCGAGGGGCCCTGCATAAACTTTTAACATTGGATTCACTTTATATAAAGATCTGCATTCGTCAGAGCCAAGATTTAGAAAAAAATATCTTAAGCATCACAGAGCCATTAACAATAAAGATAATAAAATGGCCCTAAATTATTTCTACGTCACTGCTCTGGGGTACGTACTCTGGGTTGACGCCCCTAACTCCAAAATTAAAAGAGGTAAATCAAAAATATTTCAGATTTGTTCTTTCCTTTGGTAAGGCAACACAAGGAAAAAAATTCATGAAATTTTGAAATGGTGATGAAAACCCCCTGCCTGATTTGCCTGTGCAATGCCCCTAAATACATTTCTATAATGAAATCAGAAATTGAGTAATTAATATTACAGCAGCTTAATATAACATTTTAGAAACTAAAGACCATATATTTTTTTTTTCCCCAAAAATTCTTTTCAATAACTTTTGGGGTAAAAAAAAATAAAAAAGTACTGATACTATTTTTTTTTTTGGTTTGAACAACAAATGCACATAATACAAACCAATATATCCAGCAGCAAATGTGACAATTAGCTGTTCTCCTTTGGTGCATTCACTTCTAGGTTTTGGTACAACATGTTTGTACAAGGCTTCAACTGTTCTTTCAAAGCAGGCAAACTTCATCATAGTGTAGGGAATTTGTCTCATCCACAAAGGAGATATACCTTTGTAAAATCTGTAAACAAATTTATTGTTCAAAAATGAATTAATTCATGTAAAACATTGGGATGTTTAAAAAAGTGTTAATTATATTTTTTGCCATAAAAGCAAAATTAACATTTACAATTAAAATACAATGCAAAAATTTAACTCCTTTCAACAAATCTGAGCATATCCAACTAATGCACTTTTGGACCATATTAGCACATTTCAGGCATTTTAATTACAGGTTGATAATTTTTTTAGTTTAATTACATTGTTGTTAAAGAGCATTAGAACTAAACATTTTATCAGCTTGCACCTTCTGCACCACTTTCATTATGTAAAATATTTATCTGCAGTTGAAAATCAACAAAACTTTCATCAATAAATTGGATGAGTCTCTGGCTTAAGAACCATTGCTGGGATAGGGAGAAGAAACAGCTCTTTATTCTCCCGCTGGAGGCACCATTGCATACAACTAAATATATATTTGTTTAGAAAATACTGAAAATGTAAACATCAGTTTTCTTTGGATGTAATGAGTTTTGATTTTAATGTCGTGGGAAATTAGATTGTAACTTAAAAAAAAAAAAAAAAATTCCACCAGAAAAAACTAAATGAATGAAAGTTCATTGTTATGGATAAAAGGAGAAAGCTCTAGCTAGAAAATTATGACTAACAAGACAACAGAAAGTTTGCAAATTGTACAGTGTCCCCATTAATGAGCTAGCCGCAAATTAAGTTTTATATCCATTGCTAATACTAGCAGGTAGAACCGGCTTTATTCCTTAAATACTAAATCAAAAATGTTTTCTTCACACTTTTTAACTAGTCTTTAGTTCTTATAGAAACTTTTATATTTCATGAGAAGTGTCTCAAAAATAATAACTTCAGTGTTACAGCTGCCAAATCTAAACAATTTACCACATAACTAAGGTTTTTAACAATACAACTTGTAGTACTTGTCTTTGGCCAGTGAGAGACTTGAAGGCTTAAAAATACTTTCTGAGTTTTTAGTAAGTTTATTATTTAAATTAAAATGAAATCTTAAAGAGGTTTTACATGTGGAGAAATGCATGTAAATTTAGTCAAAACTGCTATGGTGTTGAAGTTAAAATAATTCAGAACACAAATTTCCATAAAATAATGCTTTCTTATCTCTAAATGTTACCCAACATTTCCTTGAAAAATAAATATTACTGTAACTGTAATCATGGTAATATTTTGTATTGCACCGCACATAAATAACTATTTAGAAAAAAAAAAAAAAAAAAAAAAGTTCGAATAAAATGCTTTCTCGATTTGGTATATTTAACATACCTGCCAGCATATAAAAACATTTATCAGGAGCAACTTGGGAAAATCTTTGGAGTTTTTGAAAGGTCTTCAGGAGCAGGTTGAGAACAGTTTTTATAAGGTCGTAACATAATTATTTACGGTAAGGATATTTAAAAAGTAACCAAATAATGCCTCAATAATTAATATAAAATATTAATCATTGATTGCATGAAATATTTACACTAGGCTCTTAAAAATAGAATTGATCTTATTCATTTCAAATAAAAATAAAAAACCAAACACAGGTAAATGTAATAAACATAGTAAATAATGAACATAGACATCCTTCCTACTTTTAAACTTGTATTGCAATGGATTGTCCCCCCCCCCCCCCAGGATAATATGTTCTTTCAGATTATTGCGGAGTGTCCGGAGTAAAAACATTTACAGAGTTGCTCCAGGAGAACTGGAGTAGTTGTCAGGTATGATTTAATTCTGACTAGTAAACTTAATTAAAAAAAATTCAGACAAACATTTTTAAAAAGCATCAGTAATTTATAAATTAACCCAAACAAAAATTTAAAATTATGAAATGGAAAAGTAACACACATGTTTACTATGGAGAAAAGTTAATTTCTGATACTTTATATTAGATGTAACATTATACTAAAGAAATTGTGATTGCAATACTGGTATTTTGTTGTTAGCTATAAATAAATTTGTTATTAAGGGGTTTAATTCATGGGACATCTCTTATTTGAACAAACAACCAAACAACAACAACAACAAAAAAAAAAAACACTGGTTCAGAAATCATTTAGTGTGACTTCACAAACCACAACACATTTCACAGTTAACTGGTTTCAGTCTGCTTAAACCACATTTGGGCAACCGCCAGCCGGATGTGGCCCGCCACGGCTTCGGCCCTCTGAAGATATCAAAACCCATATAAACCATTCAAAATCCCATATAAATGCCAATTATACGGCCTGCGACTTCGCTAACATCTTGAAGTTTGGCCCGCAAGTTTTCAAAGGTTGCCCATATCTGGCTTAAACAATAGGCCAGACTGGCCTCATGGTGAAACTGGTTTGTGTGTGAAACAAATAGCTGTTATACTTCTATTACAATCTTTTTCCTTTGTGTAATGTTGAGGCAAGTTAAAAAGCAAGTATACATGAAATGAAACAAACTCATATCTAAAGTAGTCATACAAAAATTGTGTGGAATGCTTTAAAAGTTTAATCATTTAGATATTTTTTAAAAGGGCGAATCCTTTTTTAATGAATATTTACTTGAATGAATATTGTGTAATGCATGTTTTGGTTTTATTTGATTTATGCACTTACCTGCCAACCTCCTTAAGCCAAAAACAGGAAGACTCGGGTTGAAAAAACAGAAGATTTCACAAAAAATCAGAAGATAAAAATAAAATTTAAAAAATATTTTAAGAACAGAAGTCTGTTTCCCCCAGTGTATATCACCATTTCTTTTTTTATTTTATATTAGTATTGTATAGAAATAAAAACAAAATTAAATAGCAATAGAAAAGAGCTTACCTGAATTTTTTTTTTATATAAAATGAAAAAAGATGGAGTATTTTCACAAAAATAAAAAACAATTAAATAAATGTAAAATTGACTTTATTTTTAACCAAAGTATGTTGAAAAATAAATTGATTAAGATTTATTTTTTTTATCTCGTTCAAAGTAGCTTTTTTAGCTTTTACTAATAGTTCATCAGAAAAATGGTTTTCAAGCTTTAGTTTACAATACTAACAAATGTTCTAATGATGAATCACTGAGGGAAGAACGAAATGAAGTTCTGCTAACTATCAATGAAAGATTTGCTTACAAATGCTTTGACCTCACTCATGCTACAGCATTGTGCTGTTAGCTGTTGAAATGATTACCTTAATAAATTATTTTGAAAAAGAATTATTAATTTACAATTTTTTCGCACAGTTTGTAATACAATTTAATATATCGACTAAAAATTTAAAAAAAAAAAAAAAAAAAAAAAAAGGAAGATTTCATCTTCTGGCAGAAGACTAGAAGATAGCTTAAAAAAACAGAAGTTTTCTGTCAAAACCAGAAGAGTTGGCAGATATGCATGCATAATGAATCCTTCAAAATACTTTCAAAATCTGCCAACAATACTTTGGTTTGGTTTTACTAGTTACAAAGCATATCAAGCAGATTTTAACTCATTTAAAAAGTGATACTATTAACCGAAAACATACAAGCAATTTTGTTTTAAACAGAAAAAAATTATTTCAATGAAGTTCATCTAGAATGACAGGATTAAATGATTTGGCATTTAGAGTGTTTTGTACTTGAATTAAGAAAATTAAGGTCCCAAACATATGTCAAAGTTAATTATTATTATAAGAATAATTATAAACTGTAGTAGCAAAGCTCTTAGTATTTGAAAAAAGAATTAAATTAAATAGTGCAAAATTTAGTCTTTATTTAACATTTGGCACCTCAATGTTTTTGCAAAACATGCAACCATATCTTAACCGTGAAGTGCTTTAAAAAATTTTTGTGACACGACATTCCTTACAATCTTCTAACTTAGTTTATGCAAATAGAAAAGTTTAATTCACATTATTGATGTATGTAATTCAATAACGTTTTACTTATTGTTATCATAAAACATTAAGAAAACATTACCCCGAAAGACCTTCATCTCTTAAGATTTGTGGTGCCACTTTTCTAAGCATAGGTGGACATCCTGGTTGGGTTTGAATTCTCACTTTACATGCTTCCATGGGGCAAAGAGCAATATCTGCGAAAAATTCAGCAGATGCACTTGCAGCTAAGTATAAGGAAGTTCTATATGTGTATGATAATTCCTAAAATGTACAAATAAAATTTTAATTCTAAATACAAACTTTAATTTAATTAATGTGAAAGTATGATAATTCCATTACAAGAAATACATTACTAAGACAGTTCAAAGCTGAAAAAATTAACATAGATACCAAAATAATATGTGCACAGGGATCTGCTAAGATGAAAATTGGGTATGTTAACAGACCATTCACAAAATATTTTCTTGTAAAACCTAACCTTTCACAAAATATTTTATTTTAAAAAATGGACTCTTCAAAAAATTCTATCAATGAAAAGAAGATTCTTCACAAATCCATGTTATTTTCAAAATTAATTTCTTGCAAATAGTAGTTATATAAATCTGTATATATTTCTATACTTGTAAACAAGAATAGTTTATAAATTCAAATTTGTAAAATTCTATATTGTTCACAAACTTATAAAAAGATGACCCTGGCTAGAAATATCTGATTTAATCTAATTTCAGATTCACAAAATTATGAATACAATTTTTTAATTTCACAAAAACAGGACCCTGTCTGAAAAGTCTGGACAGATCTATGATGTATCCGTCTTATTATTCCTTGCATCTGAAGCTTGATGAAATTCAGGGATTTCAAATTCAATCAAACTGATACCTTTTGAAACTGTCCAATGATGAAAAATTAGAAAATGCCACAAAATATTTTATGCGTGAATGTTCTTCAATACTGAAAACTCCCAATTGGACAACTGTTAACCCTTCACCACATTATGTGCCATATCTGGCACATACCAGTAAAACCCCTCTAATTTTATAACTATTTTTAAGTAATTGGAGTTTTGTACCACACCTGTAACAATAAAATAACAGGTTAGTATGGTTTTTATTAACTTGATGACTGTATTATGCTTACTATTTTGGCATTGCATTCACGAAAACAGAAGTGATTGTTAGCAGTAAGAGAGACAGTTTTCATGTAGATCGTTTTTCAATATTTTAAGCCTATTAGATACTGTTTCTAAAATTTGAGAGTTAAACATTGTATCTACTTTTATTGATACTTTAGAATATCTATCTATCTCAAAACAAAAGATTCTTGAGTGTGCCAGACCTTGAACAAAGAGCAGAAGGATGAGAATATATTTCAGTGATTGTGTTATGTGGAACAATGAGGTTTGACAGATGAAAAAATACAAGCATAAAATCTCTACAAACATCAATCAAACATTACTGGATATAGGTTTGAAAAACTTATAAATTCTGTATAAAAATTTTGAAACAGATGATATTCCATTGGATAAATTCCGATTAGAGCTTGCAGTCTATGTGTGTGAAACTGGTAGTATAAAAACTAAGTGGAGAAAGTGGATGTCCAAGAACATCTGAAGTAGAAGCGCTAATTCAGAAGAAAAAGAAAAGAAAAATCTGCCGCAAAAACAATATTTAAAGACTAAATGTAGTATGTCATTGATCAACTTATGTGGAAAGCAGACAGTGATGTAAACTTCCAAAACATGATTGCAAACTTCATTAAGTGTTTTAAATGTAGAATTCCCATATGTATCAATCTGAATCGAAGTTATTACTTTAAATTTCACCAAAATTGACTTAATGAGTAATTTTTTCAAATAAAACAACCCTGAAGTATTTTTATATCAATTATTTTTTGTGTTTTGCTTCTAATTTGAGATTAAAACTTCAGTTCTTTAAAATAGCATGAAAATCATTTCTATTAATATGTAACTGTTTTTGTAGTACACATGCTTTTCAGACACATCTAAAATAAAATTATGCTTAACTTTTTAATGTTTTTCATGAATACTGTCTTTTTTTTTTTGTTGTTGTTGTTAACCTTTATTCTGCTGCTTTGTTGCTTTCGGTGATTTGTGGTACATACCATAAAAGTCCATTTCATGTGGTCATACCTATAAATTTGATTTTTAAAATTATTTTTCCTAAATTCAGGGCAGTCTTAGAATGCCAAATAATAATAATAATAATAAAATGCACTGTAGGGTTAAGACATCAGGGGTTGATCCAGGAATTTTTTCTAAGGCCCCATTTTTGTGATAACTGCTTATTCAATTGTTCAATTGCATTTTTATGATGGGGCCGTTCTAATAGATTGTAATTTTGTGAAGGGCCCGCAAAATGGACCCAATTTTTGTCTGCATCGACCCCTGGACTTACATGATACAAATCTGAGAAACTTTCTTATGCACAATTTATTGAATTAACTAACAACTAAATTATTTCACATCTACTATCAGTATTTTAGTTGACAGATGGCACACATTTCTGGCAGAATACTTAAAAATACTGTATGAAGCATTTTTATGGCTATATAAAAATTATACCAACATATAAATAAAATGATTATATAATTAAAATGCATACCTCTCCTAACATATTACTGTAAAAGTTCTTGAAAACTTCATAGAAACCAAACTTTCCTAATCCTTGTAAAGAATAGCCAATAGCAGTGGGAGCCCAACCTTTGCCAAGTCCTCGCATGCCATCTTCTTTGATAGTGACAGAAAAACCACTAAATATACTTTTGTATTTGCCTGGATTTGTCTAAAAGTGTAAATGATCATTAAAATAGTTAAAAAGTTTCTGACAGTAAAACTATAATTTTTTTTTTACAATATAAATTAATATTAAAAGTGAGAGAGAAAAACTTGAAATTTTAAACAGAAATATAAGGGTAAAATATGCTTTTTTTTTCAAATTTCAATTTCAAACATTTTAAAATTCTTAATATTAAATTCATTCTATAGATACCAGTACCAGTTATAATTATACAAAATTTTGTGAAGATAAGAATCAGAAATTTTGTTATCTTGCGGATAGTTCATTAAAATGCGTTTTGAGAACACAGTTTAAAGTTACCTTATTGCATTCAAATATGAAGCTTTCATAAAACGTTTTTATGTGTATCCCAGTTCTAGTTGGATTTATTGCATGAAATTGGGGTCAAAATGCTCAGAAGCAACTAAGGTTTCAAATGAAATAATAATTGAAAAATTGATTTTTTTGATTCTTAAATATTTAATTCTCCACAGAAAAAAAAAAAAAATATAGCATTGTCATTTGATTTGAATAGATAGCTTACGCTATTGATCTCTCACCACACTACATTATTGATTAAAACTTTAACCCATTCAAATCAACAAAGCTTATTAAGTGCAAAATTTGTTGACAAATGACGTTTTTGAAAACAAATTGTTTTCAGCTGCAACAATAGAATAATCATAATGAATGATTAAACTGCACACCTGTCATCAAAATATTGAGAGAAAGTTGTTTGCCAGTGGCACTTACAACAACTACCAAACTTATTGAAGTTTTTATTAAAACAACAAAAATCAACTTGGGGAAAAAACACTCAAAATACTGGTGTTAAAACGATAAAGAAAAAACTTTGTAAAAAACACACATAAGATGTTACAGGTAAGTAGGTAGACTACTTACCTGTATCAAAAATCAATTTGTTTTAATATGTTAAGACTTGACGCACATCTGCTGATATGTTAAGATGCAGATTAACAAATCAGCTGATGTGTATTTGGGCTGCTTTATGCCACCAGCATGCATATGCTGAATGAGCAAAGGAAAGAGTGAATTGGGGGAGTAGAAGAAAAAATGGAAAGAAGAGCTCTTTCTCTCAAAAGCCCGCAACCTTGGGACAAAATAAAGACAGCTATGACAGTTCAAATGTGAATTTAATTGAAATCTTCACACTTCTTACTTTAAAAAGTTCAAAATCTGGAAGTCTTCCTGGAAAACAGGAAGAGCTGGCAGCTATGTTAAACCATTACTATTTCTGCTACTTTTAAATTAAACTTTATATTAATATTCATTGATCATTTTGTAAAATCAAACATAATAAATACAATTTATTGTGAAAGCTGTCAGCAAATTTTGAAAAACATCTGTGAATGCCGTTCGTCTACATTATCCGAACCTGCCAAATACCAAGAACAGGTATAATTACTTTTAAAAGCCATTGACTAAGATTATAGATAAGAAAATATGCATTCAATTCCCCCCTCCTCTCATTCTAAATTTTACAGAAAATGAAGCAATTTTTAAGATTACATTTACCAATGTGGAAATCTTAAAAACTGTTTTTCTTTTGCTGATATATTTTAGAAGGAAACACTCACCTGAATTCTGCATTTAACCAGATCTAATGGAACAACAGCTGTGTGGGTAATACCACAACTGAGAATGCCACCAAAACCACATAATGCATAGTACTTAGCAGAACCAAATTCAACTTCTCCCTCTATTTAGGAAGAAAAGCAAGCTTTCAGATAAATCTTAAATAAAATAAAAACCAATAATCATTATGACAATACACTTTAAAACAATGCTGCTAATTCATAAGTAAAGATTTCTAAAATATTCATTAAACAAGCATTAAAAGTTACTTAATATGCATTAAAACTTACAGCATAGGCATCCTAGTTAATTTATTTCTTATTTGGGGGTTTTTAATTCAATCTGTTCCATATGCCATATTATAAACTCACAGAAAGTGTTGTGACTTTTGTGATAGAAGAATGTGCAAATTAGATGTGAGATAGTGGTGTAAATCATCTAGAAAGTTAGATTTTGAGATGGTGTTTTCTATGTTATTTATGTCAGTTCTGCCAGGAAAATGCCATTGCCATGGGTCGATCTAGAAATTTTTTCCAGGGTTCTTGTGAAAATCATTTCTTTACTTAAAATAATTTACAAAATGAATTAAGATATAAGGTAACACGGCAATGAAGGGTTGTTTTAATTGACGGTATTTGTGAATAGGCCATTTTAATTAATTGTATATTTGTGAAGGGGCTATTTTAATCATTTATAATTTTGTGAAGGAGGTGTAAAACGGACCCAAGTTTAGTCTGCATCGATCCCACAATGATCTTAGGTACTAATCTTAGTATCCAGTATGTTGTTTTGTTTGGCACAATCCTCAGGCGATGAATGGCCAGCAAAGAATGCTGTTAACACATGCCAGTAACGAATCATCATGAACTGAAAAGACAAGTGTTTCTTCAGCACTATCATACCTGCCAACCTGGGAAAATTAACACCAGTAAAATCTTGTGCTCATTTCAGTAATTTTCCACCTCACATCAGTAAAACTAAGTTCATTTTTTGTTAATGACTAGTGCTCTTGTTACTACTTGTCAAAACTAAGTTTATTTATTGTCAAAATGCTCTTTAATTTAATTTTTAATATCATTTTCATTCACAACTGAACCTGCTCTACTTAGTGAAGTTTCCCCCCCCCCCCCTTCCTCACTGATTTCCTAGGGGGGGTAAAAATTTAAAATAGGAATAACTTTTTATTCTTACGGAATTGGAGCTTTAAATGAGAGAGTACTAAAGAAAAAAATCTGATGTGTCCAACACATGACTTCCTTGCACGTCCATTAGATCAAAAATATTTTCGACGGACTTCCTCTAAATTTATTTGTTTGAAAGAGATAAAATATCAATAATAGTAAGGTTTAGCGATTTCTAGCCAAATATTTCGATATCGCCAAGCTGAGTTCAATTCGAAAGATTTCCTTCTGACACTTTATTTGGCGATATTTCACCAAAAGCCGACAAACTTGAGATAGTCAGCGAGATTTTGGGGATAGCCAAAGTAGTCATTGACCACAGACTTTCAATGAATTGAATGCATCTATACACCTCAATGTATTCAAAGTCATTTGGCTCACCATGTAAATAAATTCTCAGTCGATTGCTGTCAAAAAAGATATTGAAAACAGTTAGGTATTACAATAGTTCTAAATATAAAGTTAAAAAATCTACGGGTTAAAGTTTTAGAGTTATACAAAATAGGAAATAATTTTTGGCGCCAAATTTGGCGATATTTCGGCGAAACTCGTCAATGTCGACGACATTTGGCGAGATTTTAAGCATGAACCAAACAATGACAGATTATCGCCAAATTTGGCGATATTTCGCCAAAACTCGCCAAGAGGCGATACTTTGGCCATGGACCAAATGACTGACTATCGCCAAATTTGGCGATATTTCGCCAAAACTCGCCAAGGTCGAGGACAGACGGCGAGATTTTGGGCATGTACCAAACAATGACTGTCTACAGTTGTATTATATTGAAGATGTCCATAGACATTAAGGTACTGAAATTCTTTTCGGTGGTCCTGTAAATAAACTCTCCAGTAGATTGGAACCAAAAATCGGGATGCACAACTAGATGTTACAACATTCTTATATATGAAATTTCATAATAGTTTTTGAGATTTGAGAGTTAAATATGCACACACATACGCCAAAAGTCGCCAAGCTTGGCGACTTTTGGCATAGTTCTTGTGGGAGGCACGTGACCGTGGTCGGACCATTACCTAACTTATGTGGTAGGACGGTATTGTGCTTGAAATGGATGAATGCCCCTAAAATTGCTATTGACCGTAATGTATTGGAAATCTTTTGAGTGTTCCTGTAGCAGAACTATAAATGAAAAAGACACTTTTATTAATGGAGAAATTCATTTTCTAACTCTTTACAGCATATATCACTTCTGAGTCGTTTGAAATAGCCCAATACCTCTAAAAAACGCTTTGATGAATTTCGGCCCATAGAGCGTAATGTATTTCGAATCTTTTGGGCGGTCCTGTAGATAAACTATTCAGTCGAATGGAACCGAAAGGGGAGGTGCACAACTAGATGTTACAACAATCCTAAATATAAAGTTTCAACATTGAACGCCTAACAGTTTTTGAGATATGCGAGTTTAATGAATTTCGGCCCATTGAGTGTAATGTATTTCGAATGTTTTGGGCAGTCCTGTAGATAAACTATCTAGTCGAATGGAACCAAAAGGGGAGGTGCACAACTAGATGTTACAACTATCCAAAATATGAAGTTTCGACATTCTACGCCTAATAGCTTTTGAGTTAGGCGAGTTTAATGAATTTCGGCCCATAGAGCGTAATGTATTTCGAATCTTTTGGGCGGTCCTGTACATAAACTATCCATTCGATTGCCACCAAAAGGGGAGGTGCACAACTAGATCATAGAACAATCCTAAATATCAAATCTCAACATTCTACGACCAATAGTTTTTGAGATATGCGAGTTACATACATACGTACGTACGTACGTACAGACGGCATGGAAAAACTGGCCACAGTAGACTCGCCACTGGTCAAAATGAGTTGCAGACGCGTTAATATGATCGTGCATGCTCGCCTACGATGAGATGCATCGAAAAAATTTTTTTAATTCAATTTAGAGGTAGTCAAAATCGGTTTTTATGTCGAAATTTGGCCCCCAAAATTTTTCGGGATCACATTACTTCCTTATACTACGTACAAGGAAGTAAAATATTTACTCTCAAGAGGGATGGAAAAGGATTGAACTGAAAATCTGAACCTGCCCAATTCAATGCAGCTTTTTTTTTTTTTTTCTTTTTTCTTTGTTGGTTTCTTCGAGAGAGGAGGTGGAGGGGAGCTAAAATATTACATTTAAAATCAAAATAGGAATCAATTTTTATTCTTACGGCATTGGACATTTAAATAAACGAGTGTTTAAGGGAAAGTATATATTCTCTGGACGGATGGAAAAAGATTACACTGAAAAAAATTGAGAACTATGAAAATCGCCAAACAATCCGTAAAACGGCTCATCATATCCGTACATCAGTAAATTAACACTAAAATCCGTATATTTTACGGATAATCCGTAAAAGTTGGCAGGTATGCACTATGTTGGTTTGAAATCATCACTAGAATTAAATCTAGGAATTTATTTCTTCATGCTATGAAATTTAAAGGAATAAAGTGTAACTGGTGTATGAAAGTTGGATTAATAGCTAATATATGTGTATGTTGCAAGTGATTTGAATATGACGTTAAATAAAAGACATGTTAGTGATTGGTATATGATAGAGGAAAGGGAAGGAGAAGGCCGTTTGGCCAGCCTTGATTGCCAGAGGGTTATACAGCAACATAAAAGTAGGTTCCCAAGTATGACAAAGATCTTATCTAGAGGTTAGAAAGAAAACATCCTTTATGAAAAAAGTAGATGAAATATATATGCATTAAAGCACAACCCTTCTAGCTTAAATTCAAATGCTGAATATTTGGTTTTTGATCAATCACTTTCTCAAAAAAATATCTTTATCCGGTTCATCCCCAATTTTAATGACAAAATTTCCTTCCCCTTCTCACTGAAAAATTCCTAAAAGGAAAATCATCAGATTTACACCCCCATTTCGACAACACCAAAAATCAGTTCCTTTAAACATCGAATGAATGCATTTCAGGGAAGAGAAATTATGAAAGAAAATATTTTGGTAAAATCATACAAGCCGGTGCCCACCCCATGTAAACATGGCGACAGTCGCTGGAGCTTGGCGACCGCCAAGCTCCAGCGAGTGTCGCCATGTTTACTAGTCATTCTAGGCAACCTGTGGTCCGTTTTTAACTAAAAAAACCCCAGTGGATTCAGCAACCTAGTTGTACAGCTATCTAAACTAGGCAACCAGTGGTCTGTTTTTAACTAAAAAAACCTCAGTGGATTCAGCAACCTAGTTGTACAGCTATCTAAACTAGGCAACCAGTGGTCCGTTTTTAACTAAAAAAACCTCAGTGGATTCAGCAACCTAGCTGTACAGCTATCTAAACTAGGCAACCAGTGGCCCGTTTTTAACTAAAAAAACCTCAGTGGATTCAGCAACCTAGCTGTACAGCTATCTAAACTAGGCAACCAGTGGCCCGTTTTTAACTAAAAAAACCTCAGTAGATTCAGCAACCTAGCTGTACAGCTATCTAAACTAGGCAACCAGTGGCCCGTTTTTAACTAAAAAAACCTCAGTGGATTCAGCAACCTAGTTGTACAGCTATGTAAACTACGCAACCAGTGGACCGTTTTTAACTAAAAAAAAAACAACAACAGTGAACTAAGCAACCTAGTTGTACAGCTAATGTAAACTGGGCAAACACTGGCCCGTTTTCAACTCAAAAAAACATCGGTGGATTAAACAACCTAGTTGTACACCTCTTATAAAGTCAGTATGATTAGAATAGCACGTAAATAGCACTTACGAAAACATAAACACTTCAAATATCAATTTAAAATTCACCTTACTTCAAAACCTTAAACATCGAAAGATTCGTTAAAAAAGAACACTTACCTCTATTTTTTTGGTAAATAACCGCTCAGAAATGTCCCCAACACCCACCGGCTTATAACGTACTATATTTCTAACAAACACCCACAAATTCTTTTCTTATATTAACATAACACATTTCATTCCCTTCCATCAATAACGCAAACAATTTCAAATTCCCAAACCTGACGAAACACGTATTCTTTATGGTTGCCAGTCACAACTACCACCGGCAGTTGGCGGTGCATCGCTCACTCTCGCGTCAGATTGTTCGCCAATGATTTGTAAACAAACCATTGACATGTAAACAAGGCACCGTATACGGAATATAGTCCAAATATAAGATCACAAAGAAAAATTCAATTACTCCAGGGATAAGTAATTTTAAGGAATACTTTTCTGTAAAATCACCAAATTTAAATAAAACTACAGAGCTATAATGATATAAAACCAAGTCTCTACATTTCATAAAAATAAATTTAGAAAACTTATCAGCTTTCTTTTTTACCCCCACAGTACCTTAATCCAACATGTCTACAAAGACAAGATCAATCATAGAGGAATACATAGTTTAATGGAAATCTTTGCTGTAAAATTAATTGCATAAATAGTTGTTCAATATTAATTACATGATTATATTGCACATATAAATGCAAAAAGAAACATTTTTCCATTTCAGTTTCTAACCTTTGCATCCAATATTTGGAAAATAGTTAATGATCTTATAGTTATGCTTTTTTATATAAATAATATTTGCTTAAGCTCTAGTAACAGTTGAATGAATATTCCAATAATTTAATTTGAAAATCAGTTTTATGCTACATCCTACTAAAACCATTCATACTATATTCCGTATCTGGTGCTGTTTACATATCAATGAGTGATCATTTTGCCACCACCGTGGACAATGCACAGCGGGTGTGAAGTAACCTGCTGGTGGTATTTTTGATTGGTAACCATAAAAAACATGTATTGTCAGTTTGGAAATTTGAAATTGTTTCATGTTATGGATGGAAGGGAATGAAATATGTTATGTTATTGTATGAAAAGAATGTGTGTGTGTTAGAAATATGGTGTGAATATAAAGCTAAATAAAAGAAAGCATGTTGGTTTTATGTTATCAGCCGGTGGGTGTTAGGGACATTTCTGAGCGTATAATTAAAAAAATAAATAAATAAAGGTAAGTGCTTTTTTAAAACGAATCTTTGCAATATTTAAGATTTTTAATGTGAATTTCAAATTGATATTTGATGTTTTCGTAAGTGCTTTTCTAATCATACTGACTTTATATGAGGTGTACAACTAGGTTTTTTAATTCACCGATCCCGGAAGCAGAAAGTGGCTAAAAGTGCAACATACGTCGCAGAACATTTCATCTTTTAAAAGAAAGAATATATAAAATGATATGTTCTGCAGAGTAATTAAAGCGACGTGCCCTTTATGCTATGCCTTCTCTCTTTACTTTTTGCAAAATTTTTATACCTAATTTGCATTTCACCGTGGTCTGTGAGACTTGGACAAAATGCCTGCAGAACATTTGCAACTGTTTGAAGTTGGGCTCAAGAATACTAACTGGCTAATGGCTCAAGAATACTAACTATAACTGAGTATATTCTCACTGCAATTGAGCAAATACAGTATACGAAGCATATTATTTAGGTTATCAATAATAATGTGGAAAAAAACATTATTTACAAAACAGAAATCAATAGAAACATAATTAATCAATATGATGTACCAGCTGTTGAAGCGGCTGATATTACTCTACTGGGAATCGTAGAGGATTTTAAATCCATTGACCGAGTTTCACCTTGAGGAGCTTCACAGCGGGCATGGAATGGAGAAAAGAGCTGGCTGTTTTTAGCCGTTTCCAAGATAGATTGAAACATTTTTGATCTTGAGAAGTGCTAAAAATATAGGCAAATTGATTAGAAAACTAAATCTTAAAAGATGAGTCTCTTTAATCAATAATTAAATTCACAAACCTACCTCACTCTGCCTCCACAAGGTGGTCAAAGTACCGAAAAGAGTGAACTACCGGAATGATGTTTTAAAGATAAAAAAATTTCAAAATGTTTATGATTCGATTTCTTTGTTTTTCTTAAGTATTAATGAAAAATATCTGAAAAAGTTATATTTTAACTATTTTCTTATACACAAGACACGTAAAAAATTCTTAAAATATTTATTTAGTTTTTCATATATATTTTTGAACATTTGATTTGGCAACTTCGAATTCTTACTTACATTTTTCATTTCGTCGTCTGTCTTCTGAAGTATTTTTCAACGTTCTATCTGAATTTAGAACAAAATTGTATTTAAAAATCTTCAAGATGAGTTCAGCAATGCTTGATCCTGAGGATATTGGGTACCACATAAAATTTTCTTTAATGTTGTTTGAAAGAACGTCAAGTGTTTTACATTTCGATTTCAGTTTAACATATTTCAAATTGTTAATTATGCATAATGCATGTATTCATGTTATTTTCTTTAGTTTTTAATTCATGAATGCTGCCGATAACCCGTGAAATGTTGTTATAGTCTTTTCCTTTACTGATATTTTTTTTCTTGAAAAAAGTTATATTTTTATGTATAGTTTACGAAAACGATTGCATAAGTTTAGAAAAATGGACGTCAATTTCATAGAACTTTTAGAATTCTGTAAATTGTGCAAGATATTTTCGTATGAGGCATTGATATATATATATATATGTGTGTGTGTGTGTGAATTTTTAGAATAACTCTAGTAGTTAATTTCTGTCAGTTCCTTAAATAACAGGGTTTCTACAGATCTAGAAAGTCAGGAATTTTGGAAAAATGTCAGGGAAATTTGAAGAAAGGTCAGGGAAATGCAAGAATATTTGAATTTTGGGGCAAAATCAAGAAATGCTTTCTGTTTGAACCTAATTGTAGAAATTGTTTTATTTTCATTTTCTTATAATTTAACCTTATAAATAATTTTAAAATGTGCCCTTTATTAACATATCTTGTTCAGTTGAAATATTCTTAATTTTATCCTAAATTATTATCAAACATAGTTTTTGTTAGAATCCAGTGATGTCAAATAATATTTTTGTGTACATTGATTTTATTATTACTATTATTATTATTTGTAAAAAAGGGGCAAATTATATAAAAAGTTATTAATTAAAGGATGTAATATTAAAAATAGAAACGCAAAATTTAAGGAAAGTATGCTAGATAAAAAGTCGGGGAAGAGCGTGATAGATGTCAGGGAAGCAAAAGCTGTGAAATCTGTAGAAACCCTGAATAAACGTTTGTTCAGTTTTAACTGACCAGAAGAAATTTTGTTAATCTGTGATATTCCTTTTGCGTAATGAAAATCTATTTTTTTCTTTTTTTAATATATGTTCTCTTTTCCTTGTCTTGTATTCTTTTGTATTTTGTCAAGTGGAGCTTATTAACAATAATTCTGTATCATCTATTTAAAAAATAAATAAAGGGATTAGCTAGTGTATTTGTTACCCATGGCAATGCATCTATGTGCAATCGATAATCATTTCTCATTAAGAGCCCCACCATGGCCGAGTGGATAAGGCACTCAAAATGGTAGAGGTTGAAGTGTGGAGCTCCTGGGTTGGGCCCCTGTCATGCAACAGTCAATCCGACGGTACGACGTTTTGATCAAATTTTACCAGATGTAACGTGAATGTGCATTAGAACCCATTAGAAAGTCTTCCGACCAAGGCACCCCCCAATTTGGGTAGATATTCCTAATGCAGGTTTGCCTTAATACCTACAGAACATAGTAGAATACATTTCCCACTAAGCTTGTCAATAAAACCAGGCCCAGTTCTAGATGTTTGGCTGCCTGGGTGCATTTATTATTGAGCTGGCATTTCCAGTTAAACAAAAAAAATAAAAAAGTAGTCATGCAATATGAAAATAATTTTTTTTATGGAACTACAAAGGAAAAATATACAAAGAGAAAAACTATTGTCTTATTGGCTGAAATGGGCTTTAGCCTACGGCTTGGTAACTATTTTTTGGATAAGTGATAAATGTGCCAAATATTGTAAATCTGGTATTTTAAAACTGGAAAGACCCAAAATATCTTGGATTTTCGCACATGCGTGCTATTTTGGTCTCGCAAAGGACCAATGGTAGTATATTTTCGAATGGGGCTCTTTCAGCGATGGCTGGATCCAGTGATGTTTTTTTAGTCCTCAAAAGGCCCAGCAGTAGCATATTTTTGAGGGGGTAGTGGGCTAAAATGTGCTTTATCCCACTACTTGAGGACTATTTTTTGGATGGGCGATAAACGCACCAAGTAATATAAATTTTATGTTTTAAAGCTGTGGAAAGATCCGAAATATATTCCTTTTTAGTACATGTGTTATTGTTATTTTTTAATCTAGCTACTGTCTGATGTTATAGGTGAAAGTAATGAATATGCTTGCTCGATTTGACGTCATTGAGCTGTTTACTTTCATTTTTGCACATGTGTTATTCTTATTTCTTAATCTAGTTATTTTAATTTGCTTAAAGCTTACACAGTTAATGATAACACTGTGAACTACATAATAGTCAGATGCCAGCTGGGTTTAAAAAAAAAAACCAGGTTTTATTAAGATTTTTTTATAGTATAACACTTTTTGGATTTAAATTTCATAGTTTTATTTCAAAGCAGAATAATTTTAGTCTGAAAGAAAACTTTCATTTCAAAATAATAATTAATTAATTAAAATATAAAATTAAGTTCAACTTTAATGCAGTACTATCTTTTTCTGCTTGCATTTATAAAGGGCTCCTAATTTGTTTTATGACCATTCTATAGATAAAAGTATATTATTGTTCACTTAAAAAAATATGTTGTTTTTGATTGGCTGTTTTCTATTACTTTTTAAATTTATTAACTTTTTACTTTTTTTTATCTTTATGCTTTTTTAGTCATAGTTACATTTCCTAGTTAGAATATAAGTCAGTAAACCCTTTGCAGGCCAACTTACTGCAGAACTACTATTTATTTAATAATTTTCTTTATAGTATTTTTGCTCGAAATATATACTCCTTTTTACTTTAAAAAATCTAGAATTAATAGGTCTGATATTAAATCCCACATAAACAATGAATCAGTTTTACATTTCTCAGTACTAAAGTAATGCAGCAACTAATAGAATACAGGATGGTTTCTTGAACCTGAATTCATTCTTGAGATGCATGCTTGTAAGCTGTAAGAGAGAAACATGCCCCATTCTTCTCTTATCTGGGAAAGGATTTTTTTTTGTCACTATACTGATAATTAGATATTTTAATAAATATGGTTTTAAATCTGAATAAAGAGATAAATTATTAATTTGTCATCTAAGCTTCAGGAGGGGAAATGCGCATTTGGGACTGTTCTGCTAGGCTACACCGAGCTGCCACCCCTTTATATAGCACTCTAGAAGATAGAGATTTTTCAGAGCATAAATAAACGAAATTTCTACACAGTATAAAATTTCAAAAAATCATGCTAAGATTCAAATGAAGATATATTTCGGTTTTGAGTCCCTTAGAATGCCCAGATCAATCAGAATGTATTCTGGGGCTAAGGCAACAATGAAAACGTTTAAGTCATTTCACAAGAAATTGATTTGATTTTGATGCCCCTGCTTAACAAAAATTTTTATTTTATCCACTTCTGCACCCCAGTGAATTAAAGCTGTGGGATGCTTCACAGCTCCTAGAATTTTTCAAAAGGGCTGTAGTGTTGTGAGGGTATCGCGGAGATAGCCCTCTCTAGCGGCATAAGCAGAAGAGGGGGCGTAAAATCCAAAGATGTTTAAAAAATGTTTTTCTCTTTGTAAGAAGAGAAAGCATAGATGTGTATGTGCCCCTAGAATACGAAGAGTTCCCTTATTGGGAAGGGGTAGTAAAGGAAGGGGTAAGCTAAGGGAGTGTAATTGGAAAACTTTTACGGGGAGACATGAGACATTTTTCATATCATAATTAAATCAAATTCATTCACAGTATGGAATTTCAAAAGATCATACTAAGAGAAAAGTTGTAGAGGAAGATTCCACTCCCTTAGTGAATCCCTGATCAATCAGAATGTAATCTAGGGCGAAAAAGCAATGATTTAAGTCATTGGACAAGAAATGAGTAAAAAAAAATTTAAAAAGTAAATTTCTTGGAATTTTTTTGTCTTGGTAAAAAGGGAAGTGTAGCTGATTTTGACGACTCTGGTTTAACAAAATTTTCTAATTTAGCAACTTCTGCACCCCAGTGAATTACAGCTATTACGCCAAAAATATTTTTGATTTAATAGACATGCAAGGAAGTCATGTGTTGTCCACATCAGATTTAAAAAAAAAAAAAAAAGTTTATTTTTATAAATTTTAATTTGCATACTTTGTGTGAAATATTGAGTAATTCTATTTTTTATTTTTATAGAAAATTGTTTGTTGGTGGTTTAAGTTCTTCGACTACAAAAGGTAATTCATAAAATAACTTTTTGAAATTATAAATTAACTTGTCTCAAATTTTATTTTCTGTTTTGTAAAATTATATTTTCTTTTCTCTTTCTACATTTACTTATTCATCCACTTAAATTGAGATTCGTTTATACTGTAATAAAAATACATTTTCCAGGCATTTTGTTTAATTAAAATAATTAGTACCTAAAGTGCGATGAAAACAATTCTAATTCTTGAAGGTCTTGTAGAATCAAGTGTTATTTTTTCTTTAATTTTCTCAAAGAAATGTGCTGTGGGAAAAAAAAAAAAAAAAAAAAAAAAAGCATTTTGAGTAGTGAAAGGCATAATTTATTCTTAAATGGTAAAATTTTGTATTTAGGTCTGTTGTAACATATAGTCTTTTTTTTATTGCAATTGACTGGATAGTATTTTAATAGGTTACCCAAGAATTTCAATATATTAAGGTCTATGGACATCTTCAATATGCTAAAAGTCTATGATCAGCCATTGTTCTAGCCAAGTCCAAAATCTTGCATACTGTTCGTTCCCAAACTTGGCAAAGTAATTACAAAGTACAAAGGGTAAGACTTTTGGCAAAGTATCTTCCAATTTGGTACAAAAAATAGTTTTCTGAAACTGAACCCAGCATGGCGATATCTCCAAACCTTAATATTATTAAGTATCTTATTTTAATTCTGAATTAAATTCGTATCAATGAAGTGCATCAAAAATTTACATAATTTAATAGATGTTCTAGGATGTTTGTAGTTTAGTATCCACAGTTTAGTACATCCAGATTTTTTTGTTACAGAAAAGAAACAAAGTTTTTTTTTTTTTTAATGGTAGAATGCAAATATTTTACAGTTAACTTGTTCATTTCACTTAGATTTTACTTTTTGTTACTAAATGTGAACGTATTAATACTGTATTTGCTATAATATTTTAATATACAGGCATTTTCTAAGTTCAATTTTCTCCCAATGTTATGATTCTAGAATCATTGCAGGACTATTTCAGCCAGTTTGGAGAGGTAGTTGATAGTGTTGTCATGAAGAATAATGAGACTGGTAGATCTAGAGGTTTTGGATTTATAACATTTAAAGATCCGAACTGTGTGTTTAAAGCCCTCCAAGTGAAGACTCATGAATTAGATGGAAAGAAGGTAAGTACCTTTAGTTAATTGTTGTATGATTGCATAAATTTTAGTCCACAAATTTCAAGGTAAATGATAAATAGCAGACAACCTGTGGTTTTGGTTTTCAACAAGCTTAGAAACAAAATGAACAAATTCTGTATTCCTTTCTATAAAGCTGCTGCTAGTATATTGCATCACTATAACAAAAATGTAAATTAATATTTTTTCAAGTTTAGTCTCCTTTGCCTACAGAGCCTCCCCCCCCCCCAAATTCCTACTATTAGTTCATACTCTTCCTATGTATATCTTGTTCAAATATTCAATCATTAATAAAATACTTTTTTATCCATCCACTAAAGTTCAAATACATTTTTTTAAACTTGTAGTGGATGACATTTAATGTTAATACAGTTTTGGTCCCAATCAACTGCATAATTTATCTACAGCACTTCCCAAAAGATTCTAAATACCTTACGGTCTGTGAGTTGAAATTCATTAAACTTGCATATCTCAAAAACTATTAGATGTAGAATGTTGAAACTTTATAATCAGGATTGTTGTAACATTTAGTTGTGCACCCCCCCCCCTTTCTGTCCCATTTGACTGGATAGTTTATCTACAGGGCCACCCTAAAGATTTTAAATACATTACACTGTATGGGCAGAAATTCATTAATGCATATTTTAGAGGTATTAGGGTAGTTCAAATAACTCAAGTGATATATGCTGTTAAGGGTTACAAAATGAATTTTTCCATCAAAAAAAGTTCTTTATCATTTATAGTTCTGCTACGGGAACACTCAAAAGATTTCCAACATGTTACGGTCAATGGCAGTTTTAGGGACATTCATCCATTTCAAGCACAATACCGTCCTACTATATAGTTAGGTAATGGTCCCACCATGGTCACTTGTCTCCCTCAAGAATTACGCCAAAAGTTGCTAAGCTTAGTGACTTTTGGTGTAAATGTGTATGTATTTAACTCTCAAATCTCAAAAACTATTAGTTGTAGAATGTCGAAATTTCATATATAAGATTGTTGTAACATCCAGTTGTGCATCTTGATTTTTAATTCCAATCTATTGGAGAGTTTATTTACAGGACCACCCAAAAGAATTTCAATACATTTATGTCTATCAACATCTTCCATATATTACATCTGTAGTCAGTCATTGTTTGGCCCATGACCAAAATCTCGCTGTTTGTCATTGACCTTGGTGAGTTTTGCCAAAATAACGCCAAATTTGGTGATAGTCAGTCATTTGGTCCATGCCCAAAATATCACTATTTGTCTTCATCCTTTTTGAATTTTGGTGAAATACTGCCCAATTTGGCGACAGTCAGCCATTGTTTGGTCCATGCCCATAATCTCACCAATTTTCATCGACCTTGGCGAGTTTTGCCAAAATATCGTCAAATTTGGCACCGAAAATAATTTCACATAACTCTAGAATGTTGAAATTTTGTATTTAGAACTATTGTGTAACATCTCACTATGAATCTCTCTCTCTTTTTTTTTTTTTTTTTTCTCTACTATTAGTTCACACTCTTCCTATATATCTTGATATATCTTGTTCGAATTTTTAATCATTAATAAAATGCTTTTAATTCATTCACTCAAGTTCAAATACATTTTTGGTACTTACGTATTATCCTGCTGGTCATTCCTGCCAAATTATTTTTTCGTCAAAAGTGCTGCCAAACCGTTGCCACTCGTATTCGGAACCGGTTCTTTCAGTACTTTTAACGAATCTTAGTATTCAGAACCGGTTCATTCAGTTATTTTTAATGAATCTTATTCGGAACTGGTTCGTTTAATTCACTCACCACATCACGTAAAACAGCACGTTCTTTAGATCATTGTTCTATTTAATATTTGGTTTGCTGCTATTACGAGAAAAGTTTTTACAGCATTTGATTTGCTGTTATGAAGAAAAGTTTTGATCAGTGTTTGTTTTGTAATTATGTTACAAATTTGGGATTTACCCACAAATGAAGAGGATGCAGTCGAATATATTCAGGAGTATAGTATAATTTCTTCAGAAAAAAATGCCATAATAACCATTCTATGAAGATATCTCTTAAAAAAGATCGGTACTATCGGTCATTTACTGGAATAATTTTTTGAGAGAAGTTTGTACCCAGCATCTTCTGGCAATGGAAAATAAAAAAATTGGCAGCCCTAATAAAATTGTTGAAGTAGATGAACGCCTGGTTACTAAAAGAAAGAATGCTTGTGGACGAATTTTCCCTGAACAGTAGCTCTTTGGGGGTATTTAGAAAGAGGCAAATGAATGTTTCATCATAAAAGTAGCAAATAAAGAAGCTTCGACTCTTGTAGAAGGAATAAGAAACAATATTCATAAAGGTTCAACTATATATTCAGACTCTTGGTACCAAACAACAGAAATAGAAGCTGCTAATTTCCACCATTTTAAAGTTAATCATAGATATAATTTTGTCGATCCTATTACTGAAGTGCATACTCAGGACATCGGATGTCTAAGGGGATCTGCAAAATGGCGTAACAAAAAACATAGGGGAGCACGACAGCACTTTGATTCCTATCTGTCAGAGTTTATGTGGAGATGCTTGCATCAAAAGGAAGATAAAGTTGTTGCTATTCTTAAAGGCATTCATGAATTTAGGAAAAAAAGTTAATTTACGTAATAAATCTAATTAAGTGTAACATTATTTCATTCTTTAAAATAAACACTCCTTTAATTACGTATTATCCCGGCAGTCCGCCAAGAAGAACGATTTTTCGTGAAGATAAATGCTGCATGAAATTATTGTGGGTTTGGAATACGATTGGCAACAGTTTGGCAGTGTATTCGACGAAAATGTAGTTTGGCGGAAGCGATGAAGCGTCACAAGATTGTAACCAAGATGACATTTATATTGCCGAACGTGCCGTGTTCTGTAAAGAAACCTTTTTATCTGAACCATTGTAAATGGTTTGAGTAGCTCAGAATCGAATCATTCTTAAAGAACCGGGTTTTTTTTACCCAGATCAGTAACTTGATGTATTAAAATACTTTTTTGGCAAAAAATCGGTCTTGTTGGCGGACCGGCAGGATAATACGTAAGTACCACATTTTTTTAAACTTGTAGTGGATGACACTTGATGTTAGTTAATACAGTTTTTTCAAATATATTAATTAAAATTCAATTAATTTAATGAAAAGTAACTAAAATAAAATTTTTCTTTGTTGACCTAAGTAGGAATTGACTAATTTTTTTTTTCTTTTTATATATTACTTGTTTTACTTCTTGCATGAAGTATAAAGAAGTTATGTGATCACAAAAAATTTTAGTATTCGGATTTCGATGAAAAAATCAATTTTGACTACCGCTGAATTTACTTTTTGTGAGGTGAGGCATATCAACATATGCATGTATGTATATGTTCATATAAATGCATGTACAATTCCTTTTGCCCAACCCCAAGTTCATTTTGACCAATTTTTCCCTGATGTCTATACGTACGTTTATATGTAACGCATAGGTTCCCAACCTTTTTTGAACTGGTGCCCCCTTTTCTAGTGAATATTTCAATACCGCCCCCCCATCCCACTCCAGGGAAATAAGAGCGTACATAATGCATGGTGAAAACAATAATAATAAAAAAAAATTACTAATAGATAGAATATTGTTGGAATTGGAACATTACCGAATTTCTTCTTTATTTAAGAAAGAGGAATAAAAGTTTGAGAGGTATATTAGAGAGGCATCTCTTTCTCTCAACAGCGAAGTCTCATATCGAAATATGTGAATTTTCGCACACGTGATAGAAATGGATTATCAAAGTGTTTTTTAAGTCTTTTTAAAACTATATTTAGTTAATCTTCCCACGCCCCTCCGTGCCATATCAACGCCTCCTAATTTTCTCTGAGTCTTTTAACGCCCCCCTGAAAGCCTCAAACGCCCACAAGGGGGCGTTATCGCCCACGTTGGGAACTTGTGATGTAACTCAAACATTAAAAACTGTTAGTCGTAGAATGCTGAAATTTTGTGTTTAGGATTGTCGTAACATCTAGTTATGCACCTCCCTTTTTGGTTCCAATCGATTGGGTAGTTTATTTACAGGGCCACCCAAAAGATTTTCCAGACATTACACTCTATGGGCAGAAATTCATTAAAGCGTATTTTAGAGGTATTAGGATATTTCAATCAAATCAAAAGTGTTATATGCTGTTAAGGATTATAAAATGAACATCTCTGTTGGAAATAGGGTCTTTATCATTTATAGTTCTTTTACAGGAACACTCAAAATATTCAACACATTATGATCAACGGCAGTTTTAGAGACATTCATCCATTTCAAGCGCAATACTATCCTACCAAATAGTTAGGTAATTCTGGTAATAGGTCTGACAACGGTCATGTGCCTCCCTCAAAAATTGCACCAAAACCTGCCAATCTCGTATCTCAAAAACTGTTAGTCGTAGATTGTTTAAATTTTATGTATAAAATTATTGTAATATCTAGTTGTGCACCTCAATTTTTAGTTCTAATAGTCTAAGAACCATGGACCGCCAGACCTTCGTCATAGTATAAAAGCTGAAACTTTCTCTGCGCATATCCCCCAACAGAGGTAGGAACAATCGGCCACTATAAAGTTTGGATGACCGTGGCTTTGGCAGATAACAGGCGGCAAAGGTGTATAAAATTGCAGAATATTTTCATCATTTCATAAAGCTTAATTTTTTTATATGTTCTTCTTCGCAATACTAGAAATCACTTTATCCCTTGCCAGACACTTTTCCATTGGGGCAAACCCTCGCCAGACAATCTCAAAGCCATCAGAGATGACCCGAGGGGCGTGCGGGGCCCCAGGCCGAGCGCAAGAGCGGGGCCTCTTCTCTATCATGTCTTATGAGATAGCAATAAAATGGCCCAGGAGCAGGGCCTCTATAAGCGCGGGGTCTTAGGCGATCGCCTACATTCGCACCCCTCTTGGGCCGGCCCTGAAGTCATGGAAACTGGTGTGTTCGTAAACTCCCGCGACGAAGTATGTCAAGCTGTCACAAAGTGCCAAGCACATTTTATACTGCTACTCCTGAACTTTCTTACGATGCTGCAGCGCGATTGTTATAAAATTACGTTTTCCATGACTTTGAGGTTGTCTGGCGGGGTTTGCCATGATGGAAAAGTGTCTGGCAAGGGATAAAGTGATTTCTAGTACTGCCAAGAAGAACATATAAAAAAATTAAGCTTTATGAAATGATGAAAATTTTCTGCAATTTTATACACCTTTGCCACCTGTTACCTGCCAAAGCCACGATCATCCAAACTTTATAGTGGCCGATCGTTCCTACCTCTATTGGGGAATATGCACAGAGAAAATTTCAGCTTTTATACTATGACAAAGGTCTGGCGGCCACGGGCTCTTGCTCTATAATCTACTGGAGAGTTTATTTTCTGGACCACCCAAAAGAATTTGAATACATTTTGTCTATGGACATCTTCAATGTATTATGTCTATAGTCAGTTATTGTTTGGTCCATGCCTAAAACCTGCCATTTGTCATCATTCTTGGTGAGTTTTGGTGAAATACTGCCAAATTTAACTCCAAAATTAATTATTTATTTTGCATATAAGCCATATAATTTTAACCATAGAATGTTAAAATTTTGTATTTAGAACTATTGTAACATTTAACTGTGGATCTTTTTTTTTATTGCAATCGATTGAGTAATTTATTTACAGGGTCACCCAAAAGACTTTCAATGCATTAAGGTCTATCGATACCTTTAATTCCTTAAAAGTGTGTTATGAATCACTATTTTGCCTATGACCAAAATCTCACTATCTCAACTTGTTGGCTTTTGGAAAAATATCCCCCAATTAAGTATATAAAAAAAATTTTTTTTGAGCTCAGGTTGGTGACATCTTAATGTTAGGGCTAACTTATAAAAATTGTTCTCAAGGCAAATATTACAGTTAAAGGTTTCTGCGCTTGTCTCATCTTCTCATAAATGAACGAAATTTCAATAAAAAATAAGATTTTATACATACCCGTTGATTTCTTTTAGAAAACAAGATGAACTTTCTACACCTCTAAAGACAAAAATATATGTAAAAATGTTTTGCCAACTTTTTAGCATAATTTTATAGAAATCCACAAATGTTTACTTTATAGGGGGAAACTATTATTCTTTATAAGAATATTTTTTCTTCACTGGTGTCCCTAGTTCCATGGAATCACCCTTTAGTGAAATATACTAACGACATTATTTTTTAAATTTTATTAATGTACAATAAGCATTACAAGGATTTATTTATTATGATTAAACTAGATTAATATAATTTCAAAAAGTAAATTTGGTAGTTTTTTTTTTAAGGAGAAATAATATGTAATTATAGCATGTTTATGTGAATGTAACATCAGTCACAGAATACATGTAACATCAGTTACAGGAATAAAATATTTTCTACAGTAAAAATTTTTTAATTTTTTAAATGAAAGAAAATGTTTTCATAAAGATGAAATCTGTACTTAACTAGAAAAAAAATATTTTACTTCTCATACTATTAGTTTGGAGAGGATTTTAATTTATATAAAATTCATTTTTCTCATTGTCTCTTCTGTGTAACATCAGTCGCGTTTTTTGATTTCTTTTAATAAAAAAAAAAAATAAAAATAAAAAATTAAACTTCTTATATTGAAAATGGATAACAGTATAGTACTTATTTATGATACTCTTGATCAGTTTAAATAAGTATATGTGAATTTCAAAGGTTACAAATGATGTCAAATGGTAACGTCAGTCACCATGGAATGACCCATATATATATATATATATTTTTTTTTTTTCCACAATTTTTATGCTAAGGCATGTTTTTTTATTATTACATAGTTATTTCTATTCACAGTTTGTTAAATTTAAGTAAAATTTGGGTACCCAGATGATTTCCTTATTGTTATTTCTTTAAATTGTTTATTAATGCAGCAGGATATGTTGAATATTATGTCCAAGTGATTTCTAAGCGAAATACCTCAGCACTACTTTAAATGTATTTTTGTTAGTTATGAGTATCCTGCCCTGAACCTTGATTAGAAATGTGTTTAATAAACTTTCCATGGTGATCATATTCTTATGTGCACTGTGCTTATTTTGTAACTCACACGCACACTCACAAGGCAAGGAGAATCTTTTGGGTTATTCTGTTATTACCAGCATATAAAAACACAACGCAATCTTAATTCTTTTCAGGCCTTTCTTTGCAAAGTTTTAGCTTTTCTTAAAATTTCATGGCTGTGGTGGGAAGCAAACACCACACTAATTATTATTATTTTTTTCCTTCTAGATTGATCCAAAAGAATGCACACCAAGGAGTATGCAAAAAGTAAGTAATGTTTATTTCTCAATTTTCCACTCTCAAATTTGATAAAAAATTATTTAATGTTTACAAGCTTGAAGTTTTATGTCACATCTTCTAAGGTTAGCAATAAGGATCTAAGAAATTCTTTAATTGCCTTTATTGATTTTCTGCTCAAAAACTGTAGTTATTGGTTTCTCTGTTAAGAAGACGTTGCAATAAGCCAATGGTCTTCAAACTTTGACTCATGGAGCTTTTGGAACTATAAAGTTCTGTCGGGAAGCAGGAATTTGCAAGCAGTAATGCTATACATAAGTCATAGTGAGAGTGAAATACTGCAATTTACATGCAATAAAATTGTTCCATTCCTGAAAATTTCAGATTCCTTAAGCAAAACCCTTGACTGCTCCACGGCATACTATACCAAATTCATAAACAACTTCAAAATACAACTTTGCAAAGCAGACAAGACAATGGTGCTTTTGGCACCTGAACTATGCAAAGAATATGGTTCTCAATAGCAGGGGCCTCGACTTTATAAAATTTCTGTGGGTGCCCTAAAGGTACGTGGGGGAGGGGAGGACATGGGGCTTGATCAGGACTAGGGATGTATGTGAGACATGATTTGTAGTTTTCGTGCGATACGAGACAGGCCCATTTTTCATTATGATGTGGGGATTTTGTAAGACAGGACAAAGCTTTTCAGCTGTTTAGTGAGACGAGACAGTCTGATTTTTCATCTTACGTGCATCTCTAATCAGGGTCAAACCCAATTGCTCCCCATTTTGTTATATCTTCAGCAGTGGTGTAGAAAGGGGGCAGGTAGAAGGGGTAGTCCATCCCCGTCGGCAAGCTAAAGACGATAGAGGTGGCAGAATCAAACCTTTTCCCCCTCATGAATATTTGCTTGAAAACCTGCACTGCTTGAGTATCAGATAAAAGGGAGGGGCAATGAGGAGGCTTTTCTTGAGTGCATTGAACCTAAAATAGTCAAGTTGCAAAGGTGTTTAACCCACTTTTGAACTCATGTTTAATGTTTAATATGTTCACCCTCCTCATTGGAAAGACGCAGCGGAGAAGACTCTAGTTTTTTTTTTAAAATTAGTGCTGCTTCGCTGGGCATAGAATGAGAATCTCCACTGTTGCGTCTTAGCAAGGATAACAGCAAATGAGTTAAAATCAAGATTCTTTTCAAAGTAACAAAGTGTTTCTGATAAAATTCCCCTCTTTTAGAAAAATCTTATGTTACAGCCACCTTAAATTTGCTTGTCTTACGCAGATTCTTTGTCAAAATTTGAGGATTCCAGGGCACATGCCCTTTTTTCCTTGTAATAATCAGATCTGAAAGAAGAGTAGTTTCATTTTTAACTTTTTTGCTTAAGTTTTTCTTTTAGTGATAAAATTTTGATTGGTTTTAAATAAAATTCAAAGCAAAAGAAAAACAATTATATTGCAACGTTTATAAAAAAAAAAAAAAAAAAAAGTACTGTGCGACAATAATATCACCAAAGTTTTTGTCATGCAAATGGAAACTTTGTAATAAAAATAAAACTTGTAATAAAAATAATTTCATTTTTAAATGTAACAATTCAGAATGGATTTATTCTTATTTAATCTATCTGATCCCTGTCTGAAATCAACAGAGGTTTCAAAAAACACTGTTCTTAGTACTGTTTCTAAGCTCATTCGTTTCCCACTTTTTTTAACAATTTTGCACCTCTCTAAACAGTTCTAACTAAGCCTTGACTATCTTCTTTTTATTTAACAAATTTATTTTTTATTTTCATGTACCATGATTTCAGTATAATTTTAGAAATAACATTCAGTTATATCAACGTAAATAGTACTGTAAACTTAATTCCACTTTGTCAAACACGAACAAAAATCGAACAAAATATCACTGAAAGTAAATGGAAGCAATCTTGAAATGCTACTATGGACCACAGTCTATTCCAGCCTTTTCAAATAAATAATTGACCACTGAAAGCATTGAAAAATTAGAAAATTAAATTGTGACTTCAGAAGAAAGTGACACAAACCTTTATACCTTAGAAGCTTCAGTCTCATCCAGTTAACACCAAAGTGCAGATACCCTGATGAATGTGCATCTTTTTTTGTTCCAGAGACACAAAATGTACGATATAAGAGGTGCTTGTAAGCAGACCTTGATGCTCTCTATTTACAATAAAAACAATTAAACCTACTCGTTTCAGAACCCTGCTGCAGTTTCATCAGAACGATCCAAATTTCGAAAATATTTACAGAAAGGGGGCAAATCTTTCACCTCCAGTGCTTCCTTTCTCATGTAAATTTTTTTTTACTGTAGCCAGTGCCTTTGTCTCAAATTCTCCATTTGTCGATGCTCTTGATGCAAACAGGGTGGCCCTAGGGTATGTGGTGCCCCCCTGCAAAGAAAGAAAAAGGCACCCACTTTTTTGCTCTAGATCAAAATTTTCTCAGTTTTTAAGTTTCAAATGGCTCCCCTTCAAAGATAGTGCCCCTATGTGATGTTTACCTTGCTTACCATGTCTGGCCACCCCAGGGGCAAACACAGTCTCATTGTATGGGGGCACTTAGGACTTCGAATCTGGACGATAATCTAGTATATCCCTGCTGTGGGCAGTCACACATCACATTGTAAAATAGATTTGAATAAGAAAGACATTGTTTTCATGGATCATGGGTGCCGAGAGGAAGGCAAGTAAGAGATTGAGCCTTGAGCCTGCCTAGTCGTTGGTATAGTAAACATTTTTACTGAACTTCTATGCATTATTTTCATACTGAAAGGTTTGAAAGCTTAAGATGACCCCCCACAACCCCTAATTAGTGCTCGTATGGTCACCAATGATTGTTATTTTGAGTTGACAAAATATTAGTTGTTTGGATTCTTTTTTTTCATGCACTTTGTAAAATTGAGTATGTGCTTAGGTACTTATAGAATTTTACTATAATTACTCACAGTTCTGGAGCACATAAAAGGTGAGAAACAAAATTTGCCTCATGGTCTTGGTACACAAATTAAAATTAACTAATCACATTATGTTTTTGAAAAATTTAGGATGATTATTTATAATCTACACTACATACTGAAATAAATTCGAAAACTGTAACTTTTATGAAACTTAAAAAAAATTTCTTAACGTGGAATTTCCCAACAAAAATTTTTCTAAGAGCGACACACATTCTGCAAAATTTTCGATTTTTAAGAATTTATTTTAAAGTTTTGTAAATGACACAGGTTTATCACTTGTATATAGTGCAGCTTGTAAACAGATATCCTAAAAATTCTAAAGTGCTTGACATAATTAGTTTTTTTTTTTTGTAACAAAATTTCATGTTTTTTTCAAACTACAGCGATAAGTAGAAAGCAACTGCCATTCAGTTGCCTTTAAATGGGGATTTAATTTCTATCCAAAATAGTGTAGGAGCCCTAATTTGTTGTATTTTAATTTACATCATTAATTACCTAAGTTAATGTAATATGAAGTGCATTTTGCTTCTGAAATAGTATGCAATGTAATAAAATTAATATCAACAGAAACAGTTATGAAGGCTATTAAAATTTTAAATTTACTGTAAAAAATCACTGAGAAAAAAGTTGTGAAGATGAGCTCCCATGCAAATTAAGCCCTGCCTTGCAATATATGCAAGTGTTCAGCACGCATGAAAAATTCTGCGGGTGTTTCAGATTTGACATACTATATAAAAACCAACCATCACTTAGAAATTTTACTTTCAAATTATGCAGTTGCAAAGTACACATTGTCATAACTATACCATTGAAGTCCATGACAAATTTATTGGATTGGGTCCTTTCTTAATCTGAAGAAGCTTAACCATCACGTTGATGTTCTCTTTATCGGATTTTCTATTCGGGAAGGGCTCCCCATCTGGCCAGGGACTGTTGCTTTTACCCGTTCTGCTGCTGAAGAGGAACTTCGATGACACTAAAATTGTCATCGAAGATCCTCTTGTGCATTTGAATTCCAAAGGACATGGCTGCAAATGTTGGGAAGTAAGTGGAGGATCACACAGGTCTGCCCTTCAAGCCGTCGGTACAATGAACATTTTTATAGCATATTAACTTTTTTTCATTATTTTATTTCTAAGATGTTTGAAATTGTGACATGAGCCTGCTCCCTCACGTGCATTAAAAATTCTGTGGGTGATTGAGCCCCGGAGCACCCAAGCAGTCGGCGCCACTGCTCAATAGCTATCGTTCAGTAAAAGAGATAATTCAAGAATGACTCAGTGGGATGACTTTCACGTATTTATGCCTTTTGGGGAGTTTTCTGGCAAGTTCAGGCGAAATCCATTAGTAAATTCTCTATCATTCTGCTTATTGTGTAATACTATATGGGAAAGCAAGCATTACAGGCCCCTAATTTTACCGTTATGGATACTATTTTGTAACCTGAAGTCTACTATTAGACTACTATTTAATACCCTAAGCCACTATAGCAACTATTTCTCATATTGTGGTGGGCAACCTGTACATAACATAACTGGAAAGTATAACTGCTTGGCTCACTTTTTTTCTTTTTTTTTTCGATTTTGCCTCTCTTTTATATTGCAGAGTTCAAACAATCAAATATTATTGTCATGAAAAGGATGCTGCTGATCAACTATTGGTAAATCAAAGCATGTATTATTTTGTCTCCTGATTGCTGGTGTTTTTTCAAATAACTGTTTTTTTTTCAATCCAAGGACTTGGAAGCTTATTATTTTTGCATCTATCTTTGACAAATGTGGATAAAGAAAGCCTGCTGTTGCAAGTAAACATGAATCCTGCCGACATTTAAATTAATAAGAGTAAACACTGACTTACTAAGATTTACTTTCTGTGTGTTGATAATACAAGATTTAATTCTGAAAGATCTGAAATTAATATTTTTATTTTACTACACCTTGTTTTTTCATCTTCCTTGAAAGGAAAAAAGAAACCTTTATTTATAATTAATGTTGCTGTTACTAATGCTGGAAGCTTTTTATTTTGAATCATATGAAGTCTACGGAGGTTAAAAATTAAACCACTCAGATATTTAAAAATTACTTTGTGAAGTTAGTCTAATGCTTTAATCTCATGTCTAGCCTGTAAATTAATTTTTGTATTAACATATTTCTAATTAGTTCCTGATAAATGCAAGTAACTTTTAGTAAAAATTAATTTTGTGTTGGTATGATTTTTAGTCCAGAAAACAAGCATCAAAATGCAAAGTCTTTTTAGGAGGCCTTCCTCCAGACATTACTGAAGAAGCTATTCGTTGTGGAATGTCAAAATTTGGAAAGGTAACTAAACCTATTCATATGTTTCAAAATTCTGTTTAAAATATATAAAATTAAAATCTTTTTTTTCTGCCCTCAACTTTAGGTAGATCAAGTTGTGATAATGTTCGATCAAGAGACAAAGAAATGTCGAGGTAATATTTAATATTTTATATATTAGATAATGCCAAAAAAAAAATTATAATTATTAAGATGACTTTTTAATGACTTTACTTAAAATAAACATTTTTAATTCTTTATAGAAAATAATTTACTGTAACTGCTTTATACATTTCTTTAGTTACAAAAGATTGATTGTATTAGCCTTTCTTAACATTTATTGAAAATAGTTAATGTTTTTTAAAGTTCAGTGGTATCATTCACTATGATTTGAAAAAATTAATTGAAATTTTAGTGAATTTAAATAAGTGTAAATAATTAGAATTTCAGAAAGGTAAAAAAAGATGGAGAAAAAAAAATAAAGTCCCCAAAGAAATGAAACGATGCAATAATTTGATTGCAGTTATATTTAAATATTGCAACTAATGTTGGACAACATTTAAAAGGATCTTCCAGTGTTTTATTAATTTCAAGTATTCTTGGCTATTGAATCACTAGACACATTGATTTCAGTCTTTTATTCCATTACTGGGTGCATTAACTGGTTGCATTAGGTGTTATGGCATGTTTTGCTGAAAGATTTGCCAAATGTTCACTAATCTTGTTCCATAGTTTATTTTTAGAAACACTGATTCATACAGTAATATGTAGATTTCTTCAAATACTGCATGTGACACAGCTATCAAAAAGTTGTTTAATCCACCAGCAGGGTGTCCACCAGCGACTAAAAAGGAGACTTTTGGTACTAATTAAATGACTTTGGAGACATTTTTAAAATAAAAAACATCATTTTCATACTATTTTCAAGTTTTTGGCTACTTTTACCTTACTCCAGGTGACTAATTTGAAAATCAGATTTTGGTTTTTGTCCGCTCCCTTTTCTTTTCAAAGTTTCTATTGGTTTTTCATCAGACATTCTTATCTATTTTTCTAATCGTGCTATAAAAATAAATGTGCTCTGCTATATAATGCATGAAGTTTTTAAATTTATCATTTTGTTCATTCCTTCTTAAATGAAGCTAGAAGACCTATGCTTATTTCTTAATTACGAAATCATGCACAAAGGCTACTATTTTAGCAACTAAAATTAAGAAAATGCCTACTAAACTGGCAACTTTTATTAAAGATGTAATGAATATTCGGCCACTATTCAGTATTCGGCCTATTCGAATGTTGCCTATGCCGAATATTCGGTAAGCCAAATACTGAATAGGTATTTGACTGAATATTGCTACATATTCTGCTGAATAATTTCAGAACAAAGAGAGATGTTTTTTTTTTTTTTTTTTTTTTTTAAATGCATTTACAAATAATATTGCCCAGTTGTACTTCAGTGTGTTAATCTGATATAATAAAATATCCTAAGTCATTGAATTTTAAGCTGAATGGAACATAATCTAATGTATTTAATAATATTACAGAGATACAGACTTTTCTACTTGGTGACACTAATTGACTTGATTTTCTAATTTCTTTATTGGGTGGTGGTAGAAGTAATTTTTTCTGATCCCCAATAACAAACATAATTATGAAAAGCTGCTAAGTATATTTTGATCAGAGAGTGTAAAGCCCAAAACAGGATATGATTAGGTATAGTTACCAGATTAATCACACTTACCATAGCATATTTATTAAACTATGAATATCTCAAAATATACCGTATTTACCCACATATGTCGATCGCGCGTATAAGTCGACCCCCCTCTTTCTTGATAAAAAAAATATGAATTTTTTTAATATGCTGCATATAAGTCAACCCCCCACTTTCTTGATAAAAAAATATGAATTTTTTTAATATGCTGCATATAAGTCGATCCACCATTTTCCCGATTAAAAAACCTTAATTTTTTTTAAAATACATTTATTCAAAATCATCCGTAAAAAAAGAAAGTACTAAATATATAATAATGAAGATAATAACAATACAAAAGTAGTATACAAAATTAAACTGATAATAATGAATAATAATAATAATATGACACTACTGATAGTATGGTATGGCAAAATACTAATGTACAAAGTTAAACTGATTCAAGATCTGATTCAATATCGGAGTCATCAAACAACAAAAAAAATTCCTTTGTCGTGATCGGCTCATCATGTACACGTTATTGGGTTAGGATCCCTTAGGATCCCCTGCCTCCACGGGGGCAAGGGCGCACCTTACCTTTCGGCCTAGAGTCCACGCGTAGCTAATTGGCGTAATCCAAGAACAACATGATACACGTTTTCAATCTTTGTATCTCTACATTCTTCCTGGTATGAAAAGCAACCTGAAAAGACGTCATTGTGGTATGGAATGCAGGAAGAGAACATTTGTCTTATAAAAGGGCATTTTTGACTTCTGATTAAAAAAAAATAAAATAAAAATTAAGGACCCTCGTGTAAGTCGACCCCCTAACTTTAAAGCCTCATTTTGTCCAAAATTTCTCAACTTATACGCATGTAAATACGGTAATTATGCTGCTATTAATGTTTTAACTTTGTGAAAGATATTTTTTCATGAGTTTATTTCATGAGTTTCATTAGTTATTCAAGTTTTGTTAGTTTTACAGATAATATGCTGTTGTTTGTTTTTAAGTACCCAAAAATAATATAAAAGGAATTTTAATTAGTCACTATTTATTATTTAATTACAAAATTTAATATTTAGCTGACGAATATTTGGTATTCAGCCAAATCACTATTCGCTATGTCTCTATTTTTTGTCAGTGAGGCTGCTAATGATACTATTTTCGCCTCCTGACATTGGTGACACCCTGCACTAATCAAGTAAAACAAAAGATTAAAAAATGAATCCTTTAACTAAAAAATCTTAAATATTTATCCATAATCTAATGTCTCAATATCCAAATATTAAAGAAATTATCATAAAGCAGTATGTTGAAAGAAGAGTAGTTGCCCAGTGAAAATTGTGTTTGCGAGAACATAAAATATATAAACAGTTGAAAAAAGAACAAAGCATTAAATAATAATAAATCATTTTTTTAAAATCAGCAATTGTTGTCTCATGTTTTTTAGTCACTATGCCGAATATGGTTCAGACAAACCATACAGGTGAATCAGACGAATAATGCAGACACCAAGGCTCTTGTGTGTATATATATATATATATATACTAGCAGCGTGGCCCGGCGTTGCCCGTGTAATGAATGAGAAATGCCATTTACCTTAAATATAGATTGTAAAGGAAATGGATGTGAATCCTCCCGCTGGAATGATAAAAAAAATGACACAAGATTTCCCGCTGCAAAAAAAAAAAAAAAAAAAAAAAAAAAAAAAAAATGCGGCACCTAATAAAATACAGAGGTTGCCAGGAATTGGACTTGGCTAGGCTGGAATGTGAATCCTCCCGCTGCAATGATAAAAAAAAAAGGACATGGGACTTCCCGCTGCAATAATAATAATAAAAAAAGACATGGGTCTTCCCGCTGCAAAATAGAAAAAAAAAGAACAAAGCACCTGATGGTGTAGAAGCTCCGGGAACTGGACGTGGCTAGATTTCTCTTCTTCTACCTGTCTGTGTTCTAACAATCATTTTTCAGTGATTGAATTTTGTTGTTTCTCTGAGCAGAAGGCACTTTTTGTAGTTTTATTTTATTTTATTTCTTCAGTTTTTTCTGAAATAAATAAACTAAACAGAAACTTTCAGGGTAAAAGTACAAATCTTTAAATTTGGGGACTTATGGTGTCCCCAAGAAGTCAAAGTATTTTTGATGACAAATTGAAAAAGCGATCTGTATTTGGGGACTGTCCTCGAATTTCGAGAACATATGGTCACCTTAATCTCCACCTCTCTCCCCCCCCTCTCTCTTTCAGGATGCCAGAAGAAATTCCCCCCTCCCGCGAAGCGCGCTCACAGTTGAAGCGACCTTGAAAACCAGAGGGGGAAGTTTTCGACTTTCATTTTGCGGAATTTGCAGTCCACAGAGAATTATAACCTGCGATCTTTTCAGAAAAAAAATAATATAAAAAAATCTAATTAACATTTCTGCATGGTTCAAAATTTAAAGGAGGGAGAAATAAATGTTTAATAAGCAGTAGAAAGATGGAAAATTTTTGCCCGTTAGGTTTTTCGATGCGACAGTTTAAAAATAGCATATTTTTAAAAGCCGTACATTTTCTTCGAAACAGGATTTCCTTTAAAAAATTCCCAAAAATCGGCAAATGTAAGTACGATTGTGTAACTAATTGTATTTGAAAAAGAAAACTCTGCAGATTCCGATGATATAAAAAACGGACAGAAATTTAGCTCGCGATAACGTGAAATGCGAGAAAAATGGCCAAAAACCTTACAAAACATAAAATAACTCAAAAACTATTAATCCGATTAATTTCATTCTTACAGCATTAGCTTTCTCTTGTCCTATTTAGTCAGCATGCCAAATTTGGTCCAGATCCGTCGAAATGTCTGGACGTGTATAGCGAACAAACAAACAAACTCTTCTCTTTTATATATATATATATATATATATATATAAATCTAATATACAAAATTCTCCTGTCACAGTGTTAGTCACCTAACTCCTCCGAAACCACTCGACCAATTTTAATGAAATTTTCTATGTATATTCGTTAGGTCTGAGAATAGGTTTTTAACTATGTCTCATACCCCTAAGTCATAAGGGCGGTCCACCCCAAAATGTTTAGCCCCAGAGTGCTGTTAATTTCAATCAGGATTTCTGTGTAGACATTAGCGTGTGGAGTCACTTTTCAAATGTGTTTGCCAGATAATGTGGAGAGGGGGGGGGGGGCGTTAATAAAATGTTGAAAGTTGCACAAGGTTTGCAATTTTTGATAATTGATCACTAAATGTGGTGCCAAAACGTGACAATTTATTATAAATATATTTCGCGTATAGTTAGAAAACGCCTGGCGTATATTGTAAAAGAGTTTTATTAGGCGATTTTAATATAGATTTCTATTCCGAAGAAGTGCTCTGTGGAACAAGAAAGGAAAACACGTTACACTCGTGGATTATGATGCCCATTCCAAACAGCATTTAAAATGTCTTTGCGGTATAGTTGGAATATGCCTACAGGAAGAATATGCCTGGCGAAGATTGTAAAACAGTTTCAGTAGGCGATTTTAAGATAGATTTCGATTCCAAAGATGTGTTTTAGGTACAAGAAAGAGTTGATTCCTATTTTAACGCCCCACTCTCGCCAACCTAAAAAATCCCCGTACTTTGGCGAGCTTTGCAGTCATGGGTCTGTGGGAGTTATGTACAAGTTTCAATGGTACTTACGTATTATCCCGGCGGTCTGCCAAGACAAGCAATTTTTCACCAAGATAAATGCCAGGCACATGAAATAGGTGATGGTTTGGAATACGATTGGCAACGTATTTAAAATCTACGAAAAAGTAGTTTGGCGGAAGTGACCTCCGGGATAATACGTAAGTACCGTTTCAACGCATCCAAAAGAACTAGGTGATAACTAAAGTAAACAAACTAGCGATAAACGCGCCAGTTAAGGAATTTGAAGACATTTAATTATTAAACTACATTAATTGGTAATCCAAAATAAATAAAAATGTAACGGCATGCTGTACTTTCATGTTGTTCCAAATCGCCATTTTAATTCTAAATTAAGATTTTTACATAAATGCAAAAAATCGTCATGGTAACTGCATATGTTTAATCATCGCCTCCTTGGCGAGAGTTGAGGCGTAAAGTAGGAAACAATATATAAAACGGTGAAGTATAGTTGTGATATACTTGGCGAAGATTGTAAAATTGTTTTAGTAGGCGATTTTAAGATAGATTTCGATTCCAAAGATGGGTTTTATAAAATAAGGAAGAAAAATACAGCACAGTCATGAATAATGATAACACTTTCCAATTTAATGGAATAAGGACGAAAAATAGGGACGACGCATAACTTATGATACGATTTTAATATATAGCACTATAGTGCATATTTAAAATCTGAAAGTGTTTCAGATTTTCATCCTTTTTTTTGGGGGGGGGGAGGGGGGCAAAATTTTTTATGGAATGACTATCAGTAAGTCTCAAGGCCAAACTATGTCTGTTTGTGAATTAGATTTGAGCACACCATGTTTTTCACACGGACAGTTATACGTGGCATGCTCTCGAGTGGGCAAACCATACAGTGGGCATCCAGTTTGTTTCTGTTATCTAAAGATGTGATAACAAAAAATATTGTATACTCTATTGCGTTAAGGGATTGATATTATTTTTTAGTAAAATTATTGTAATTAGCGATATATATAAATTTAAAGAATAAATTACAATGAATTAAAAATATATGTTTGGTATTGTGTTATTTTTATATTCCAGCATCGTTCACAGCGTTCCATGCCTCTTCCACTCATATACCACATCCTCACAAACTTACAATAAGTTAGTCATTTCTTTCTACTAAAGTAATCCTAGGAATAATTTATATGGCAAAACAACGTTTGCTGGATCAGCTAGTATATATATATATAATATACACATTCATAGATATTAAATATTAAAAGTACAAAGTATTTTAAAATGTGTTTACTCTGAAATAATAGAATCAATTAGTTCAGTCGGAGCTTTGAATATTGGACAAGGCTATGGTTTGAAGGCTCAAGGGATGGCTAGATCAGATCATCCTTCACTTTCATACTTCGTTATGAGCTGAGCTTGAAGTTTTCAACCTGTGCAGATTTCTAATCTATACACGCACAGGGGCTGTGGTAGCCCAGTGGTTAAGGCTTTGAACTTGTAACAGGAAGGTTGTGGTTTCGATACCGGCATACCACTAAAGACCACCGTGTACATGTATGTTAAATCCGTGGTTCTGGAAGTTCTTTCGGCGAACACTAGCAGTTTCCGAGGGGTCCCAATATTCCCCCACCTTCTTATAAGGATCAAAATGGTGGAGGAAACTCTGTGAAGGATGTGCGTAGCTCTAAACGGCATGCTCAGTGATATGAGCTGTTGTCTCCTGTCAAATAAACAAATCTATGCACATACCGTAATAATTGCCTGACATAATAAGTTTTTGTGGATGATTCAGTAAAAAGAAACATTGATTACTTAAATTTGAGCAGAATTAATTCCTAGTTTGAGAAATTAAGAAAAATATTATTAACATTTACCCACAACCTTTTTCTTTTATTAAAAAGATTCTAAATCTGTAAATAAACATATCTATATCTATCTATCTATCTATATAATATAATATAATCTATTATATAAATGTGAAAGTTTGTCTGTTTGTTTGTTTGTTTGTTCGTCCGGGAACTCCTCCCACACTGTCAGACCTATCGGCTTGAAATTTTGCACATACACGTGAAATGACATAGAATAGGCCGTAGGCTACTTTAAAATTCTGGAAATCCACCCATTCCCTAATTTTTAACGATTTTTCGTAATTTTCAGGGTAGAAAGCTACTCAAATGTACGATTTCAGCACATTCGTGAGCATGCGCCGAGACGGTTGGTCGCAGACCTACCGAATTTTGCATACGGCTTCACTAGGACAGATCCTAACACGCCTCGGAGCGATTTTTTCGAAATTCGAATTAGAAAATGTTTTATTTTATGTTTTGTCCGATTTTTAGTGATTTTTCTCGCTTAATACGTAATAACGCCGGTAATTATACTCGCAAGAGAACGATATTTATATAATCGAATAGAGGAGAAAATGTTCTTTTAAAAACTGTTTGTTCGGTCTGTGTTACATAATTTGCAGATTTTTGGGAAAGTTTTCAAATAAAATTAAATTTGACGCTGACTTTCGTAAAATATTTTTAAACTGCTGCATCTTGAATTCTATCCGTCATAACCTTTTTATATTTTGTCAAATGACGGAGCATACATTTTGCCCTCTTTTAAAAGAGAAACCAGAGGAAAATATAAATTAGGAGATTTTTTACGAATTTTTAAGTAAGAAGGATTTTCATTTCAATAGCAATTGCTTAAAAATTTCGGTATGATATCTTGCCGTTTGGTTATCTTGGAGGCAGTAACAATGATTAAAATTGTCAGTTGAAAAAAATAAATAAAATTACTTTAAAATAACTGAGTTTTCGCGTGTGAAATGTGCGTGATTTTGATGTCACGAGTTTAAAACCCCTTTCGAAACTCAATCAGAATAACGGACTCACAAGCAAAACATACGCCACGCATCAAATAATTGGATATTTTATTTTACGTTGCCAGAAAAAGAATTGAATGCTGTTTTTTCACCAGTGAATTATCCAGCATTATTTTCGATTGAGATTTTAAACGGGTCAGGTTTTCGAATCGCAGGAAATATATTGCGGTGTTAAACAGGACCTGCTTATGACCTACAGGGGGCCCCGGGCACTGAGGAATTTTGGGGTCCCCCACCTATGAATTTTTTTTTATTTTTCATAAAATTTTGTTATAAAAAAAAGAACAATTTGAAATTGGGGGGCCATTTCGAGCCGGGGGCCCTAGACAAAGTCCCGATTTGCCCGTGCGATAATAGGGCCCTGGTGCTAAATACGCCAATCTGACAAGAATTATGCGTAGAAATTTATGGAGAGCTGATTTAGTGGCAACCATAAAGTGTAATGATTATCGTTTATGCTAATGCATAAATTGCAAAGAATCACCAAAGAGGAAAAGACTACATTCGTGGCAAATATCTAAACCGTTTCTTTAAATTAAGCATTAACGGTTGCAAAACGAAAATATATTGTATTGGTACAGTAAAAGATAGTATAAGTTACAGTAAGTAGATATTCTAAGGCAATATTAATCAAAGCACAATATACCGCATTAATAAATATTTCGTGAAATTAAGTCTTCTATTCATTTTTCAACAGCCGTATTACATCACAGCTAACTAAACATTAAGTAATTCTACATTGCGTTAATATATCCCGCGGTAGTTTCAACAGAAAATACTGTAACAGAATATTCTTTTTTCTTGGAGATTCTGTTTTGTCACAAGTAGTTATGATCACGTTTTAGGAAAATGTTCTCTTCTTGCCTTGCGAAGAGCGGGTACACAACTATTTAATTATAAAATAAAACGGTTCTACACATTATGTAGTATCTAAGGTATTAATGGCATAGTTCAATCTAAAAAAGAGTATGATGTAGAAATGAGACATTTTGAAAATTAGGAATTTTCACTTGCGTCATAATATTAACAATGGTCTCAGGTCAGTACTTATACTAACTTTACAAATAACTAATGAGTAACTTTGCGCCAAGAGTCAAATCATTTTGCTTATTTTTAGATTCCAAATCACTGGAATCAATTTAAACTAAACATGTAAGAAAAAGTTTCGTTGACTACCATGCGGAGAACGGGCAGACTTTACAAATAACTAATGAGTAACTTTGCATCAAGAATCAAATCATTTTGCTTATTTTTAGATTCCAAATCACTGGAGTCAATTTGAACTATACATGTAAGAAAAAGTTTCGTTGACTACCGTGCGGAGAACGGGCACACAGCTAGTATATATATAAAATAAATGTACATATAAAATAAATAAATCCCCCTTTTCATCCTATATCTGTTATATATATAATATGCATTACCAAAATAACTATGCATGTAGCTAAAGTACTCTTTAAAAAACATTATTTCTCTGTTTTGGATTATTTCTTTCATATAACTCAATAATTTTCTTTCTAATATTTTATAGGAAATAAGAATTGTAGAATTGAGTTTCACAACTTTTAAAACTTTCTCTAAAATGGAAATTTTCATTTAAAAAACTGTCTATTTAAATTTTAAATTTAGTTTAGTTTTATGAAGAACTAGTTCAGCTGTTTATTTTAATTTAGTAAATCTGTGTTGTCTTCTTTTAGCATAACTTACACTTCTTTTCTAAAATTGATTTAATAAAATATTAAATTCTTTAACACTTGAAATATCTCAAATCTAAATATAGCAGAGAGTTGTGTTTTGCAATAACCCCAATTAATGTTGCACCACTTGGGTGAATTTCAGCAACCTCATGGATCTGCTGCCTGCAGCCTTTTCTTCTGAACGTCGAAACCAGGGAACTTATCACCACATGTTCACTGTTTGCTGGTAGAAAGGAGTCTCTTCCTCTCTTTTCAAAACCTGTCTTTTTATACCTTCTTTTCACCGCCAATGGTGCCAGTTAAAGTCTGCTGAGATTCCTTCCCAAAACATGTCTTCATGTTTACTTCAGTTCTCTTCTACCATAATTGTGAATGCATCGCTCTCGACCATCTTTTTTTTTCTCAAACTGACAACCTTTGAACTCAAGTAGTAGAGAGGGGGGGAAAAACATGTCTGTGTTATCGTGCAATTGATGCAAGATGACGACGTCCTTGCACTTGAAAATTCATAATGTAACTTTGCTGCCACATGCGTTAATTGGCAGTTGGAATGAAATATGACATTGAAGCAAAACATAATATGAATATGCTTCACACTAGACAGTAAAGTAATTAATGTTAACTAGAAAGGTTTAGTAATTAGATAAAAATATGAAACAGTGTTAATTAGGGAAACATTACGGTAATAAATTAAAAAAAATAATAGCCATAAAAATTAAAACAAAACCCTAATTTACTTAAATTTTCTAAACTGGAGTTATTGAAATCACCAAAAATAGACTTATATCAAAAGTTGTCTTCATCATTAAAAAAGTATATATAAATCAAAATGTGCACAAATTTTTTGATAAACATATCGATTTTCAATAACAAATACAATTGACAAAATTTCTATCATTATGAATCAATAACCTAAGACTAATTTTAAAACACAACATCTGATGTTGTTTTATTCAAAAGTTACTTACATACCAGTTGATGTTATTAGAACTTCAGGTGCAATAATATTATTGTAACCCTTTTTAAGGCCCAAAATGTTTCAGCATATCTTGGCGTACTTAGTAGTCTCACTTTGGCATAAGCTATAGTAAAATAATGGATGAAAAGCATGGTATTACCTTTAAAAGATTTTCCTGTGCCTTAAGCTAAAAGAAAAATGAAAGTACAGTCAGTATTTCTTGTCTAGAGGATATGATAAGAGGATATTCATTGCTTATGAAGTTACTTATAAGCATTGTTTGTATATTTGTGGATTTTTCTTAGTTTATTTTACTCTTTTTTTACATCTTTACTTCTCTGATACTTATTTATTAATTTTTTTCAGTTCAATCAATATAAAAGAATTTCATGGTATTTATTCTAAATTAGGCATATTTAGGACACAGTACTCCCAATTCTGCTGAAATTGCTTCAGCCTGCTCCATTAAACTGTACTTGTTCCTGTTTGTGTTGAAACATATTTTTTCTTTATTTTGCTCCAAAACCTGCTTTTCAAAACATACTTTGTTCATTGACAATGCAAAATAGGCCAGCTCTTCACAATTGGCACATAAATGGTGAGAAGCTCCATGCCAGAAATGAAGTGACATAAGTTGCAGAAACAAAACAAGCCTTTGCAGTTTCAATGATCTGCAAGCAATTTCAAAATTGCACACTGAAGACTGCCGAAGAATTAGGAAGATCACTTGTTTCACAAACAGGAAAATTGCCAGCACACTCACTCTTATTAATAAAGTTTATCCAGGAAAATCATAAGACCCCAAACACCAATTTGAATTCTTCACTTAACATTGTTTGGTCCGAGTAATTTTAAAGCTGGGTCCATATCAATACAGAGTCTGACTCCTGTGCAGTCTATCTACCATAGCTTTAAGGATACATGTGTAATATTAATTTTTTAAAATAGTTAGTGTTGACACTGAAAACATACTTTTAGGCATTATTGCTTCCTTTGAAAATTTGAGACTATGGCCATTCCCTGCATACAGGGCTGTACCCAGGGGTGTGGTCCTATGGGTCCGGATGCCCCCACCCCCGAAATTATCAATATCTATATATTTATATGTGCATGAGAGTATATTTATATATAATATGATGATATTCAATAAGTCAGACCCCCCCCCCCCCCAAAATGTCGGACCCCCTCCAAAATTATTTCCTGGGTACGGCCCTGCCTGCACACAACATTGACCCTGTTCTAACCTCGGTTTGACCATCTTTTAAAGTTTTGTCCCGTCCCCATCCTTCTTTAGCATTACTGAACTAGTCAGAACTATACTTGATTGTTCATACTTTCATGTATTTTAACAAGATTATTTTTAAATGTCTCAGTACATTAATGACTTGATTAAATTAACTATAGATTTTAATTAAAAAAATTCTGCTGTTCGAGCCTCGTCAGGGGGAACTAGACTAGAACCTGAACTATTGGGTTGGCAACAAAGTAATTGCGTTTTCTTGTATAAAATTCAAGCAAATAAGTTTTCAACAAGTTTTTAATTACAGGTAAGCTGTGCCTGAACATACGATTCATATTTCTTACATTTTAAAGTAAGAATTTCACTGGCAGTATTTTTTTTCGTCCATAAAAGATGGCCACCCTCCCCCTTTTTTCGCTTCTATCCTCCTTAGAGGACAATATTAAAAATGTCCTGAAATTAATTTTTAGGTATTCGTGACTGCTGCATTTTACAGAAAGAATTTCACGGATATCTCTATTTTTGAGATCACGCGGGATATGTGAAAAGAACTTTTTGGCCCCTTACCCCCCCTAAGACTACGAATTTTGCAAAATGCTCTCTGATCTAGCACCTATGTTGAAGAACTCACGTACGTGCCAAATTTCGCATAATTAATTTCAGTAGTTTTGGCCAGGCGAAATATTGACATACGGAAGAACGCAATTACTTTGTTGCCAACCCAATAGATGACATCATGTGCTGGCGAAAATACTCCTTTTACGTGACAAGCAATGCAATTTCTGTGTTTTTTTGCAATTTGTCCCCACAATGTAAAAAAGCAATTGGGGACAATTTTTAATTATGACATTGTTTTTAAATTAGATTACTGTTAATTATTTAATTAATTAGGAAATGTGCCCAATTGTCTTTCAAATTTGGGGACATGCCTTCAATTTTACGTTAAAAAATATGGTTACCTTTATTTAACTGAAAAATTTGGATTTTGGGCAAATTTATTGAGAATGTGTAAAATTTTGTTTGCACAACACTTACACCCGTATTCACGAAACTTTCTACCAGCTGGTAACAGCCGGATTACCATAGAATCGGATGGTTAAAAAAAAAATGGTATTCACAAGGCCAAATCGGCTGGTTACATCTCGTTTTTAACAGACGAATGTAACCAGCCGAATTCGGGTGGTTACCGGCCTGTTACATTCGACGCATGCGCTGTGAGGCTCTAATCTGTTAACAAACATGGCGGACTACAGCGCTGTTGAAGACAGAAGATATGGAAATTTTAGAATTTATTGATAGATTTGCAAAATTTATGTGTGAGGAGAAAGTAAACGGTTTAGAAGACTTGTGTGTCAAGGATTTTCCAATACATTACCATCAAAGTAAGTAAACGGTAAACAGGCAAAAAAGGAAATGTTTTAAATTTACAGCAAGGTGTCAATGAAATTATGGCGCAGCGGTAAAGAGAGCGATTGGCAAGCAGTAGTTCCAGGGTTCTGGCCTCGCTGCGGCCAAAGTTTCCCTTCTTGCTCTCTCACCCCCCCTTTTTTTTACATCTCTTTTTTTTATTTCTAAAGAAGTAAGGCCCTCTGGGATGAAGTACTTAACCATTTTAATTAGGTGTATAAATTCGACATTATACTACAATACCATCAAAATCAATCATGATCCCAATCCTATCAGAAAAAAAGAAATAATTTTATTAATTTATTATTTTTTTCCCAGCAAGACCATTGCAAAATTTAATAGACAAAGCCATGTGAATTAGCAGGGGTTAGCTGGGCTGGAACAGGTTTCTTTAATTAGTCCCCTTTCTAAAATTCCTTTAATTGATTTCCCACCCTCCCCCCAAATTTTAGTCAATGAAATTAGTAGTTTTTTTATTTGCATTGATTCTGCAGTTCAACTATAGGTTAAAAAAATTTCAGCGCTACATACCCCCCATCCCCTCCCAATTTTTATTTGCCTACGATTTTGCAAAAGAAGAACATGTAGCTTTGAGACAAAAATTCATTGACATTTGTTTTATCTGTTTCAAGGGGAAGAAAATGTAAATTTTAACAGAGTCTGTTTTAAGCTTATAGTATTAAATATTTATTTACATACATCCGATAAAATAAGTAATATAATTCTTGATTTTTGCATTATTCCATTAATAAAAATACATCAGAGGCATTATTCACTATTAATATTTAAATTGAATACTCTTTTTCCCCGTTCCTGCTTTATTTAAATAAGTTGTACACTTCGTGCTAAGTTATTACTCATAAATTAATCACATGCGAAAAAAAAATCTTATTTTACTGATGTCTGACTACAGAGTGATTAAAGTGTCTTTATTGTGGGAAAAAACTTGCAATTTCGAGTGGAGATCTGCAATTCCTTTTTTTTTTTTTTTTTGAGGGGGGGGGGGGAGGGTCCAAAAATTTCTAGTCCTTGATATGAAAAATCAAGAGACAGCCTAGTTCATAACTTCAGTTAAAAATTGAGTAATGGCTACCTCATAAATCATTATTTAAGACCCAGCAAGAACCATCTCAACACAATCACATTTTAATATTCACGTATATATTTACCCTTTACTGTATAAAATTACAAAAAATTGCAGAGCTGCTCTATGATCCATATTTTTGTGATTAAAGTATGGTCACCAGTAGGTTTCAACATTAGAATCATTACAATTGTATTAAGACATTGTAAAAATATTTGCTTTTTTATGCATTTGAAATTTTAATTATTGATACTCAAAAAAAAAAAAAAAAAAAAAAAAAAAAAACATACCATCTCCTACAGTAAAACAAATAAAATACCCCAGAGTAAGCTCTTAAGTATGTATTCACAAATTTTTAAACAATCGTACTGTTTTTGACTGTCAGATACATTAAAAAATAAAAATAGAAAACCTTCGAATACCTTTAAAAATTATCTTTTAAAATCAATATATCTTTTAAATTCATAGGAGTATATAAATAAAATATCGGTTATTAATTACAAAAAATTCAGCAGAAATCTCCGAAATAAATAATTGAAGCATTTGTGATTATAAAAATACATGAAAACACATTACACTCCTGCTTATTTTCAACTATTTTGGAGCGCTCGCGAAGAGGGGTCAAGGGTCGGCAATCAGCTGGTTGGATAGCCAGTGCCGTAAGCCAATCACAGACGAGCTTACAAAGCAGAATGCACAAGTGCAAGTTAATCGGTGGTCAAACGTTGGTCAGGAAACCAGTGGTTTTAAATAGTTGGTGAATACCGTTCTGAGGTTACCGGTGTGTTACCAGCAAGTAACGGTCAAACGTTAGTTCCATAATCAGGCGGTTACTAGCCGTTTCGTGAATACGACTGTTAAACACCTATTTGTAGGAATTCTTTTTTAGAAATTGGCAACATTGAAATGAGAAAAATGTATTTGTTGTTGTTTGTGGAAGTCATGTTTCTTTTTTTCTTTTTCATTGCTCTCAGCTGAGTGTTTTTAAGTGTTAACAGCGTGACATTTCTGAAATCCTATTTCAAAAGTGTTTGAGTGTTTTAGATTGTTTTGGTGACAGCGTTTGTTTAATTTTGAATTTGTTTAAATGGATGCACTTTGATTTCAACGTTGTTGTATCGTAACATTTATTTCGATTGCTTTGGGACATTTATTTTTGTCATAAATCCATAAGCGCTAGTTTAATTTTGAAGAGTTTAATTGAGTGCTTCAGATTGTTTTTGGTGACATATGTTTTTGTCATTAGCGTTTATTTAATTTTGAATTCGTTTAACGCTTTGAAGACGGGCGGTCGATTTTTCAACCAAGCAGTAGAACACCTTAAAGGACGGGCTTGGTTCATATTTCGACCCACTAATGCTTTCCCCCTCTGTAATTGTTCACCTGTACTGGATCGGCGGGGAGAGATGTCAACATCCATCCATCAATTCAGTTGCACCCCAGTTCCTGAAAAGGAGAATATACGCGTAAAGGTAATCCCCTTGTTCAAGAAGTTTGTTTTAGTTTGGGGGCGGGAAAGAGTAATCCATCAATGATTGTTGCACAAATAGCAGCTTCAGCTAAGAGTCACTGAAATGGGGGAAAGCATTTTTCAGATGCTCCTGTCCGTCTCAAACAGCACGGCCAAAATTTCCCAGCCGGGAAAAGGTGAACCGGATGGATTTTGATTTCAACTTTGTTGGATTTCATAGCTTTTATTTAGGTTAATTTGGTGTCGTTTATTTTGTTTTTGTTATAAATCTATAATTACTAGCTGGCAGACAACCTGCAGGTTGCAAATTTCGGTTGCGAAGAGTACTGTGTGCTGTAGGTTCCACAAGCCAGTCGCAAAGCAGCCAGTGTGCTCTAGGTTGCACTGTGGCCATCAGTGGCCAAAACTGGTTGCCGAAGGCTGTTAGTTATAATGAATAAAATAGTGACATTAAAATTCATTAATTTTATTGTAAAATAGTTTACTTAAAACCAAAAATTGTGTGTAATTTTGGATGTTTTGTTTTACCTTTTATGTTTCTACTTGCAATTTCTTTTTGATAAGTAAAAAAATAAAAAATAAAGAGCAGATTGTTATTATTTTTAAAAAGTGTGAATAGCTACTTTTTTTCAATAATCCGGGTGTCTACCAGTCAGGAAAGTCTGTAAAATGCCAGGAAAATGGGAAATAGGTCAAGAAAGTCTAGAAAAAGGCTGAAAAATGTAAAATGGGTCAGAAAAATTCTGTAAAAGATTAAGTTTTCTACTATATAAAAGTATCTTCACAGATTTTTGTCACACTCCTGAGCCTGGTCACAGAAACCGTGTCACACGGTGACGCCTGTCGCAGATTCTTGAGGAGGACTGCAGACTATTTCCGAATTCATACGTCATCTCCGATATAGATATCGAAGGTGACATTTAATATTGCCGGTCTGTTGCCTATTATTCCACGATGTCATGCAGGTTGTACACCATGTGCATAGACCATACTCGCAAGTATAGTTCTTTCTGTACTCCGCAGTTGAAGCATGTTCATTCATTTAATCTGTGCCAGAATTGCAAATTCATAATTCAGATTCCCACAAAGCCCAATTTTTCGTCTTTTACATAGAATTTGCTCATTTTAGATGTGCCGATATTGCTCACCAATTGTGTCAGTGATTTCATATGCAATCTTTTTCCACCCTTTTTATGAATAATTGTATTTTTATTCATTGCATGCTACTGTTATTAGCTTTTATATCAACAATTCAAATTACTACATAATTCCAATAAGTAACGATTATTTTGCCAAAATATTTTAATGAGTTTTTATTTTTTAACCAAGACTACCTTGCAGACCATTTTTGTATTTTTAAATCTGCGTTGCAGACTGATACAGAAAATTCTGCGGTTGGGCCTTCTGATAGTGAAAAATGCTGATAAAGGAAATTTATGTTTAGGTAGAATGAATGAATCGGATTGTTTGTAGGGCATGCGATGTACACACCTGCTTTATCATTCTGTGGTGCTGTATTTTCTTGTGAAAGGAGAGTAGAAAAGCTATCTGTCTATGACCAGTGATAAAGGATGGAACTTTTTATTATTATTACTCTGTATTCTAGAATTGATGTGTAGTTGGCCAAAAGATAAAAATTTTTGTTTAAAATTTGGCATCTGCATTTAATCTTGTTTTCTAGATATGTCATGCAAGTACCCCTGTAGCACAAGCAGTGTTGGTTAAATCTAAACTTACCAGTATCCTACCTGAAACTCGTAGTATTTTTCTTTTTTTTCCTATCAAACTTAAGTGCTCTAAAAAATTATTTCAAGTAAGTTGTATTTAAATATAATTTAAATACAATTGTATTTAAATATAATTTAAATATAAAAGGGAGGGTTCTGCTAAGGGATTTCCCAAAGCAGGACAGATGGTCTGGGAAAAGTCAGGAAATTGACTTTCAAAAATTTAGTAGACACATTGATAATATTTAATGTTTATAAATTTAAAATTCAGGTGTATGCAGTTTAAAGCATTTAAAACGTAAATCTCTATTTAATGAACTTTCCATGTAATGAACTTTTTTTGGGATTTAGGGACTTTTTTAAATAGAGGTCCAACTGTATTTAATTATATAGATTTTTAAATTTATTTCTGGTAAGCTTGAAGATATTTTCATAAGTGTATACTACTATATATTATAGACATTTTCTGTATATTTTGATGTGTTACTAAAAATTTTTTTAATACATCTCAGTTTTTTTTTTTTTTTTTTTTTTTTTTTTTTGGGCTATGTGAACTCAATCCTAGAATTTTTGCCTTTTACTTCCTTATACGTGTTTGTTTATTGGGTTGCATGCTATTATTTTATTTTCATGCATGTAAATATTTTGTTAATTGTTACTGTTGTCTCTTTATTCCAACTCTTTGAATTAACTTAGTCATTGACACTAACCTCATAAGTGATTGCTCTTTAGTTATTTCAATTATAGTTCATTTTAAAATGTTTTGGTTGTAGAAATTAGCTTAGTAAAATATGTCATAAAGCTTCTTTTATTTTAATGTGTTGCATGCTAGTTGATCATCTGCATTAGCTATTTCCTACTCTATGTATAACCAACAAGCCCAAACCCTTCTCTTGCTGGATAATATTATTTCACATAAAATATGTGCTTGAGTGTAAATGCTTTATTTAATATCTGTGGAATTATTGGAATTTTAAGTAATTTTAGCATAATTATATATAAGTTATCAAAAGTAATTTTGTTACAAGTTTTTAATGATTCCCACTTCTTTTAGTTTTAACAATTAAATAGCCAGAAATTGAGTTTTATTTTAAAAGCTGAAAATCTAGGAAAAACAACTTCAAATGATAGCTATGGGATAAACTCAAAACATAAACTGTACCCTTTAGACTGGGAATAAATTGCTTCAATACACACTTAATTCCATTAGCTAATTAGAAATAATTTTTCATTCTTCAAGATTTCCCCCTACATATAAGCATAATTCTTTCTATGTAACCTCATGTGTAAATTACAATAAAGGTATGATAAAGCTTTTTTAAATGAAAAAAGTTTGAAATCATGTAGAAACACTGACAAATAACTATGCTCCTAAAATTTTCACAACATAATCTGCATTTTGCTAGGATAATTTATTTTACAGAAATGGTAAATAAAAATAATGATACATTAAGAATTTTATTTCCCAAACACAAAAAAAATTGTTCAGATTCTAAAACTTTTTTTGCAGTAGATGAAAAATTATAGAAAAATGTCTTAATAAATAAAAAATATTATTTATTTAAAAATATTGAATTTTTTAAAATTTGAAATAAAATACAAATTTAGAAATCTGTATCAAAGTAACTTGTAAATGCAGATAGCCTTTTTTTTTTTTTTTTTGGATGAATCATAAGTATCAATTTTTTTTTTTTCGCTTTTGTCAGTCAAAACAATCACTCATTTTTTTTAAATTTGACACTCAAGAAATATTTGTAGTTTTTTTTTTTTTTTCAATAATTTGTTTGTGAACTTTAATTGAACAAAAAGTTAGACATCTGTCAAAGTAATATTACAGAACATTTAGTGAACAGTTAATAGTTCATGACTTTATGTTTAATTGGTTTATACTTGCTTTTCTTATGACACTTGTTCAATAGAATAATGCAAAACAAATATTTTCCTTTTACATGTATTAATTTATTCGTTTTATAACATTTAGAAAGACTTTGAGTGTACTTTAAAATAGAGTGCATAAGAAGCACAAATGCAATTATTTACAGTTAAAATAAAGTAAAAATCTGTTGTAATAATTTAAAGAATAATTATTTTTTAATTTAATAGTTTCAAGAATGTTTTGTAAAAATCACAACAATGTAATTAATTTAATAATTTAAAATTTTCTCAATACAGAGGAATGATATTATTTGGATTTCATCAAACAATAAATTTTTTCTAAAATAAAGTAATTATCTAAATATACTGTATCACCGTATTAAGACACTGAAAAATGGCATTGCATCACAAAACTTAGTTTATGCATGTTATTGAAAATTCCCTAGTCTATGTAGGTATTATTCATATGATGATTGTATAGAAATACCCTAAGAAATGTAAACTTTGATGGTTTTGATGATGAAAACTAAACAATATATCCCCATTAGAGAAATTATCAAGCTGTTTAGCAGTTCTCACTTGTGAAATGGAAATTCGCTCAAAATGGAAATAACTGATGCATAAGATTGACTCAGTAACTTCTTCCCGACTTATCACATTTTAAAATGGATTTTTGGAAAGAAAAAGACAAAAAAAAGTAATTTTTTACTCATGGAATCTAAATCATACTTTATATATCAGTGTAAATGGTTAAGGTAATTCAAAAATTGATATTTCGTCTCTGGCTTCTGTATTCTATTTTATAAAAATGTAAAGTTGCTTCATTTAAAATTAGGCTTTGGATTTTTGTCTTTTGAATTGGAAGAAAGTATTGATCAAGCTTGTGCAGAACGATTTGTGATCATCAATGGCAAGCAGGTGTAGTGGAATTAATTTTAATTTTTTAATTTTTTTCTTTTATGTTTGTTTGTGTCCTGATTTTGAGTGAAAGAAGGCTTCATTAAACTTTCATGTGTGTGTAATGTGCTTTATTACAGCTTTTAAAGATGATATTGAGATTAAAATTATAAGGGAGATATTGTATAAATTTGAACAAAAATAAATAAATAATACAAAAACTGTTGCAATTTATTGTTATTTAAAATTTACTGCACCAGCTCATTCATACTTTTAAAGCATTTTTAAAAAAATTGTGTTTTTTCGAACTCTTGGAATTATGTTTCTGAAGTTTAGTGCATGCACTGTTAAATTAAATAATCAGAATTAAATATGGAAGATGTATGTTGCTATTTTTAAACTCACAGGTAAATGTTAGTATAGATTGTCTTAAAATGTATATTCATAACAAAATTTGCATTTTTGCAAATTTTTTAACAATGTAAAAATTTTGTTCCGATCTATACTATAGCTGTTCCATTAATGTCAATACACAGCAATCTAAGTGAGAGAACAGCCAAATAAGACACAGCTAGCTTTGGCAGCTAATTATAATTTAATTTGCTGCCTGGGTTAGGTATCTTTTATTTGAGCTCTTTTGAAGAATTTGTGCTTTAATGTATTCATACCAATTTTTAATGACATCAAATCAATTATGAAGTATTAGGTATATTATATATGTATTCTTTGGATAGGTATAGTTAAGGTCCTTGGATAAATGCAGGGGATTCTTATTAATATTTATGGTTGTGACAGTTTTAATACCCACTATTTATCACAGTCTTTGCTGAGACAGGCACAAATCTAAGAGTTATATTTAAGATTCTGATCTGGCACAGGAATTTTTAGTAACCCTCTCCAAGTGGAAATTTCTACAAGCTATGGTGGTTGGTAATGCTTATGTTTTACCTGCCACTTAGAATAATTTGCAAACCATACATAATAAGGATGCAGAAACAATTTAAATTTAACTACTTAATTTTTCATTGCTAGGAAACAGCAAAAATATTCGTAATTGAACAAGAAAATCAAAGAAATGTGAGGAGTTTTAATGCATTCAGTTTAATTTTGTGTACTCTATGATAATTAGTGATTGCCAGTTACTATTCAGACTCACAACCCAGATGTTTTTGAATATTTTCGCGTCAGTTGAGTATCACCTGCCATTGTGGTGAGTGGACCTAAATTTTTACCAGTAAGTAAGGATTTGTTAATCACCATTCAGCAAGTGGCAACTGATATATAGGAGGAAGTGTAGATACAATATTGTAATAAGGTCAATCAATCAAGTCAGTAATATTTTCCTACTAATATTTCTGAGTGACAACTAATAATGATCTGTATGTTTAATCAATGTTTACGAGGATATGCATCAAAACATTAGATTAGAGTACAGTTCTTATCCTTCTCACAAGTTGTAAGTATGTATAGCATTCAATACTTTTATTTAAAAGAAAATAAAATTTTTGTTATCCATCTTTCAAAACTTTACATATTTCCTTTAAAAAACAACAAAATTCAACTAGAATGCTTAATTTTATAATTTCATAGTACCTTTAATTGAAAAGAATGTAATAATTGAGCTATGTGATTTTATTTTAAAATGCTCAGTTTCTCTAAGCTTTAGTGTTTACTTCAAATCTATTCACATTAAATTTTTTTTAAAGTGAGGACAAGTATTATTTAGTTTATCTTTTTTTTTAAACTTGTTTTAAATTTATAGCATTTTACAGAGATGGTCTCTCGGTCTCAAAGGGTAAATTTGCAAAATTTTAAGATCTTTAAAAAATAATTTATCATTAATAATGACTTTAATGTAAACTTTCTGCTTTGATGAATGGCACTAGTACAATGTGGCATTTTATAAATATTTATTTTTAACTGTTTGTGTTCTTAAAGGTTGAATGCAAAAAGGCCGAACCAAGAGTTAGTCCAAAACAACTTACCCAGTCATATGATCTGACAAAAAATCAAAATGGTTTCATAGCACAGCCAGCATATGGCCAGATGACCTCAGTACCACAGAATAACTGGAATTCACCTAATCAAGCTTTGTTTGGTTTACAAGGTATTTATTTTGTCTTTCACTGTTTGAGGATGTAAGAGTGATGCTTATCAAGAAAGAAAGATCATCGTATTTATTAAGGCTCAACCAATAGTATCAGCAGCAATACCTCTTTTTTTAAGGTATCAGTATCATCACATTTTAAAAGTATTGGCAAATTATCTGTTTCTGATACATCTGTCTGTTTTTACCAATGCTTAGCTCTTCTAGAACTAAAACTATGGGCTTAGGTGCAATACCATTCACAGAATCTATTATGATGATGAGAGGTGTTGCTTCATTTGAACAATATTTGTGCAGCTGTTGGTTTCAAACCATACACAGCTAGTGAAAATACAAGATAGGTACTAAAAATATTACTGCCTCTCTACAAGTTGTCATTAGTTGTTTGCATAAGTTGTTTCAATATCATTTATTATATTATTACAGATGGTTTATTATATGTAATGATCAAATTTTTGTAATGATAGATAATTATTTTACGACTAATTCATATTTGAATATCCCCCCCCCTCCCCAAATTGTTCTTTTTCCTGTAAAGTTAGCTTTTCTGTTTTGCATGGTAACTTGTTCTCCAGCACAATCTGAAAGCTGAGCTACAGCCCAAGCTTCATTTTTAATGTGAAAATCATGTGATATCACATGCACTCAGTGCCTTGTTGATGTCAACTCTGTCCAATTGTTAATACCCAATATATCACACGAGACCATGTGATCTTAGAGATGCACCACTTTGAAGAGAAGGAAGCTTTTTTTGTCAAAACAATTTTTGAAAGTTTTTGTTCTGGTATCCACTCATGTCCAACCATGTTTTCTTTCCTGCTTGCTCAGCTGTAATAATTTGAAGTAATACAATTTTCTATGTCTGTGGAGCCTTTGGTCTCATCATTTTCATGGCATTATATACATGTAAAATAATAGCATAACTTATCCTGGCTACCACATACTGCATTTATTATTTCTTACATTGTATAATCTTAAATTTTTACTTTCTTGTACAAAGTATAAGGAAGTAATGTGATCGTGAAAAATTTTGGTACTCTCATTTTGACAAAACATTTTGACTACCTTTAAATTTACTTTTAAGAATTTTTGTGAGCCATCTCATTGAACACATGTGTGTTCATATAAATAAATGCATGTACAATCCATTTTGACTGATTGCAAGTCCATTTTAACCAGTTTTCCCCTAATGTCTTTACGTATGTAACTTGCATATCTCAAAAACTATTGGTTGTACAATGTTGAAATTTTATATTTAGGATTGTTGTAACATCTAGTTATGCATCTCCCCTTTTGGTTTCAATCGACTGGATAGTTTATTTACAGGGCAACCCAAAAGATTTTCCATACATAACACTCTAGGGGCAGAAATTCATTTAAACACATTTTAAAGGTATTAGGCTATTTCAAAGCAATCAAAAGTTATATATGTTGATAAGGATTACTAAATCAATCTTTCCATCGAAAATGTTGTCTTAAGCATTCAGTTGTTCTACAAGAACACTCAAAAAAATTACAACACACTATGGTCAATGGCAGTTTTAGAGACATTCAGCCATTTCAAACACAAGACTGTCCTACCATGTAGTTAGATTATGGTCCGACAATGGTCATGCGCCTCCCTCAAAAATTATGCCAAAAGTTGCCAAACTTGGTGACTTTTGGTGAACATATGTATTTAATTCTCTTATCTCAAAAACTATCAATTGTAGATTGTTGAAATTTCATATATACGATTGTTGTAACAACTTGTTGTGCATCTCGATTTTTGGCTCTAATTTATTGGCTGGTTATTTACAAGACCACCCAAAAGAATTTCAATACATTAATGTTTATGGACATCTTCAATGTTTTATGTCTCTAGTCAATCATTGTTTGGTCCACGCCTAAAATCTTGCCATTTGTCATTGACCTTGGCGAGTTTTGCCAAAATATCACCAAATTTGGTGCCAAGAGTAATTTTGTAGTTTGCATAACTTTAAAAATGTAAACTGTAGAATGTTGAAATTTTGTATTTAGAACTATTCTGACATCTAACTGTGTATGTCTTTTTTGATTGCTATTGAATGGGTAATTTATTTGCTGGGTCACCGAAAAACTTAAAATACATTGCAGTCTATGAATACCTTTAATTCCACAGACTATAATGTATAAATAGTCTGTGGAATCACTATTTTGACTATTGTCCAAAATCTCACTGTCTCAAGCTTGTTGGCATTTGGCAAAATATCGCTCAATAAAGTGCCAAAAACAAATCTTTCAAAATAAGCCAAACTTGGCAATATCTCAGATATTTGGCTAGAAATTGATAAACCTTAGTATTGCAGCATTTTATTTCTTTCAAAGAAAACAAGTTTAGATGAAGTGCACCAAAAATATTTGTGATTTAATAGATGTGCAAGAAGGAAGCCATGGTGTCCATATTAGTTTTTATTTTTACTTTTTTATTTATTTAATTTTATTTTTTTTACAGGCAATTCATTTCCAAGCTATCCCAGCTATAATAATTCTGGAGTATCGCTTAATACAACTCCTGCAGGATATACTGCTGTACAGTCATTACCATATATGCAGCCATATCCATCAAATTTTGGTAATTTTATTTATTTATTTTAATTTTCTATCTTTTGTAGATTAAGCTTTCTGTTTTTCTGAAAACTATAAAGTAATTTCACTTGTTTATAGGGACACCACTAGGTAGCTTTAGTTATTCTCTTCAAGCTAACTCTTACATTCAACCTGCTTTTACTACTAGTTCCCCAACATCTAATGGAAGCTTACAAAACATTGCTTTTACAGAGGAAATCGCAAAGTCATGTAAGAGTTTATTTGTCGATTTCTTAAATGGTATAGTTTAATTTCACAGTTATATTAATGTATAAATAGGCCATACAGTTCCTGAAAGTCCTTGAATTTTATTTTAGAAAATCAGAACCCTAAAAAGTTGTTGAAAACTTCTACATGGTCCCTAAAAAGTGCTTGATTTTTGAAAATGATTATGAAATAAATTTTCACTGAGCATTTCCTCCAGAAACAGAGATGGAAAAATCCATGTGATCAAAGAATGCTCCTTATAAATTCAAATTTTAAGTTAAATTGATTATAATTATTTTTATTATGTGATTAATTACTTCTAATCGCATCACAGCTATCAGGCCTCAAATGATGTAACAGAAATAAACTTTTAAGCGTTTAGTACCAATTATTGTAAAACAACAACAACAAAGTATGGGAGGTTTGAGGGAGGGAAGGTTTCTTTTCAGTGGCAATTAATTGCAATAATAGATTGTCCCCCCTCTAACCCCCCCCCCCCCAACCCAATTGCACAATAAGTATAAAATATGTGATCCCTCTTTTTTTCTTACTTTTAATTTATGCTTTTTTCATCATAAAGAATATACTGTAGTTATAGGCTTGTCTGTAATAAATAATATTAATAACCTTATATGAAACATGTAGAACAATATTTTTAAATTCTGAGAGATTTTCAAAAGGCCCTTTTTTATCATTGTCAAATAAAATTAATAACTTTAATTTCAACTCTTAACTTGCAGAACAGTAATTATTTCTTTATCATATTTTTAAAAAAAAAATTGAAAGATTTACCAGTAGAAAACCCCAAGAAATATTGGGTGGTCTAAAAGAAAACATGCTTCCTCTACTAAAGTAAATTTTATAAAATCACCGTAGGAATTTGAAAGCTCCAGTAGGTTATTGCCCACCTCCAGAAATTTCTCCATGCCTCTGCAGTAACATCTGCAATTCCCAGAATATATTTTATGCTTTAGACAATCAAAGGTTGTCTTTTTCAGAAATCTGTGCTTTTGAACTGTGAATTTAATCTATGACATTTTTAAACTAAGTAAGCTTAGGGTCTGTGAAAGTAATGTTATAATAAGGTCCAAATATTTAATTATGTATCCTGTGTGAAATAGATAAGCTCCTGCTGTTTCTTTTTCTTTCTTTCTTTTTTAATCCTACATTTCAGTACTGTGCATGAAATGCTTTATTTTGCATGACATATTTTAAAACTAATTAGCTTCATTCAATTTATATTTTGCATCCCATGCTTTGAAACATTTTTGACTATCTTAAATTAATCATAAGCAGTGAGTAAATAAGTATTTTTAGTTATTATAAACAAACATGTATTTTGTGCATTTTATGACTAATGTTTTATCCAGCATGCAATTTTATATTTAAAAAGAGATAATTGGAACATGGGAAACAAGTCTAGTGATTCAAACCTTTCAACATGTTTGGCAAGAAATATCAAATTTTTTGAAAATCTTGTTTTTGTGATAAAATATTTTGACATTTCAAGTCTAGGTAATTATTTTTTTTTTTGTATACAAATATTTTTAAGATAGACTAAGAGTAAATAAAATTTTAAAAATAAGTACAATCATAACGTATTTTAATTTAGAAAATAGATTTGAAAAGTTACTTAGCAACTAATTAAGTCTTTACCCTTTATTTTTAAGGTTTTTCTTTCTTTTTATCTATACTGTAATTAAATTCTTTTGTGAGCTCTCTCTATATTATTTTTCTGTTTAGAACGCTGAATATGCCTCTGTGTTGATCAATAATATTATAGCAATTATGATAAAAAATTAGACTTTTTAATCCTTTCAGTTATCAGGTCAAAACTAATTATTCATTTGTAAACATTTTAAGAATCTACATCAAATAAATAAAGTTTCTTAATTTATAATGTTTATGTGTGCTCATCAAACTTACATCAGATTTTATGTAAAATAATCAAAGGTATTAATACTATCAGAAATCAAATTAAAAAAGGTACTTATGTATACTGCCCTCCAAAAGTTAAGGTAGAACCTGTTTTTTATGAATAACTAGCTGCGTGCCCGTTCTTCGCACAGTAGGAAACGAAAAATTTCCTCACATGTGTAATTCGAATTAATTCCAGTGAGGTGGAATCTAGGAAAAGCAAAATTATTTCACTCTTGACTTAAAATTTGCGTCATATATGTAATAACCTGAGATCATTCCAATATAATGACACACACACACAAAAAAAAAAAAAACCCTAAGTCAGCGTCATTCGGTATCAAAAAAGTGAAAATAGACCGTTTGCAGTGAACTTCTCACTTTCAAAATGTCTTATTTCCTCAGACATGCTGTCTTTTAGGTTCACGTTTTAGCGTTAAATACCTCAGACACTACATGAAATGGAGATTTTATTTTTTTTAAAATACGTCACCCTCTCTTGCAACTCTTTACAAAAAGAAAAGAGATGAGAGATAAGACTGCGCTTTTTATAAAGGCTTTAAAATTGTTTTTCTAGAATATGTCGTCGTCTGCTTGCGGGACCCATTTTTATTTATTTTTTTCAACTGGCAATTTTAATCATTGTTACTGTATCCATGACAACCAAACCGCAAGATATCAAGATACAGATAAGCAGGTGCTACTGAAATGAAAATCCTTCTTTACTTAAAAATTCGTAAAAATTCTCCTAATTTATATTTTTCCTCCGTTCTTCTTTTAAAAGTGGGCGAATTGTGTGCTCCGTCCTTTGCCAAAATATAAAAAAGTTATGACAGATGGAATTCAAGATGCAGCAGTTTAAAAAATATTTTACGAAAGTCAGCGTCAAATTTAATTTTATTTGAAAAATTTCCAAAAATCTGCAAATTATGTTACACAGTCCGAACAAACAGTTTTTAAAAGAAAATTTTCTCCTATACGATGATGTAACTATCGTTTTCTTGCGAGTGCAATTACTGGCGTTATTATGTATTATGCAAGAAAAATTGCTAAAAATCGGACAAAACATAAAATAAAACATTTTCTAATTCGAATTTCGAAAGAATCGCTTCGAGGTGTGTCGAGACCCGTCTTGGAGAATTTCCGTACAAAATTTGGTAGGTCTACGATCACACGTTTCAGAGCTACGCGAGGCACAGACTGACAAACTAACGGACAGTTTACACCCTGTTTTATTTATATAGATATGGAAACGAATGAACATAGAAGCAAAATATTGGACTAACTAAGCATTAAATAGTTCTTTATTGAGTACGACATGAAATTTACATAAATTCAACACAAACACAGTGTAAAAGCAAAAGAACACTTTTGGAGAATACAGTTTATCAAAGCTTTTGTGGAAACATTACAAAAATGAGTTCTAATAAGGAATGTGTCCACCCCTAACTGCAATGCACTGGTGGCATCGATTCTCCATGCTACTAATTAAGTTGTCGGACACCTCAATAGGAAGTGAAGACCATGCACGGATTAGTCCTTGTTGCAGCTCATGCAACGATCTTGGAGAAGAACTTGAAGCAGCCACTTGTCTGCCAAGGTAGTCCCAAACATGTTCTATCAGATTGAGGTCTGGAGATTGAGCTGGCCATTCCATTCGCTCCAAACCTTGACTCTCAAGATAATCCTCAACAAGCACAGCTCAGTGAGGTCAGGCATTATCATCCATCAGAATGAAATCATTGCCAATAGCAGCAGCATATGGCCGAACATAGGCATCAAGGATCTCGTCCCAATATCTCACACCAGTCATAGTTCCTCTCTGGAACACATGCAGGTCAGTGTGATCATCGAGTGGTGTCCCTGCCCAAACCATTATTCCACCACCTCGATAACTGTGTCTTTCCACAGTGTTGGATTGATGGTATAGGGTGCTTCATTCCCTTCAGATAAGCAGACTTCCTGAATCTCTCTCCAGTGAGAATCTGGACTCGTCTGTAAAGAGTACTGAAGCCCATCGCAGTCTGGTCCAAGGAACGTGTTCTCTTGGCCAAGATAAACAGGCCCTTCTCTGTCATCCGTTGAGGGGGACACATACAAGTGGTCACCTTGCGTAGAGACCTGCATTGTGAAGAAGCCTTCGCACCGTACTAGCGGATATTCTTCTCTCTAATGCTACAGAGTGGTCTGCAACAAGTTGTGGCACAGAAATGCTTCTTCTTTTCCGGGCCGAAAGAGCTATAAAATGATATTCTGCACGTGTTGTAGCTTGTGGTCGGCCTAGAAAATGTCTTCTGGGCACAGAAGCTTCCGTTTGCTATTGATTCCAGAGATGGTGGACCACACTGTGAGACACATTAAGATGCCTAGGAGCATAAGCCTGTGACAACTCCATTTCCATTCATATGACCGCCCGCCACCTTAACGAATCGGGCAAACAGTTTTTCTAAGACATTGCGGGACTCTGCTACCTATTGTTAACGGATCTGCTAACAAAAGTTGTAAATCAACAAAAGTTACACGCGTAATTATGAAAGCCTGATATTTGCACACTTTTCTCTGACTCGTATATGCCTGTTCTTTTCTATAAAAACAAAGTGGTAGCTATCGTTTTTGCATAAATTTGCATAAAGTTCATTTTTATCATTTATATAAATCATAAATTTTACTGTCAGTGTCATTTTTTTTTATGGTGAGCTTCGAAAAACATGTTGTTCCTTAACTTTTGGAGGCCAGTGTATTATCCTGGCAGTCATTCCCGCCAAACAATTTTTTCGTCAGATGTGCTGTCAAACTGTTGCTAATCGCATTCCAAACCATCAATAATTTCATGTATCCGGCGTTTATCTTGGTGAAAAATCGCCTGTCTTGGCAACCGCCTGAATAATATGTAAGTACCTAAAAAAAAAAAAAAAAAAAAAAAATTACAGATAAATGATATATAGCAGCATAAATATGCACAAAAGCCTTTAATTTTCCCCTTTTCATTTATTTATATACGACATTATTGCCGAAGTTTGTTCACTAAGGATTTTGTTATTAAAAAAAGTAAAAAAATCCAGAGTCATTGAAATGTTGTAAAATACAGTTATATAGTTAGACTCTTCACAAATGTTGCAACTGAAAAACAAAGAATGAACTGAATTTGTCTAAAAGTTACCTTCTTAATCCCAACACGTCTCAATAAAGTTCATAAAAAGAATAATCCTGATGTTTTGTAAACAATTCTGAGTGTGTGACATCAGAGGAAGCAAACAACATATAAAGGTGATCATTTTTCAATCTTTATTAGTGGTAAGCAGAAGCATGATAACTTGCAGTACACAATCAAATCATCTATCAGAATCAAAGTGGTATTTCACAGCATTTCTATTGCTAAACAAGAATAATGATAAAAGAAATGAGTGATGCTTTTTTTCAAAATTATTTTGTTGTTAGGTGGTGGTCAGTTGGAGTAACTATTGACTGTAATTTATGATATTTATGTCTTAATTTTTAGTACTTTTCGTTTAACTACTCACTCTTATTTACAGTTATAAGAGTTTATATGCTTGTTTAGATTTCACGGAAATAGATGTTTAAAAAAAAATAGCTTAAAGAATCTTAAAAGGTTAAAAACACATTAAAAGCCGTCAGTAGCACTTTTGGTGGCGGCCACCAACTTCCTCAGCTTTGATTTCAAAATGCCTTGCTCTCTTCCTCAGAATTTTGTTCCATCCCGGATCTATTTGCGCATGCGTCATGTCATTTACAGCACCATCTGTTGTTATAATCTGCAAAGCTTCCATGTTTAGGGCATAGTAGTTATTTTTGTAATTGGAGAGTTTTTGGCTGTTATTAAAGTTGATTTCTATGGGGCGTTCTTGGGCTATTTTAGAGAGGGATGTACTGGGTTTATTGAATTTAATATCATTATGGTGTTCCTTTTTTCGGTCTTTAATTTTCCCTTTTAGTCATACCTATGTAGCAGCCTGATTTATTTGAATTATTGTCAGTACAAAGTTTATTTTACAAATGTCGGCGGTTTCATCAGGGTCAATAGGGTCTTTATCACTGCAAATTGAAAATATTTTCATTGGGTTTTATTGGTATTTTAATGTTTTTCTTTGCAGCTTCATTTGTTATTTTTAGAGCGGCTCCCCTGCAGTATGGAATGGCATTAGTAAATTTCTGTCTCGGGGTTTTGATGGTTGTTAATTTGTTCTAGCTTTCTGATTCTCTTTTTAAAAAGGTTTTTGACGATGGATTTGGGGTAACCTGCATTTTTACATTGGGTTTTAATAAATTGCAGTTCTTCATTGAGGAGGTTTTTGTCTGAGCGTACTGTAATGGCACGGTTGACATACAAGCAGATGGCGGCTATTTTAAATTTGTAGGGAGTTTTTGAATTAAAATTTACTATTTCATCATTATTTGTGGTTTTTCTGAAAACGGTAGTATGGCTATTATTCTTCATATCTAGTGATTTTAACATCAAGGTAATTTATGGTGGTATTTTTGTCTATTTCCATGGTGAATTTGATGTTTTTGTCTATTGCATTGATTTCTTTGAGGATATTTTCGGTTCAAATTCACCATGGAAATAGAAGAAAATGCCACCATAAATTACCTTGATGTTAAAATCACTAGAGATATGAAGAATAATATCCATACTACTGTTTTCAGAAAAACCACCAATAATAATGAAATAGTAAATTTCATTATTATTGGTGGTATCTCCATGTATACTTGGTATCTCCATGTATCTCCTAGTATTTCCATGGTGAATTTGATACTTTTGTCTATTGCATTGATTTCTTTGAGGATATTTTTGGTTTTATTTTCGGTTCAAATTCACCATGGAAATAGAAAAAAATGCCACCATAAATTACCTTGATGTTAAAATCACTAGAGATATGAAGAATTAATATCCATACTACCGTTTTCAGAAAAACCACCAATAATAATGAAATAGTAAATTTTAATTCAAAAACTCCCTACAAATTTAAAATAGCCGCCATCCGCTCGTATGTCAATCGCGCTATTACAGTATGCTCAGACGAAAAACTCCTAAATGAAGAACTACAATTTATTAAAACCCAACGCAGGTTACCCCAAATCCATCGTCAAAAACCTTTTTAAAAAGAGAATCGGAAAGCTAGAACAAATTAACAACGATCAAAACCCCCGAGACAGAAATTTACTAACGCCATTCCATACTGCAGGGGAGCCGCTCTAAAAATAATAAATGAAGCTGCAAAGAAAAACATTAAAATACCAATAAAACCCAATGAAAATATTTTCAAATGCATTCGCAGTGATAAAGACCCTATTGACCCCGATGAAACCGCCGGCATTTGTAAAATAAACTTTACTGACAATAATTCAAATAAATCAGGCTGCTACATAGGTATGACTAAAAGGGAAAATTAAAGACCGAAAAAAGGAACACCATAATGATATTAAATTCAATAAACCCAGTACAGCCTTCTCTAAAATAGCCCAAGAATGCCCCATAGAAATCAACTTTAATAACAGCCAAAAACTCTCCAATTACAAAAATAACTACTATGCCCTAAACATGGAAGCTTTGCAGATTATAACAACAGATGGTGCTGTAAATGACATGATGCATGCGCAAATAGATCCAGGATGGAACGAAATTCTGAGGAAGAGAGCAAGGCATTTTGAAATCAAAGCTGAGGAAGGTGGTGGCTGCCACCGAAAGTGCTACTGACGGCTTTTAATGTGTTTTTAACCTTTTAAGATATTTTAATGCTGTCCGTCATTTTCCTTTGAAATAGCTTAAAGAAGTTATTGTTGATTTTGTAATCGAATCATTTATTTCAAAGTGTAAGTCAAAAAATTTTAACTTTCTTGAAATATTTAAAAACTGTATAGCACTAGGGGCCAAGACCCCTAGGTTCACTACGCTCGCTTTTCGTATGAGGCATTTTGCCCCTAAAAAGACTTATTCGTAAAAAAGACATAATTTCAACAAACAAAACCCAAACATTCGATAAGATAGAATGTTACCGAGCTACACATTGCTTGGTTCTTGCATGTTCCTTGGAACATAAAAATTTAAACTTCGCACTATTTTTAATTATGTGAAACCCATGGAACACCTTGCATATTAGCCAATTATGGCCATTTTTCATAATTTGGCAACTTGCGTATCTGTGTAGTTAATAAGTAGCTCTAAGAAAACAGTAGTTCATATGTTTTCTTTGATAAAAACTATTGCACAGCTAGGATAGCTTGCCACCAGTAGCGACTTTTCATTATTTCGCGATTTACACATGTTCACAACCTGTAATTACTGCTCATGTAAGTTTCTTGGAAAACCGTTATCCATATTTTCATATACATAATCCTTTGCAGATTGGCATATTTTGCACCACGAATGATATCGTCTCGTCGTGCTGGCAAATATCCAAAGTGTACTATAACTGCTATAATGGCATAGTTAACGCCACCAAATATTTCTACTGGTAGCAAATACTCCAGCTGGACTGAACCGGCTTTAAAATAATCTGCATTTTAATTATTTTTCATTTTCAAGATACTGGGTTCTATGGGTTCTTTCAAGATACTGGGTTTGGAACTCGCAATTTAGATTAACCCTGCTTAGAAAGATACCATTTTGCTGGATCGTACTTAATGCCAAGATGGTGTTTTTAAAATCAGTTATAATTAGTTATTCTGTTTTGGAAAAACAAATAATCGCTAATTCTAAACTCCCGTTGTCTAAGCAAACTTACTATTTGAAAATTTTCAACTTTAACACACTTTGAGTTATTTATTGCGTATAATTTTTAATTTGGCTTAAAGTGGGTGGAATTGCTTTGTTGCAAGGGAATGAATAATTTTTTGCCAAATCTGGCAACTATTATTTATTTTTTCAGTTTTTTTATTAATATCTTCTAATATAATTCAATTTTCGAAATTTAAGTCAGCTATCAGGTTCCTCAGAATTTTCAGAATCTGTGGATAGCTTATTTGAAACTGAAATCTCCACGGTTTAGGAGGAGATAGCCGAACAAGCTCTTGACAGTGGCGGCGACAGCAGACATTACTTTTTTTTAGAATAGAGAGACACAACTATACATATTTTTAACCCTCCGAACTGTTGAGATGCAAAATCCTGTAAACTTTGTTCCGGTTTTCACTGCAATGCATCTATAACTTAAATTATAACAGTCAGGTATCATAAAATGTGTTCCAATATTAAATCTTGTAAGTAATTTAGGAACTTGTTTTTTAATAATTACAACTCTTCCTATCAAAATTTCATTTTTTGGATAATTTTAAAGCTACATGAAAATTTTACTGTGAAAACAACTTTACATTATTTGCCCATTTCCAGGAAGCTCAGAGGGTTAACTACTTTGTTGGGCTCATTGTAGTATTCAAGTTTAACCCGGCAGTGCTCGCACAGGGTATGACATACCGACGACCCTTTTGTTTTCGATGTGCCTTCGTAACCTTTTTTTGAAAATGGACAAAACCTGGTCTAGCTGACTTTAAGGTCATAACCTTCAAAGGGGAAAACTTACTTTGAAATCCTTTGCATAATTTTTCAGATATTGCCACCTTGGGTGTGTAATACCCTGCACGAGCACTTGTGATATTGTTTTGAGCCACCCTTCTTTTATCAATGTTCCTTCCTAATCTTCTTACAAAAATGAATGAGGCCTCTTGCAGTTGGTTTTAGGGTCGAAACCTTCAAGGGGAAACTTGTGTTCAGATTCTTCAAAGCATTAGAATATTGTCACGTCGGGTGTGTCATGCACAGCGCGAACTGAGAGAGTATGCAGTTCTGAATATATAAGCACGTTCTCATATTTTTCTTTGATACGGCATGTTTTCGTAGTTGGGATGAAGAAATGCGACATTTGAGGCATTTATTGGATACTGTGTCTGGATGAAGAAAGTATCGGCGAATATGATGAAGAAGCCGATGATGTAGAATAAAATAGTAACCATGATTCATCCACTGAAATTGACTCAAATTTAGAAGAGGAAGACGCAGATTTTGATGAAAGAATTGTTTTATAGGAAGAGATGAAGAAACAGTTTTGAAAAAAGAGAAATTTCGTCCTAATGTTAGAATTTCTGCAAAGAACATTATTGTGAAACTCCCTGGAAATACAAACATTTCTAAAGATATCACTTCTCCTCTAGAAGCTTGGAATCTTATCTCTCCTGAACTTATTCAAAGTTTGGTGAAATGCGCAAATATTTTTACTAAATCAGTAAAAAAACGTTTTTCCTGAGAAATTTCTTAATTTTTACCTTTTGTGTATCAATTTTACGAAGAAACACCCTTGGGTATGAGATACCCTGCACGAGCTATCCGGTTCGTTTTTGTCGCGTGAGCACTGCCAGGTTAATATATGTAAACTATATTCAACTCAAGTTGTTTTAGAAAAAAATAGAGTTTAGTCCTCTTAAAATAATACTTAACGGTTAAGTTCATTGTATAGTTATTAAAAATTGAGTTAAGATGTATCTGAAACATTTTCATATGTATCTAATATTAAAGGACTAATTGTATTTACCATCATATCCATTTTGTCTTTGGTTGTTTATTGGTAATAGTGATCTTGTTTGAATCGAAGGGACTACATGTTTTTTATCCATATTGTGGTTCTATCTATTAGGTTGGGTAAAATATTGCTGATTTTTTGTCATTTTTAATCAAATTTTAATTTTATTTGAAATGAATTTTTAAAAATAAAATATGTGCCCTTATTGAGGACACTTTGCCTTTTTTTGGAAAGAGTCGTTATTCCACTGCTGTTTTGCCATTTTTCAAAAAGTGTCATTTCTCAACCCCTGTAGAACTGGTTTATTGGCAGAAATGTTGGCCAAGTGATTTTCACAGGCATCTTTTGAACCCAAACTTACATCTTTCAGAGAGTTCTGCAGAGACCAAAACAAATTACATACCTGCCAACTCTACTGGATTTTGATGGTTTCTCCTGATCTGATTTTACAGTAAAATCTCCTGGTTTTCTAACATTTTGAAGCTTTAATAATTGACAATATTTCCCCACCAGTTCTGAAAGATTACCGCTCTCAGGGTTTATTCATTCAATATGGACCAATATACCATGGTATTTTGGTCCAATAATAAAGATTTGTGTTTATGTTGATTACTCGTTTGTGAAGGATTCTTGAAAATTTCAGAATATGATGACAAATCATTTAATTGTAACATTTTGCGAGTTCGAAGTCCCAAAATTTTACAACTTTTCTTTAGTCTAAAAAGCAGGTATTTTGTAAAATTTCGAACATTTAAGAAAAAACTTGTGAACTTAAGAAACATTGAAGTTTTATTCATTTTATGTTAAAAGAATTCTGTTTCTGAGCTCTTTTACAAATTCTATTTTTAATTTCACTACCTTATGTGTGATTGAAATTTCAAACATAAATTGTTATAAAAAGCAAACTTTTCATTTTTAAAGCCATATGTCATGTCATGTCAGATTATATTAAAAAAAAATGATTCATAGAATAAATGGCGACATTTCATGCAGAATTAAGAAAATTGTCAAGCAGATTGTACAAACAGTATAGATGTTATTATGCTTAATTTTAAAATCCTTTTTTGGAGTAATGGCAGTAAAAGTTTTATCTTGGAGTGGTTGCCTGGAATTGTTATAGAATCAGCGAGTCAAGGATCAGCATAACTATATAGTAGGATGTGATCTATTATCATTATTGTTTCAAAGATTGATTTTTATTGCATTTCAGTACTAATTTGCAGATGGAAATTGTCAGTATTTTTTTTTTTTTTTTTTCTGGTGATAATTCATGTGGCACCCAAAAAAATCCAGCTTCTTTGTGTGTTCAGTCTTTCTCAAACCTTTTAACAATGTTTTGTGATCAATATTCAGTTCCTCAATAATGACATGGCTGCTTATATGCCCATATTTTCTTACTTTTTTGCATGATTTCAACTTTTCAATTTTTGACATCAAAATTTCCTAAACAAAAGATAGTGAATCAATGACTTGCTGGTCTTCCTGATACAGCCTCAAACCAACAGATTTTCTTGGCTGCTTAAATCGAAGAATGCAGTACAAGCATTCTTCAATTTTTAGAAATAGAATTTCAGATTTATTGAATTTTTTTTTTGCATTCATGTTTTAAGCTGTATAACTTTTGGCACAAATGATAAATTTAGATAATTTCTACTAAAGGAAGTAATGTGATCGCGAAAAATTTCGGGAGCCAGATTTCGACTACCTCTAAATATACTTTAACAATTTTGTGATGCATCTTATCGTACCCTAAAATGCAAGCTGATATAAATGCATGTAAAACCATTTTGATCGACCATGAGTCTTTTTTTTCCATGGCATCTGTACATATGTATGTAACTAGCATATCTCAAAAACTACTGCTCGTAGAATGTTGAAACTCCATATTCTTGTAACATCCTAGTTGTGAACCTCCCCTTTTGGTCCCAATCGACTTGATAGTTTATCTACAGGGCCACCCAAAAGATTTTAAATATGTTACACTCTATGGGCAGAAAGCATATTTTAGAGGTATTGGGCTATTTCAAACGTCTCGGAAGTGACATATGTTGTTAAGGGTTACAAAAGGAATTTCTTCATCAAAAATAGTGTCTTTATCATTTGTAGTTCTGCTACAGGAACACTCGGAAGATTTGTAACTCATTACGGTCAATGGCTGTTTCAGGGACATTCATCCAGTTCAAGCACAATAACGTCCTACCATATAGTGAGGTAATGGTCTGACCATGATCACGTGCCTCCCTAAAAAATTATGTCTCCCTCAAAATGTGTATGTATTTAATTCTCGTATCTCAAAAACTATTAGTTGTAGATTGTTGAAATTTCATATATAAGATTGTTGTAGCATCCAGTTGTGCATCACTATTTTTGGTTCCAATCTACGGGAGACTTTATTTACAAGACCACCCAAAAAAAATTTCAATACATTAATGTCTACAAACATCTTCAATATATTACATCTGTAGTCAGTCATTGTTTGGTCCATGCCCAAAATCTTGCCATTTGTCATTGATTTTGGCAAGTTTTGCCAAAATATCTCCAAATTTGGTGCCAAAATTATTTTGTATTTCCTATAACTCAAAACCTTTTAACTGTATAATATTGAAATTTTGTATTTAGAACTATTGTAACATCTAACTGCATCTCTTTTTTGATTGCAATCTACTGGGTAATTTATTTACAGGGTCAGTCAAATGACTTTAAATACATTAAGGTGTATGGATGCATTCAATTCATTGAAAGTCTGTGGTGAATGACTACTTTGGCTATTCCCAAAATCTCGAACTATCTCATTCTTGTCGGTTTTTGGCAAAATATGTCCAAATTTAGTGTAAAAAACAAATCTCAAACTGAACCCAGCTTGGCGATATCAGGAAATATTTGGCTAGAAATCGCTAAACTTTAGTATTACTGCCGTATTTTATCTTTTTCAAACAAAATAAGTTCAGATGTAGTATATGAACATATGTTACTGCAGTATTTTATCTCTTACAAACAAAATAAGTTCAAATGAAGTGTGCCAAAAATATTTTTATTTAATAGACGTGCAAGGAAGTTGTGTTGTCCACATCAGATTTTCTTCACAAAAGTGTAGTTTTATTGTCATCTTTCATATGTGCATAAACATATGCCAATCAGATTAGTTTTATCAGATAATAAGTGTTGTTGGCCCATTGTTGACAGGTTAGTATATAATGCAGATGTTTATGAAGCTTGAATTTTCGTCTGCATTGTGAGCACATCACATATTCATAAATAATTTTTTTTTAAAGTGTATGCTCGCTCAAGTGCCTATAAATAACAACATGTTTAACAACTTTTCAAATAATTTAGATTAATAAAATTAGATCTGTTTATCAAAAGTAGGCAATTTTAATAATTTTAAAATGTAACAGTTGATTGTGTTTGAGACACATTAAAATCTTGGAAACTTTTTTTTTTTTTATCCCTAGCATCAAACAGTTATGCCCAAAGTCCATCCTCATATGGCCCTGCAAAAGCCTATATTGGAGGAAATGGTAAGTTGAGTTTCAAATGTTCTTGATTTCAAAATTATTGCTTAAAACTCATGCATTTACTTGATTACTTTTTTATTTAAATCTATTTTGTTAAATGAATTTTTTTTTCTGTATTTTAATTTTTAGGAATCTTAATTAAGTTTATCTATTTAAATCTTGCTATTTAGTGTGAAAGTAACTTGAGTCGGAAGTTGTTGAGATAAAAAAGAAAAAGAATAAAATACTTCATAACATTGTTTGATTTTTTCAAAAAGATCCAGGCATTTTGTCTTTTATTTAGAATATAGTAGAAAGTAAAAACTTTAAAATCCATAAAAGAAACTTTTAATCGCCAAGCTTAGTCGTCATCATTACTGGTTATTTTCCATCACTCATCTATGTGCACTTGCGTCATATTATTAACAGTGCTTTCTCTTGCTAAAGTCTTGAGTGCTTCAATTTGAAATGCGCAATTTTTGTTTTTACTTTCATCCAATTTTTCTATGTTTCTAAAACTTATTTTGGGAGGGGCATTTTTGGAGTATTAAAATACAAACCTGTTTTCTGTGTATTTCTAGCAAAGTATTTTAAATCTTAGGTGGATTTTAGCACCCGTGTTTTCTTTATTAATGATTTTAATGATCAATGCTCATCACCATGTGTAGAGTTAAATTATTATTAATTTAACTCTACGCATGGAATGCAGTACGTTCAGAAATTATCATGGTGGCTCTAGTATGAAAGTATTAGTTCTTTGTATTAGGCATCAAAAAGTATTATAATTTTTTACTTTAAATCCAAGCAAATAAATTTTAAACAAATAAGTTTTTAATGACAGAACAATTGTGCTTGAACAATAGATTCATATTTCTTGAATTTTAAAGCAAGAATTTCATAGATCACCTGTCTGTATAGTGACCACTTTTCTGCAATTTCACTTTACAGCTACCATGCTTTGCCACCTTTGTAAGGGGACCATCCCTATAAGATGACCAGTTTTGTTCTTAGACAGGTCACATTAAACAGGTTCCACTATATGTGTAAAAAGTGGAGGGTGGCCACCACCTTCATTGGAGTTTTGAAATGTCCTGAACTTGATGTTTAGGTATTCGTATGTGTTACATTTTACAACAGTTTTATGAATATCTTTTTTTAACCGATTTCACAAGAAAACGGAGGTTATCAATTCATCAGAATCTTTTGTATGTATGTTGAACTATAATTTCATAACTCGTGGAATGATTTTGAATCGATCTGGCAAACGATCGACTGGTGATCTTTTGGAATGATCCGGCAAATCTCTGTTGGAATATCTCAATGTCGTTATAGGTTGACTGTATAGGGTAATTTGAAGTCAGTTTTATTTTTTTTTAAAGATTTTTTAATTTTTTTAAAGAGAGACATATTTGTAAAGAACAGTTTGTCTCCCCCCCCCCCCCCTGAAAAATTTTCTCTAATGAAGCATTTATATTGTAAATCTCACATACATGACAAATTTTATATTATTAACCTCAGCAGTTTTGGCTAGACAAAATGTTTGCATATGCAAAAACATTACTTTCCAGTCCTTCTAATACATTAGTATCCTTGAGCCTAATGTCAGTAGCCATTCATCAATTCTTAGAATAATTACAAAAATCTCTCTGAGTTTTGCAGTGTACTGTTTCAAAAGTCAGTGGCTGTCAATTGAATTAGTACAATTGTGTGTATTAGTACTTGTGAAAAATAAGTAACTGAGTTGTGAATAAAGAAAGATCAATTTAAATAAATCAATTTGAATAAATTGAAATAGAATCAATCATTTGTATATGCATTTAATACTTAAGAATTGCAATTAAAATGTACTTTTTCTCTTTAAAAGTATCAGATGCTGCATACAGCGACTTAGGTGGACATTCATCAAATTACCAAAGATATCATCCCTACAAAGCCTAGGATTGGACATATTGCAGATTGTTGATATATATTGTTGTTATTAAATATATATATATATATATATATTTATCTTTTAAATGCATCATATTTTACTTTGAACATTCAACATAAGTCTATATTTCATATTTTATGGATATCATTGTTTGTAAAACAAATTCACTTATAGTTTGAGATCCAATAAATTGAACTGAAAGTCAAATTTTGTTGTTAATTTTATTGTTTTATACACATTGCAGAAGTTTATTCATTTCTTTTTCAAATAGTGTTTCAACAAAACATTGCCTTACTGCTATGTTTTAATCTGTCAGTATCTGCTCGAGAATCCAGTAAATGTAGAAGTTAATTAGTTTGTTTTGATCAGTATTTTAATACATTTTGAAAAATATTAACTTTTTATAAATTAAAACATGCTTTTTCCTTGACTAGTTAGATGCTACCAAATCATATAACTGAAAATTTAAAATTACCATATTAAAATCGGTTTGATAATGTTTGAAAATATGGCAGTTTGTCATTACTGTCTCCTCCTCTGCTTAAGGAATGCCCTCCGTTCTTCATCCAATGCATCATGTCATTTATGGTGCCATCTGTCATTTTGATCTCAAGGGCTTCATGCTGAAATACATAATTTCTTTCTGTGTTTCAAATTCTCATAATTTGATGTTTTTTCTATAATATTGAACAGGATGTCTACTGCTCCGGAAAATCTGGAAAAAGCCAGAAAATTGGAAAATGGGTTTGGAAAGTCTGGAAAAAACCGGGTAATTGGGTAATGGGTCCAGAAAATTCACCAAAAGAATCGATTTTTTTTTTTTTTTTGTCGTGTCCTTTTTTTTACCCTTCCTCTGTAATTGTCAGACTGTAAACCGAAAGCAACTGCAACACATTTTTTGGACCGCGAAAGCATCAAGCGATGTGTTTCTATAAGGAGGGGAAAATGGGGGGACTCATCAATCGTGACGGGAGGGTAAAAGACAAATTAGCTTACTTGGTAACTGATATCTTAGGACCGTATTTACAAGAACAGTTAGTTAATTCTATCAGAAAGTGCAACTACTTCTGTTTCTCAATTGGTGAAAGCTTAATCCTGTATACTTCAGTTAAAATTGATTTAAAGAAGTTGTACAAAATATGCAAATATAAAGACAAGGGAGGGGCATTGTGCAATTTCCCTAAGTAAAATGCATTGGTCAGGAATTTTTTTCCAGGGACCTCCCAAAAGTCAGGAAATTGATTTTCAGAAATCTGTTAGACACCCTGTTGAAATTTATTTCCAGAACCAGGGATCTGTTAATGGACCTTTCACAAAATATTTTATCCTAAAAACGGATCTTTCACAAAATTCTTCCTCTGATAAACGACCATCCTTTCACAAATCTGTGTTTATATCTATAATTAAATATTTGCAAATCGGATTAATCTTCTTAATATAAACTGGTGCACAAACAATGCTTTACATATAGTTTTTTTTTTTTTTTTTAATAGGACTTTCTATAAAATGTCTTAAAATGGAACATAATTAAATACTAAATTTAAATATGTGAAATTGTTTATTTTATAATAATGCATGAAAGCAAGACCCTATTTTCACAATTTTGCAAACATAGGACCCTGGATAGAAAAACCTGATTGAATACTAATTTCAGATTCACAAAATTATGAGTAAATTTTTCACAATTTCACAAAAACAGGACCCTGTCTGAAATGGCCGGACAGACCCCTGAGAACTTTATTTTGGGCAGGTCTAGATAAAACAGTGCTGAATTTTCCATGGTTTAAATCGTTAAGATGCTACCTTCCACACATATTTTCCTTTTCTTTTTAGTGATGCCTATGTAGCAACCTGCTGGTTTATTGAATCTTTATCAGACCATATTTTTAAAATATTATTTTTCAGTTTGATTGGAATTCTATCTTGTTTAAGAGCTTTATTACTGATTTTTTGTGCGTCCAAATGGCAGAAAAAAACTACACATTTACAGGTTGGTTTCTTCTTTTAGCCACATTTTAAAATATTGATTTTCTTAAGCCTTGCATTTAGTAATTTTATAATAGTATTGTCTGGAGACTTAGCGTTTTGCCATTGTTATAAAATTTATTTAATCTTCAAAAAATGGTTTGGTAGAGCAAATATTAATAGTGTGGCTGATATAAGAACAAATATCTGTTATTTTGTAGGTAGTATTTGAGTTGAAACGAACAATTTCTTTATTGCTGATAGGTTTCTTGTAAATTGTAGTTAAATTTTTTTTTTTTTTTTTTTAGATGCAATTAATTTCACATCAAGATAGTTTAGAATATTGTCATTTTCTTTTTGCATTATAAATTTAATATTTGTATCGGTTTTATTAAGTTCCTTCAGTAAATTATTGAGGCAATTGGTTTTCCCTATTGCAAATATATCATCAACATAACGTAACCGTACATTAACTGTAGATTTATATTTAGTTTTAATTACTTCAGTATTACTCATTTTCCAATCCAAGTGATAATGCTTGAAATAGAATCCATGGGGATACCGCATTTACCTGACAAGTGGCAAAGTTATTCTAAAATACTGTATAAAGATATGCGTAATATCTTTTAGTTAGTCAGGATAATAAAATTGGAAAAGAAAAAATGGAAATCTGTATAAACCAAGACACAGTTGATGATACAGTTTGTATTAGTTGCAAATTTCATTAGTTTTTGAATTTATTTATTGTGCATTTTCCAATTTCCATGTTTATCTTAGAAAAGTCAAAACAAAATGTATAAAAAATGGTAGACAAGGTTTTAAATTATGAGAATTTGAAAACAGATGATGCAATGGTTTCATCATAATTAAAATATGGGTGTTCAAACTTAAATTCTAAATTGTGAAAAAGTTTCTGTGAGAGATGTTTATAAACTATTGGTTTATATATAACCAGCCACAATAAAGTATGTTTTGTGTCTCGTTTTCAAATTATCGGTGTACCATTTTTCGCATTTGTATTTTTTATGAAAATTTGTCTCATTCCCATGTGAAGAGTGGGTACTTCAGCTAGTAGAAGATTAACCAAGTCAAAGCTGGCCAAAATTTTAATCTTCATTAACATCAATGTCTTAAAAATCTGATCAAGTCATCTGTACAGGTTAAAGCACTGTTGGATAAAGATAAAAAATGGAAAAATACTTAAAGAACATTTTGTACCAAAATGTATTTTGATCCTTTACATTTACTGAGACTTGGTCTGAGGGTGGGGGACTTTTAATTGATCTTTATATTTTCCAAATAATTTAGCAGCAAAAGTAGCCAAATTATGAGACAGGATGATTATTTATTGAAGGATAAAGTTTCAATAAACCATTAAGAAACATCTGGTATCTATAAATTCAATCTAATAAATGAAAGTAACTAACAAAAAAGGCTGCTATAGGTGTTACTAATAAAAATAAGTAAAAGAGCGTGGAAGGGAGAATATTAACAATTTAAAATATGGAAAATTCAGCAATGCTTAATCTAGACTAGCCCCAAATAAAGTTTTGGAAATTTCAATAACCACAGGCGAACCTATAGATTTCTTATGGGGTCCAGTTATGGAGGGTGTGGGCATCCTTACTATAAAATTTCATTGAAATAAATTTCACTATAAATATCTGGTAAATTTTTAAATAACACTAAAAAAATTAAAATTCTCTATGAGAAATTGTGCTTGTTACTCACTGAATTATAGAATTTACAAAATTAATAAAATTTTAATTTTTTTTTTTTACTGTATACTATTTTAGCAATAGATTCACACAGTGAATATTTGGCTATAATTAGTGATTGTGCATAAATTAAGGGGGATGTCCAGACCCCCCTTACCCCCATATACGTATAAACCGGATGTTCCAAAATAGATGTTACAGCGATTATCTATTAAACCATAAGTGATAGATACATACTTTCAGTTTGAAAAGTTAGTCAAATAAAGAGTAGATATAAGATATTGTATTTTTTTTACTGGGGGCTGTATACATATTAAAATACAAAATTTAATTTTTATAAGGTCCCTCCTTTCCTATCACTTATATTTAGAAAAGCGTTGCCCTTTATCTAAGAAAATTTATAAAAATCCTGTTTCTCTAAGTGAAATAGTTAGCGAGAAAATTAATTTTAAAACTGATGACTCACACCACTTTACCTACTGTGTTGGCGTCAGTTTTCAGGTGAAAAAATCTTTACTTTAGGGGACCAACTATGAGTTGATAAAAGATAAAGATCCCATTGTTGGGAAATGCATTTAAATGTGTCGAATTAGCAGGTACAGTTTTGCATAAAATGATTGGCACTGCTTTATAGAAATTAGTGATAATTTAGTCTTTTAGGGAGGTCATCCATTAATTACATCATGCTTCTAGAGAAGGAATTTTAAAGTGTAAACGAGAATGACAAAATAATGGTGTAGGTTACTATGGTGTGGTGACTTTCTCTAGAATCTGCCAAACATGTTTTACAGGAAAATTCTAGCTAAATTAGGATTCAAGTGGTCAGCTGTGTCTGTTGAGAGACTATTAACATTAGTTGAAAAGTAATTACATTTTCCCACTTTTGAGACATCCCCTTAGTGCTTGGCGACAAATGCCAAAATTTTCAAATTGCAATAATATCTTGCTAACTATTTCACTTGGAGATACAGGATTTTTTTGTTTATTTTCTTAGAAAGAGCAACATTTTTCTAAATATAAGTGGTAGGAAAGGAGGGACTGTATAAAAATTAATTTCGTATTTTAATATGTATACAGCTCCTAGTAAAAAATCGCCATATCTGAAAGCTACTCTTAATTTAACTTTTCTAATTGACAGTATGTTTCTATCACTTACAGTTTAAAAGATAATCGCTGTAACATCTATTTTGAAACACACAGTATTTATATATATACAGGGTGTCCAGTGCTAATGCTGTCCAATGGCTATTTCATAAAACATTAGTCAGAGACATAGTTCCAGTTGCAAAAATGCTTTAAATTGTATTATCTATTATATGAGAAACAATGGAAGTCAATAAAACAAATCCTATAAAAATTACGAAATTTAAATATTTACATGGTCTCCGGGTCCTATCAGTTATATTTAGAAAAATTTTCTTTGTGCAATTTCATGCACAGTAAAAAAAAAATTAGTCTTTCTATGACCAAAATTCACTGAGTTACAGCTGCTTAAAGTTGGAGCACTTTTCCAGCTGCAAAATAGGGGTTGTATACAAAATGAATTTGAGAAAAATTATTGTACATGGTTTTGAGCTTTGTAATATTTATTAGCAATTTCATTAACTATTTTATAAATATAGATTGCAATAAAGAAGATTAACGTTTAACTATGTGTATCCATTAAAGTAAAATAAAAATATAGCTTATGATGAAAATAGAATTTTTTAAAGTTTTTTAAATGAACTGGTGTTAAATAACTTCCTTTGACTGCAATCTAAATATTGTTCCGAATTTTCAGGGCAACCCACTGTTCTGGGGTTTGACGCATAGAATACCAATTTTAAATAGTTTAATTTTGCCTTTTGTGCATCAAAATTGGTCAACTAGAACCAGAGATACAGAGGTTTCGGTTTCACCATTCACTTCTACTGCAGTTTCTAGAAATCTCGAGAAATATTGGTCTTAAGCCTTCGGTAACTTCACTTTTGGGGACTTATTTTTCGGGACCAAATTTTGCGATATTTCTCTTAAAGTCGTCAAGCTTGGTGACATTTTGGTCATTTGGCGTGATTTTCCCTATGGGGCTTGTAAAGTTAGTTTTTCTGCATAAACATGCATAATAGCCTAATATTTCTCTTCTATGATGTAATCAAAATTCCCGCTTTATGTGGAATGTTCGAGAGATACATTCTGCTAGAAGCTCCTTGTAGCTTCTGCGACATTTATAAATATAGGTATGACAGACAATCCCAGTCAGTGTTCATCGAGCTCTCTTTGAGTGAGTTTGCTGCGTTATGCTTTGTATTGACACTATAGAAACAGTATTTTAGCTTGCTTTTTGAAGCTAATTTTTAAGTGCTGTATGTAAATCTTTCATTGCTGAGTTTAGAGGGACTGTTAGTGTTATCCCTCGTATACTTCCACTGAATTTTACAGGTGGAAAGTGTTTTATTTTGTGTGAGAAATACAGCACTTGTGAAAGCTTCTGATCTAAGCTGCCTGTTAAAAGCACATTACTGTCTGATTGTGCTTGTGAATTTTGTACAGCTGATTGTTCGACGAAGTTCTAGAAGCAATAAAGCTTGTGTTCCATCCTGACAAGTGGACTTTTTACACCAACTGGACTTTAGAACGACGAACCCAAAAACTAGCAGATTATTCTGCCACAATATGCACCAATGGAAGTGTAGAAAACTCTTCCTGTACTTTGCATAGCAAACTCTTATGTTACACATCTGCATGCTACACATATACGATTTAGTAAGTCTGACCTCAGATAGATTTTAATAGAGCTTGACTATAATCCTCTGCTTGCAGGGTTAGATTATGACCAAAAGGGGCCCCGATCTATGAAATTTTTATTTTTAATAAAATTTTGATATAAAAAATAATGTTCCAGAAGAACATTTGAAATTGGGGGCTCTTTCGAGCCGGAGGCCCTGAGCAAATTCCCAATTTGCCCACACTATAATGAGGGTCTGTCTGCTTCATTACTCTAAAATCAGTTTTGCTTCTTTTTTTTTTTTTTCGCATTATGCCAGAAAATGAAATTAAACCTATAATTTAAAATTTCAGTATTTATATGGTCCCTTAACGGTTTACCATAGTAGGACATTTTTAAACGTAGAAAAGTGACTTAAGTCACAATGTTTGCTGCTTCATAAATCAACGAATTTTGGTCATAGAAAGACTAATTTTTTTTTTAGTGTGCATGAAATTGTATAAAGAAAATGTTTCTAAATATAACAGATAGGACTGGGGGACCATATAAATTTAAATTTCATAATTTTTATAGAAATTAAATTATTGGTTTTGACTGCTTCTGATGTAATAGATTATACATTTTAAAGCATTTTTGCAACTGGAACTATGTATCTGACTAACGGTTTAGGAAATAGCCATCTGACAGCGTTAGCACTGGACACCCTGTATATGTATATATATCTGAGTCAGCAACAGGGAAAAAATAGATTAATTTTAAAAATCATTTATTTTTTTTAAATGTTTAGGGATTATTCCTTTACCACAGGAACACTTTTGATGAGTTTTTATTGGAAAGAGGTGCTTCAGAGCAGCAGTTCCCAGCACAAAGGCAATTAAATGCTTGTTGTTGAAGAATAAAAAACTATGTTTACCAAGGAATGTGAGAGTGGGATGTTGTCATTGCAAATGTATTTTGTTAGGGGGCTAATGACTTTGTAATATTAAAAAGGTTGGTAACCTCTGCCTTAAAGAATGCATTATATTAATTTAGTCAAGTTTTGATATGATTCAGCCCCCCCCCCCCGAAAAAAAAAGGCCGGTTGTGAGTAACAGCGATGGCAGTGGTTTATCAAAAGTCACCTTTGGTGATTTATTGGCAAGATTGTTGTCAAAAAAGTCTCCAAAACTGAATCCAGCTTGCCTATATCTTCTATATTTGGCAAGAAATTAGCAAAACTTGGTGTAATGGTTAGAACATTGTGCTGCTATGCCACAGGTGCAGGGTTCAATTCCCAGCAGTGTGTAAAGAATTTTTTTAAATACATTCAGATTAAAAAAAAATAATTTGATCAGATTTTTAAAATAAGTTTAACTACTTTATATAAAGAGTATCGACAATTGGTAAATATCTAGTTGATGTATAAATCTGTACAGAAAATATTTCTTCGGTATGCAGTAAAATAATTTTGTCCCATGTGGATGGCTTTGGAAGTATAGCAAAATTGACTGATTATAGAGTGACTTTACAAATTTAAAAGTGGAGGTTTCAGAAATAAAACTTTACAGAAATGTTAATCACATGCAGTATCAATAATGGTATTATTATTATGCATAACCTCTTTCAGCTTGTTTGTCACAGGAATTCAAATGTACGGTATCATGAGCCATCAAGTTGTGTGTCCTTTTTTTACTAATTGATGGATGTAACGACACAATTCCAAATATGTATTTATAGGTATCTATGTAAATTAAAGTTTTTGAAAATGTGATGGCACACTTAGGAAAGGCAACTGGATGATTCCACAGTATTGCGAGTGTTTATATCATGTCGACAACAAGTTTGATCATACCTAAACAAAAAATTGAGTTAGGTGAATTTTTTCTTTTTTAGAAAATGTTACATAAAAACTCAATTTTTTGTATAGTTATGACCAATTGAACTTATTGCAGACATGACATAAATGCTCACAACACTGTGAAAGCACCCGATTTGTGTTTCTCAATGTGCAACTGGGTTGCCAGATGAATGGAGCATGTGTCATGAGCCAATAATAGCCCATGGTCCAGGGGTTGTGAATCCTTGATTTAAATCATGATTAAAATCACATTTAAATTATTAACACCCTGATTACCAGGGTTGCTTGGGGACTAAATATTGAGGCCTTTGTGTCAGGCTCACCAGTTGGCCGAGGCATCCGCTTCCACACCCCAGATTAGGAAATGCAAGTGCTGCTAAGTTTAATTCTACTGTTATTTAATGGAAATAATTATTAGTGTCTTTTTTTACAGACTTTAAAGAAAGGAAATCAGAATCTCAATTCATCAGAACCCCCCTACCCGTCACCCTTTTATAAATGTATGTTCTGCAGTAATTTTTTACTTTGTGGATCGATTTTAATGATTATTTTTATTGAAAAGGTGGGTAATTTCAATATAATAAAGAATCATTAAAATCTGTTTAAACTTGCAGTGATTTAATGAAAAAAATTTAATTTAAACTTGCAGTGATTTAATGAAAAAAATTTAATGAATCGATATTTATATTAATAATTAATGTAAAATTTTTAAATGTTCCTTTTTAAATATTGCATTTCCAGATTATGTACTATCAAATATTCAGTCATAACTAATTAATTTTTAGCTTTCCTCGTAATCTGTCATTATTTAAAATGCTTATTTAAGACATTGAAGTTATAAAATACAGTTTAAAGTGCTAGCTGCTGTTTCATTAAGATGAGCAATAAATAGAAAAGTATTAAAAGATAAGTTTTTATTTTTTTCAAGATATGTTTAAATGAATGATACAAACCACGTACTGAAATACAATAAGAAAAATGTTAAAGAATTGGCTGAAAGGTACAATAGAACACAGAAAAAGGATGAAAGGTTATTCAAAGAAGGAGATGAAGGTTGTTAATTAGATTGTAATTTCATGTTTCTTGAAGTTTAATCCATCACATGTAAGCACTTACGTCAAATATTGTAGAACATAATATTGTTAAGTTACTGTAATTTCCCTTCTCTTTCAATTTTTAATGGTTAGTGATCCATTAAAAATTGTGCTAATATTAACATAAAGAAAACCACAAATGATATCGGTGCCTGCCTATTTAAATTATTTTTTTTTACCACATATTTAATGAAGAATTTTGATGTTAAAAAATGACAAATGGAGAGTTTGATTGTACTGTTTTTTTCGTAAGATTCGATAAAATTAAGACAATTTTACAAAGAAAGAAATATATAAACTTATAAAAACACTAATCATGCTTGCATCAAATTTTCACTTGAAAATTAGCCTCCAATAATGATCTTAAAGTATATCTAAGGACACTTATATTATGCAGTTTTATTAATCTATTGTATCAGTTTTTCATGGAATATTTTCCTCCCATACCATTTTTAAAAAGCTAATTATTTCTAATCAGCTAATTTAATAATCGATATTTTAAGATTCAATACGTTTGAAGCCATCTTGTTGGTAAAAGTGTATATCAAAAATTGTCACTCTTATTTTCAAATGTTATATTTTAAAACTCATTAAGTATTTTTGCATGAATGTGGCAACACATTTCATTATTATGTATTTGAGCTTTTGGCTCACTTAAATTTATCAAGTTAGCAAAAGCTGAATCCTTTTTAATGCTTTTATAGAAATATAAGGACTTAAATAAGATCTTAAATATTTAAAAAATATTCAAGTATATTAAAAAGTTCTAAACTCTGCAATTAATGTTTTTAGGTAAAACATTAATCAGTAGTCAGTCAGAATTAAAAAAAAAAAAAACTTTTTATCAAAAATGGCTAGATACTTATAAGTCTGCTTTTAGATAAAAAAAAAACTTTTTTTTTTAAATTTTCATTCTCACAATTCTTTGTACATTACAAATTGGTTACTATCCTCTTGCAGCCTTTAGATTATTAAGACTTCTCATTTCCCCTTTGTCTGACTTTTAGGGAGTGTAATTAAATTATAATGTAATAACTATGTGCTTAAAATAATGTAGGACTTGATTGAGTAACAAGTTTCACATTCATCTATGTTTATTGCTGTAGTTCATTTATGAAACACTCATTTGTGTTCATTTAAATATGCTTGTGAACATTTATCAAAACTGGGTTGATTAGTATATGTACTAATTTCATGTAATTTTGCTTAAAAAAATTCTTTTGTCTTATACATTAATTTACCAGTTTATTATGCACTATAATGTACAGAGTTTTGGTGAGTACCAGAGTTCATTCAAATGTTTATCTCTTCCCCTTTGTTCATATTAGTATTTTTCTAGAAACATCCGAGGCCTTAATTTATTTATGTCCATTATGTAAAAACGTACCTTTGATAGTAGAAATTAACACTTAAGTAAACATACAGAATGTACTAGGATAAATCTAGAACTTGCACACATTGCAATCCATTTATAAAAATAAAAACTTTTTGTAATATGGTCTTATTTTTTTTATTAGTCTTGTCTGTGGTATATTCATTATTCTTTGATAAACTATTAATTTAGCATAAACAGTAAAACTTTTTCAAGTTAAAAAATAAATTACTGTTACTTTTTAAAAAAATAAAAATAAATGTTCATACTTTAGTATTTCAGCTAATAGTTTACTTTTTTATAAGAATATTTTATTGCAGCAACAATTGTTTAGTTATTTGCAACTAAAGTATTAAAAAACTTCCATGCTGTTAGTATATCAATGAAAAATTCAGAGTGATAAATTAAATCTGCCTATACACTTTTGTGTTATTACATTTACTGCCTAATTATTTTCTTGCATACCTTATATGAGTTATAAACTACATAATGAAGACAACACAGAGACTTTCTGTTATTTGATTTTCCTCTTTTTTAATTGCTAGAAAAATACTAGATTTTTTTTCGTTGTTAAAATATCATTTTGACAGTTTGATGCATGTATACCCTTAACAAAATTTTTTGAGCTTAAAAACTTAAAGTATAAAACTCAAATTGAAGGTAAAAGTTGAAAATGACAGTTTTGATATTTTTTAAGTTTGACAGTTTGAATTACTACGAATGTGAATTAATTTCTATAGCAGTACTCTGTGTTAGCTGTACAAAATTTTTAAACAAAGCTGTACTTGGTTTATAAAAGTAACAATTCAGCAATATTTTAATATCTTGCCCATAAGTTTCCGAATTGAACAGAACTAATTCTCTACAAAGAATTGTAATTTAAGTAAATGAATCATTTACACATTCTATTTATAGCTGACACTGTTCAATCTCATAATTCAACTATTATTTGTTTATTTTACTTTAATGCAGGAGAAGAGTTAAATGATAATTACAGCAAAAGTCATGTATAATTTTGTTGTGGTATCCAAAGATTTATCCAGACAATTGTGCAATATTTGTAGCTGCCACATTCATTAATGATGGTACCAATTTGATAGTCTATGAAAGCAAACAACAATTTTCTCTCCCCCTTTTTTTTAAAGATAAAAGAGTAAATCCATCATAATCTTGATCATGAATTAATTATATTAAATGTAGTTGGTAATAATTTTGAATCAATCCAAGACTTAAAACTTTTCAAAAAATTTTAATAACAAATCTCATCGTTTCTCATATCTCAAATGAGTCAAAGAACTTCAAAAAGATATGGTTTACAATGAGTATATATATTTTTTACCCATGTTAAGTCCTGCTTATCAGTGGGATATTTTTAAGCAACATTTTTCAATATGTGCAAAATACTGGTCTGCGCTTCAGATATTCACAGTCTATTTACACAAGAGCTTTATACATTGTTTGTTCTCTGCTTTAAAGATTCTTCCTTTTTTGAATCTTAATTTTGCAGTGAAACTTCTTTCACAAAACAAAAACTTCCTTTGATTCACTTATGTTATCTCTGAGAAAGTCTAGGCACTTGTTGAAACTTGTTCGCCATAGCTAAGAGTTTCTCTAATGTTGATCTTACCTAGAAAAGGAGTGAAACAATCATAAAAATATGGCAGCACACAAGCAAATTTAAAATATAATATAATCCGACGAGTGACAAAACAATAATGCAGCATGTGTTAGGTGTTGGCAATAAGCCAGAATGTGTTAGGTAACATGCACATGTGTTAGGTAACATGCACATGTGTTTGGTAACATGCAGCATGCACATGCTGCACCTAATAGGTGAGCACCTGAAAGGAGACATAAGGCAGCATGTGTTGACATGAAACCAACATCCTAACACATGCTGCCTTATTGCCAACACCTAACACATGCTGCATGTTACCTAACTGTGCAACACATGCTGCACCACTGTAACATGCACATGCTGCACCTAACACATGCCTCCAATAAGGCAGCATGTGTTAAGATGTTGGTTTAATTCTAAATTGTGTTATATTAAAAACTGTGAATATAGTTTTGCATGCAGGTCTGGTAAAGTTCTAAAGCATACAGTTACAGGTTCATGAATCAGCCCTAGTATACATTTTAATAAATGTTTCTTAATAATTTACCATTGTACGTAGGGCAGTACTTAAGTTTTTAGAATCTGACGATAAAAACACAGTACTTTCAGTGCAGATGATTTTTATCAAAATTCAAACATTTAGGTGATCATTTGGATTGATAGAACATCAAAAGCTGTGAAATTGTATTTATGGACATTTTTCAAAAATCTTAAGTTGTAAGTAATTATGGAGTTGTGTTGAAGGGATTTCAGAGCCATGATTTTTTTAGGATGTTTGACAAGGTTTGACACAGGAATGAAATTGACATTTGGTAGGAAGCACCATTGAAGGCAACAATTTACAACTGGTTTAAGGGTGTAGTTTGAAGAAACAAAATCTCCCTCAAGGTCTAGGTACACAAATTGAAATAAGCTAATTCTCCCAGGGACTTGAAAATCTCTCTAATTCTGTATAAGTTGTATTACCCTCCGTAATAAATGAAATCGTGGTGCCTTTTATAAAAATTTCAGAAAATAATATGTAACATGTAATTGCACAGCAAAAGATTTTCGAAAAGTGACACATCCTACTAAATTGTCGATTTTTAAGAATTTTTTCTGAAAGTCTCGCAACTGATATAGGTTTATCGCTTATTGCAGTGTGTAGTACAGCTTGTAAAGAAGCATTCTAAAAATTTTGAAGTGCATGACATCGTTAGTTTATTTGTATTTATGTACCAAAATGACATGGTTTTTTTTTAACTGCACCATCAAAGAATTCTCACACGTTCATAAGGACCTTAGAGACGATGTTTGACAGGGTCGACTAAGTACTGTGACTCCTGAAAACATCGCGCTGTGAGAAAACTAATTGCTTCTGATCATCACGAGGCATATGATGAAATAGAAACATCTTTGAACATTTCAAGGGCCCACATATATTCAATTTTACATGATAAGGTGAAAAAGGTGTGTTCCCAAGGATTCCCCACAATTTATCTCGAGCAAAAGGACACTTGTGTGAAATGATGCCAGGAAAATCTAAAAAAATTCAACTCAGATGCCTCAAAACATGAGTACGATATCATAACCATGTGTTGAAGAGGTTAAAAGGACTGCATTAAAAATCTGAAGGACAGACAAGGAGCCACTTATCTAAGGAAAATAAGAATATCTAAAGAAAAAAAAAAAAAAAAGATTTACTGGCTTCATAACCATATTGAACTTCTTAGAAAAATATATCTTCCCCAACCATTCAGCGAATAGAAAGTAAATTATTTTAACTAAAATTGAAGACTAAAACAATTTATGTTCAGAAAGCTCACATTAGCACATATAATTAAAGTTTATTTTTAAGCAATGAAGCTGCAGAGAGACGACTTTTAAGTAAATTTAAGGAGTTATTATTGAGCTTTTAATGCTTTTAAATTATTATTTTTAATTTTTTTCTAGGTAGAATAACTCATTTGTATTAAATATTTTGAAATTAAATTAAATCAATTTTACAAATAAGGGACAATGAGAGCAAATTGAAGATCAATTTTTATGTTTTCAATGAAATTGTTCATTTACTGTCAAAGAATTTTACTGCAGTTGTAGTGTAATAAAGATAATAGTAAGCAAAAATTAAAAAAAAAATATTACCATATCAAAATTATGACTGAAAAAAAAATGGGTGGGGGGTTTAGGATATTAAAATTACCATCTGCTGCTCATTTATATTATTTCAGTGATTCTGCTAACTCATTTTGTTCATCTATCATTAAGCTTTTCACAGCTTTTAATGTTATGCATATGATTAGTAAAAAAGCAGAAATAAATTTGAATCAAAGGAATATAGTACTAGTAGTTTTACAATTAGAGATTACTTACTTCTGATAAGCTTTTGATTCGTTCTTCTAAGTTTGTCACAACTGAAGCGAAGTCTGACTGTACTAAGTGAGGGAAATCAGCAAAACTAGAAGATAAATAGTACAGTTAACAGACCACAGCAACAAGTTTTAACTATATTAAACTTATACTGGTACAGTAAATAATATGTAATACAATGTAAGCTTTCACTATTCAATTATTTTGCGATCAGTTTTAGTCAAGCAAATTACAATACTTTGTATTTTTGACTCCTTTAAAATTATAAACAACTTTAGTAAGAACTTAAATAAATGTTAATTCTAGTTCTGCACAGGAATTATGCAAATTTCTTTCCTTTATACAGCTACCATGATTGAGCTTTATTTGAATACAAATTATTCAGATACATTTGGTTAATGTTTTCCCATTTTTAGAATAAATTTAACATACGGTTTTAACAACACAAAAAGGAGAAAATAGAATAGAAAAGTAGTTCGTTTTTTAATTTATAAACTCGTTTTCAAAGCTATAGATTTTTTTGTTTGTAAAAGCAAAGATATTGTCAAACAGAAAATGCCATACTCCAGAGAATCTAAGAACTTAGGTTACGCTGAAATCAACTAACAACTACTAAAATAAGTTATCTTTTTAAAACGGAAATCAGAATCTTTCATCGTTAGTATATATATATATACCGGGTGATTCAAAATAGATGTTAAGGCGATTATTTTTTAAACTGTAAGTGATTGAAACATACTTGCAGTTAGAAAACTTCGTCAAATTAAGAGTAGCTTTCAGATATGGCATTTTTTTTACTGGGGGTTGTATGCACATTAAAATACGAAATTTCATTTTTATACGGTCCCTCCTTTCCTGCTCTTTATATTTAGAAGAGTGTTGCTCTTGACCCAAGAAAATTAATAAAACAAATCCTGTGTCTCTAAGTGAAATAGTTAGCGAGATCGCAATTTGAAAATTTTGGCATTTGTCGCTAAGCACTAAGGGGATGTCTCCAAAGTGAGAAAAATGTAATTACTTTTCAACTGACGTTAATTTAGGTTAATAGTCATTCGATGGTCCCAGTTGACTCCTCAAATCCTACTTAAGCTAAAATTTTCCTGTAAAGCATGTTAGGCAGTTTTTAAAAGAAAGTTACCACACCATAATAGCCTACGTCATTATTTTGTCCTTCTCTTTTACACTTTAAAATTGTAATACAACACACACTTTTACACTTTAAAATTCTCTAGAAGCGTCATGTAATTAGTGGATGACCCCCTCCCCCCTCCCTAAAAGATTAAATTATCGCTAATTTAAGCAGCACCGATCATTTTAGGTAAAACTGTACTTTTTAATTTTACACATTTGAACGTGTTTAATTACCTTTCAAAACAATGGTATCATAATTTAACTTTTATCAACTCATAGTTGTTCCCCTAAAAGATTTTTTCGCCTGAAAACCGAAGCCAACACAGTAGGTAAAGTGGTGTAAGTCATCAATTTTAACATTAATTTTCTCGCTAACTATTTCACTTAGAGATACGGGATTTGTTTTATTAATTTTCTTAAGCAAAGAGCAACATTCTTCTAAATATAAAGGGTAGGAAAGGAGGGGCCGCATAAAAATTAAATTTCGTATTTTAATATGTATACAACCCCCAGTAAAAAAATACCATATCTGAAAGCTACTCTCAATTTGACGAGCTTTTCTAATTGAAAGTATGTTTCGATCACATACGGTTTAAAAAATAATCGCCTTAACATCTATTTTGAATCACCCGGTATATATTTATTTAACCTGCCTAAAAATAGAAACATTGACAGTTGTGAATCAACTCAGCTTGAAGTTCAAATTATGTATATTCGCGACTACGAATCACGGAAAAAAGCGCACCAGAAAAAAATGCACCCGGAAAAAAGTGCACAATATTGAATGGGTTTGTACTTTTAGAAGATAAGAGAGGGGGGGGGGGGGCGCATGAATTTTAAAAAATGTGAGAAACAAGTGGGCGTCCAAAAGGGCGTAAACAGAGGTACATTAGTATATTTTGTATTTATCTGTATTGAAAATTGCCATTCAGACAACTTTTCCAAGAACAGTGGTCTGATTTGTTAGTATACAGTATGCAGAGTAGCCCATGGCCGTCCGAAACACCTCATTGCCCTTTACCGTTTTATGAGTTTTTTTTTTTAATATTGTGAATTTTTTGCATCAGTTTTATATACTAAATTTTTCATAATCTGAATGACCCTCCTCCCCCTCCCAATAGTTCAATTTGTTTGTATTCTTAGGACAAAGTCCAAAACTAGTCATTCAGTAACAAATTATAGCAGTTTCGAAAATTTTAAATGCCATCTCTCACCTAACAGGCAACCTTAAAAAAAGAATTCAAGACTCCACAGATTTAATATGCACGTTCTCTGTAATATGTTATCACATTCAGTCTGATTTGTAATCATCTATGATTTGTTATTACTGGTTTTCTTTTTATAAGTGCAAGAATTTATTCTGATTCATGCTAATTTATCTTGTTAACTCTTTGGTTTCAAATAATAATTCTTAGAATGAATGATTTATAAGTATATATATTTACATATAAATATTTTTATTTTTGAAAGTATTTAATTTAAATATTACTTCTTATATTTTAGACATGCTTTTTTTTTCAGAATTAAATTATGGTATTAATAAGTCAACAAAAAAAAAAAAAAAAAAAAAAAAAAAAACTTCCTTAAAAAACTTTTTATATCAAATGTTAGTATAAGTGTAATGTTTTTAAACAAATTTTCATTTGTAAATACTAAAAAAAACCCTTTTTAAAGGAAACTGGCTAAAAATTATTTAAAACTCATTTCTTAAAAAGTAAAATATCGGCTATATATAACTGTAATTAAAATTAATTTTTAATTAGTTTTGTTGGAATAGTTTTAATAATTATATTTTTACCATTATTAGTATTGCAAAGCTTATTCCCCTTCACCAACTTTGATTAAATATGCGCACCTGAAAAAAAGAAGCTCATGATTTGAATGGGTTTATTTTTTGAGTTGAGAGGGGGGGGGGCGTGAAATAAAAAAATGTGAGAAACAAGTGGGCGTCCAAAAGGGCGTAAACAGAGGTACATTAGTGTATTTTGTATTTATCTCTATTAAAAATTGCCATTCAGATAACTTTTCCAGAAGCTCCATGGCCGTCCGAAACGCCTCATTGCCCTTTAGCTTTTGATAAAGTTTTGTTTTTTTTTTAACAAAGAAATTACTACACATCTGCACTTTTGCTGCAAAACAAATTTGAGCCAAGTAGTCAATATAATTCCCTCACCTCCCTCTTCGATTGAATTTTGAACCCTTTGAACCCCCTTAATTTGAACCCCGTATTTAACTGAAGACTAAGTGAAAATACAAGTGTTTCTTTTATTAGGGAAGGGCATTCAAAGTGTGAAGCATGTTAGTGTAAAAAATGACACACACACACACACACACACAAAACAAAAAAAAATCCAATACTTAAAAAAAATCATTTCCCCAAAAGCGCACTTTCGAATGCCCACTCCTTTCTTACATTTTTTATTTCAAGCGCCCCCCCCCCCCCCAACGCATGCACACACTCATTCAAAAAAATAAACCCCTTCAATATTGTGCGTTTTTTTCCGGGGCACTTTCCCGCGGGTACTCTTTTTTATGGTGCGCTTTTTTCCGCCCACCCCCTCCCCCCATTTCTCAGATCCCAAAACATTTCTATTAGCAGTTTTCACACTTTAGTCTGCACGTATTTATTTTGAGGAGGTCTTTCTGCGGTTCCAAAGTGCTGAAATTAGAACATATCGCATTCTTTTCATTTAAATTTATTAAAATTCTACAGCATTTGAAGATCGTGAAATACAAATTTGCTACTTCTCGATTCCGGCAAATTGGACATATTAATCAATTGGGTGGATTCCAAAATTCAAAAGTTATGGATGTTTGGAAATAGTATTTGGAGCAGGGCTCGTACGGATCCTGGATTTGCTAAAAATTACGAACTTTTGAAATATTCACTTAAAATGGTCGGATATTTTAAGAGTGGTCCTGTCTTTTATAAAACACAAAAAGAAGTGCTGTGAAATATTTTTTCAAACTGTAGGATATTTTAGAACACTTTTTCAAAAGCTCTGAATTTGAGCAAATTAAGGACCCGTATGAACCTTGTTCGGAGAAAACTGGGGCTAGTGATTTTGACGCAAGTTTTTTAAAATCTCAGTGGCAGTGAAAAAAATTTAGCCTCAAGTTAGAGTCTGCGCGTTTAAAAAAGATGAAGAGAAAATTAATCAAATTTAAAGGATTTTTCTGTTTTTTTTTTTTTTTTTTTTTTTCCGGAAAGAAAATCAGAAAAGTGTGCTTATTTTTTCAGTACCTTTTCTTGTTCAAAAGTGGTGAGAAAGCTTTAATAATGTTTGTTTTGGTAGGGGAGATCGTTATTTTTCATTTCTGGAGCGAATCCAATCTTCTGAAACTGCTTTAGGGAGAAAACATGAAAGTAATGATCATGCCAGATATTTCAGAAAAAGACATTTTTGATTTTTTTTTTCCCCGGAGGAAAGGGAGACGGGTGTAAGAGAAAAGAGCTTGGATTTTACCTTGGAATGCTGCTGATATTGTAATCATCTTTGGATAAGAGCTTCTGATGAAGTAAATGGATTCTGTATAATAAAATAGTTGTGGAAATGAAGAGTATTATTAACCTAGAATTAAAGAAAAAACAATGAGCCATATAATCACTGAAGAAATGTATACATGCACTTGCAAAATATACAAATTAGCTTCTAAGTTATATTCTAATTATCAGTTTCCATTTATTTATGCTCTTTAAAATATTCCCCAATATACACGCTTTTAGTTTTAAACTACACTGTCAACATGAGCGGATCAAGGGGGTGCGCGCGTGTGTAAGCTGTATGATTAAATTGAACGAAGAAATTACAATCAAAATTCTTAAATGTTTACTGTAAACCGGTATTTCATCTTAAGTGGTTCCGCGGTAAATGAGGTTTGACCGTTTGTCTTGATAGAAGAGAATGCAATCCCGATCCTGAGGGATCCCGCACAAATGTTTGCATGACTAGTCCCGCGGGATTAAGGCTTTTGTGTACTAACTTCGGAAGTCGATCACCGCAATGTTATTCTATGGAGAAAACGGCCTTCACTACTACCGCAATTCGAAACAAACTATTGCATATGTTTCATTGATTCTTTTTTTCCCTTAATCTGAAAACAATGATTGACATTTATTTTTAAGCAGAATTTATCTAGCAATTAGAAGTATATTAATTACACCTTGTAAGAAAGTTTTCTTTCTGGACAAATTTCATGTTGTTTTCAGATGTAATTAACATACTTCTAACTGCTTTAGATAAATTCTGTTTAAAAATAAATGTTGATCAGTATTTTAAGATTAAGGGGAAAAAAGATTGGATGAAAAATATGCAATAGTTCGTTTCGAAATGTGGTAGTAGTGAAGGCCGTTTTCTCCATAGAATAACATAGCGGCAATCGCCTTCCGAAGTTAGTACACACGAACCTTAAGACCGTAATCCCGGTAATAAATTTTTATTACAATTTCACGCCGCTTTCCCAATCATCACTTGGCCAAAACTTTTTGCGTAAGATGAGAACCAGTGATCATGGGCGCTCAAACATATTGACAGGTAGGGGGCCGTAGTCCCCCCCCCAGCTCTCATATTCTTATGATTGTCATATTATATTGATTGTTTACATTTTTAACCTTGAAGAAAGGTCTGTTAAAGTTTTTATCAAGACAATTATTAATGCGTAAAATTGAGAGGTTATGTATTTAACATAAAAAATTCTAGTTTAATTGCCTGTGCAACTCCAATTTTTTATTAAATGCCTTAATCTTCAGTGAAATTTATGAAGAATTTCAGCCTTGCCGTGCCAAAGTTAACTATTGAGGGTTACATATTAAAAAAAATATATATATATACTTGTAAAGTTTGAAATAATACACACACACAAAAAAAAAAAAAATACTAATAATCAACTTGTATTTGGGTTAATCCTGGTCCAGGCCAAAAGTCATTCCTCAATATAGGTTTGTAAAAAATGTATGTTTCAGGTCATCCAAAAAGTTTGCCTTTCTTAGTCTGCAGAAACATAATCACATTTTCTGTTTGTGTGTCAGTTGATGTTTTTGGCAGGTAATAAGGTTGAACCTTTTGTACCACCTGAAACATATGTTCTGTACTATTTTATATTGAGAGCTACATTTGGCCTCGAACAGATTATGCCCCAATATGAACTGATCATCATAATAATAGCAATTTTAAGAATAGCCAGTCGATGTAACATTGAATATAATTAAAGAATAAGGTCTAAATACTTAATAATAAAAAAAAAACTACCTTAAATACCTATAAGATTAAAAATATTGTGCAGAAGTGCTTTTCAGTCATATGTGATCATAGTTGTCTCCTGCCGATAGAACTTAGAAGGTAGTTTTTATCATTAAATGATACATTTTCTTGGCTGTAGTATATTTTTATAATAAATGCCCAACAGCCTATACCGTGAACCTTCATAAATTTACGGTCAATCCTCAACAACGTATAGTGTAAGGCATTCATAAAATTACGGTCAGTACTCGACAACTACTATAGTGTGAGACATTCATAACATTACGGTCAATACTCGACAACCTATGTAGTAATCCATTGTTAATTTACGGTCAATACTCACCAACCTAAGTCGTAATCCATTGTCAAATTACGGTCAACTCTCGACAAACTATGAATGTCCGACACAATCAAATTACGGTCAACACTCGATAACTTATGCGTACTGTGATTTTACGGGCGCACGTAGTTTGACGAGATTTTCTTGGAATTTTTTGCTGCCGAGAATTGCCCGTAATTTAACAGTATTTTTTTTCACAGTGTGGTATAACAAAGAAGTGCTTTAACACTAAATATTGTATCCTTCTGGGACAGGAAACCTGACTTATATCCCCTCCCCCATAAACAACCATATGCCGCCCATGCTAGTGATATCTTTAAAAGGTGAACTTCAGTTAACCACTAAAAATGTATGGCTCCTTCAGGGTTTCATACAAAAAAAAAAAAAAAAAAAAACCTTTTGTTAAGCACTTCAAAATTAGATGAAGACTAGGAAGACGAGTGCCTCTTTACGTTGTCTACATTCTTCTTTTTTAGCAAAAAATAACAGTATATTATTCTGAATAGTATTACTATAAATTTCATATTTATGTAAGGAATTGTATTAATTGTCACACAAATAAGATTAAGTATTATTATTAAAGTTAAACTGACAGTGCTTACAATCTTACTTTTTCCTACATTTCTCTATTGAAATCAATTTTTAGTTGAATGAAATGTCAATCCTACGGGACTGTGGGATCAACAAATCTCAATTCCGCGAAACGAAAAACAGTGCGGGATTGCATTCCCTATGCGGAACCACTTAGAAAATGTACTTCAAGAAATAAGTATTCTTTTAACTTGAGCTTGTTCCAGAAAAAATGTTACAAAATAACATATACCTGTGAAGTTCACTTGTTACTTTTTTTTTTTTTTTTTTAGAAATAACATGCATCCAGATTGTTTTTTCAATAATTGGTTTTTGAAATATTGACGTTGGTACTGATTTAGTTCAACGTTGACATGTATGATTTTATGATAGCTTGAAATAACTTTAATTAACTAAAAAGAAATTAAAAAAATAAACTTACAATATTGTTGACATCATAAATAAAAGTGAAGTTCGTGATAACCTGGAAAAAAAAGAAAAAACTAAATGTACATTTTATCTTATTTTAACTGAACATTATACTAAATATTTGTTAAAATTAAATTATGCATAGTGAATTTTAAATAATAGTTATGTTTTAGAATTATTTTTATAAACAAAAACTTTGTCTTGCGAGAGAATTATTAAATTAATAAAATAAAAAGAATTTTCGAAATATCGTTGAATGTAAAATCAATAATTAAACATGAAAAAAAGTATTGTATATATTTAGATAGTGGGTATATTTTATGTATTCCAAAATACATACAAAATAAATATACTTACTGCTTTAATTGCTTTATGGCTGCATCTACCTTGATAATATAGCCTATTAAAAATATAAAGGTTTAGTTACTACACAATTATTTTCATTAAATTAACGATTTTATTTCGTTTGATAAAGCCTCATATAACACACAGCAGAAACCTGCGTTTTAAAGATGGTTGTAAAGGGATTAAAATTCGTTTTGCATAAATAAATAAATAAATAAATAAAGATGGGTGTGGGGAAGGGGACTACTGTATCAGTCATCGCGGTATTTCAAATTAAAAGGAAAAAATGTTTGTCACGCCAAGAAACTGGAAAACTAACAGATGATATGCTCTGATGTAAAGGATTTAATTAGATCATCAATTCATTTTAGCTGAATCAGTGGAAAGAGTAAGGAGTAGGGGATGAAAAATCCGAAGTACTTCAAAGAAGTCAAATAATAGCATTAATTAGCACAGACCCTCTTGTATTTTTGGCCAAATTTAGTACGTCTAACAAATGTACAAAAACTTCCTAAGGATTTACAACATTTGCTCACGCACCGAAAGAAAAGAGCTCTTTGGACGGAAATGATTTTACTCTGCAAAGGAACGAAAATTTAAAACATCCACTTTCCTTTTCTTTTAAAGCATTTTTAAACACTGCAAAAAGGTTTGCAATGAAATGCAACACCCAGGCCCGGACTGAGAGGCTAGGGGGTCCAGAACTGAGTAAAATGATGCGTTTTGTGGCTTTTTGGGGCGCAATTGCGACTATAAAAATTTTAGCTTATGGGAAAAATTTGACGTGATCATAATCCGGAAACTTGGAACCGTGAAAAAAATTTGGAAGTTTTTGTCGTTTTCCAAACATTTGTATATCTGACATATTTCTGCCAGACAGGTCAAGGTAGGGCCCTATTGATGGGTGGGCCTACCCGTCTGCAGGCAGTCAGGCACACGGGCAACACCTCGAAAAGATATGGACATTTTTGTTGTTAGGTGGTAAGATGCATGTTGCCCATAGGGCGGAGTGGGAAACAAGATGGGGCACTTGCCCCCTTAGATATTTAGCATATTCTTTATGATGTACACAAAATTGCCTCACTAAGGAAAATCAGAACTGAAATTATTACAAGTTTGTAGTTTGCCCCCCTCCTCCCCCATAGAAGAATTCAGCGGGAATCACGATAGACATTTCTGTCAAATTGTTTTTGATGTTAAATGATGAAAACAATAATTCTAGAAGAGGTAATTTACCTTTTATTAAGCTGAAGTTAAATAAAGGTAGCGTGGCATTTTGTTTGTACAAGGGGGCAATTTTTTGAGGTGACGATGGTATTGATGAAGCTGCTTTTACTTCCTCCTCTAGACGGGCATCGGTTGAGGCCAACACTTCCGGCGTGGTGGTCAAATCCGATGTAGAGACAGGAACATCATCCGAAATTATATGTCCAGAGACGCCACTACTCACAGATGAGTCTTCATCTCCCAGCTGGAAAAGACAGCGATTTTTCTTGAGTCACAAGAAAATTCAAAAATTTCACTACATATTAAAAACCGTTCATACCACCAGTGTTCTTAAATACGAGTATTGCTGCGTTTAGTTAACTAAAATAAAGTGTTTATGAACTGAGAGTTCACGAAAGTACGAGTTCCATGTTTATGAAAGAAGTCAATTGTGTTTTAGTCAGTGCCTTGTTAACCTCTGAAGTTAGGGCAAGCTCAATCTCATTTCGCGGCTCCCTTCACTTTTTGTTACTGGAGAGTTTCCAAATTTTACAGAAATTGAAATTAAACACCCTAATTTCAATTTGTTTGAAATATTTGCTTCTAAATGTGAAACACTAAATTTCAGGTTGCGGTTCATTCTTTCTTCCGCTCACACACATTGCCACGTAAAAATATTATACATTATATATGGTTACATCAAAATTCTGCGATGTTGTTGAATTAGATTTATAATGGTATTACAGTGCACTTCAGAGAGAATAAATTAAAAATTATAAAAGCATATTGTAACAAAGTTGGACCAAATCTCAGGCAGATACTGGAGGAGTTTCCGACTAGAGGGTCAGGATGGCATAAATGGTTGTTAAACAAATTAAAAGAAAACTTATCGATTCAAAACGTTCATATATTTTAGTTTAATAACAGACCATTACTAAAGTAGTGTGTATATTTTCTCGTGCTTCAGCACACTTTCTCAAAAATAAATTCTTTAAAAATTCATTTAATAACAAAAACTAGAATTTTTAATTGCAGATTTTTACTCATTTTTGGGCTCCCTTTAAATATCTAAAATTTTGGGAGGAGGCTCAAGCTTCCTAAGCCCTTTCCGCTAATCAGACCTTGGTTTTAGTACGAGTATTTCCAAATATTCTATTTTAATTTTGTTATGACATCTCTGTTAAGGTTCTAAGTTTCACTAATACAGAGCGATTTTGTACGTTATTCATACTGGAAGTTCGTTCAAGTGGTAAGGATGCAAGTTCGTTTTTCGGGAAAGTAGATCAGGTTAGCTTTTTGTTCCTTCACATTAACACGGACCAGTTTTTCTGCATGAAAATTTTGCCAAAGAAATTCCAGAACAAGGCTTGCAATGTATAGGTGATCGGCCTAAACAAACACCTGGAATGCTGATCCACGATAGAAAATCTTATAAAAAGTAAGAAATAATTTTGAATACGGCGTAATTTTTGCATCACAGCTTGCTGCCGGATGCTAACATCAAATAAAGCTTGAAAACGATGACGGGGAAAATCTTTTTCCTTCACCATTAACTTTCTTTAGAGAGATCTTAATGCAAATTAACAATACCTCCAGTACACTGAAATTCCGTGCTTCAATCGAGAATCATCATTAAGATACTGCTACTGGTCGAGAACCCAACAAATGTCAAGTTGCTTAACTGATGGTTTAGTGATGTTATAATTAGGGAAGAAGAAACGGAAATTTCGCTCAACTCTCCATTAAGTAGGCCACATGTTCTTTTAATTTTATTTCGGAGGATTAGGTGTTTTAAATAATTTAATGCAGTCATTTACAACGAGTGTATGCTACGAATATCTTTTACATTAAAAATTACTATAAGGGTTCATGATTCTAATTACAGCTAAAACTTAAGATTACAAAACTGGGTTGATTGATAAATTATGATTTTGTAAAAAATAAAAATTATAGATATCGCAGCTCTTGAAGAGTGGAAAGGAGCCCATTTTCAATTACGCGTTCAATGCATAAAATATTATTCCTTACACTATGGATTTCCCCTGTAAGTAAATTCGTCCTGTAAAAATACATTGAGACAGATACAATACAGAACTACACAATCTACCAATTCTCGTTGTTATTATTCTGTCAGTAAATTAATTTTAACGAAGTTTTGAACAATTGTTTAGGCATTGACCCTTACCAATTTAATTATGTTTGTAAGATCGGCCCCAAATATAATTATGCTCATTGAGAAACTTACCAGTATGATGGCTGGTGACGCTTCGCTGTCACTGTCATCTGGCAGGCCCAAGCCCTGGGAAAACACAACTATGTTAGTATTTGTTTTTACCACATTTTTATGCAGATAAATTCTGCTTTATATGAAGTTGTGACAGGCAAGACCCCGTCGCAATGCTAACTTAAAAAAAATAAAACATGATTTATCACTATCCTGCGCAATGTACATTTTAAAATAAAAGGAATTCGTGAGATTTTTACGGAAAAGAGATAAAAATTATCGTGTAATTTTATTGAATGCAGTCTACTAATTTGTAACTGGAAAATTTTTAATGCGATTAAAACGTCAATTGTAAATCTTTAGAAAGGCGCAGCGTTGGGGTTGGGGAAAAGCACACATACGGCGTATGTCCCCCTCTTCAATTTTGTCTAAAAATATTTCGATTCTAAACATTTGTTTAAAAATTCAAGAGAATTTTCCCTTTTCCACTCTTGAATCCGATATGTGCCCCCTCCTAAAAAAAAAAAAAAAAAAAAAAAAAAAAAAACCAATCCTAGATCTCCCAATCTTACATTCCTAGTCTTTGGAATCTACAAAAGTAAAAATGTTTCAATGAATTCCAATAATATTCAATATATTGATATTTGAAACTGTCCGTTTATGAAATAATGTAATTTTTGAGCACTTAAAATGTATATTCTACAAATTTGTGAATATATTTTCGCAAGTTTATTTAACAACTCTTACAAGCTACATGACTGTTTCAAGCTATTAATCTTTTCCTTTTCGATCCCGCCAGTATCACCGGCTGAGCTTTTTCCTCCTATTTTTTGTCCTCGTGAAATTTCCGGGCTGGAGTGTTCAAAAGTTATGTACCAGAGAGATTGGAGCATTTCAATTCTTATGCACGGGATTTTTTAAATATCTCATTTTACACAACAGATGGCAGTGCCCGACTATTTTTTAACTGAATTAGAGATAGTTTATTTTAAAATAAATGGCAGCACTACTGAAATGTGTGTATCTGTGACATACATTTTGTCATCTTTTGAATTTATCACGCAAGAAAAATGTGCTAACATTTATTCATGTTATGAAGTAAGTTTAATTAAATTCTCGTTGTGTTTTAAAAATATATTTTTAATTTTTCCCTGCTTATTAGGAAACACACATTCTGTCACAAAAATACTAAATGTTGACTTTTCTTAAAAAATTATTTTTTTAAAATTTTGTACTCAAAAAATGTCCAAAACCATAAATATTTTGTACGCACACAAATAGTAACTTTTATGACCGTTTTCTTGAAAATAATACAACCTTTAAGGGGTTACACATAACAGAAAGAGGTTAACATAATTAGCAAAATTTTTCAAAATTAATAAAGGTTTTATTTATTATTAATAGGGAGTTTGTGCATACCGTTTCTTCCTACGTTAACGCTAACCGCTATACGGAGTATTTTGACCAACCGCGTTTCGGATTTTATATATGCGCATGCGCTATACTGTCCAGTGGCATTTAACGTTAGCGTTACCGTGGGTGAAACCGGCATGCACAAACTCCCTATTTATTTATTGAAAAATTACGTAAGACAAATAGGTTTACTGTTCATAAGAGTATATTCTAATAGTTCGTGAAGATATATTATGAAAATATGTATCGCATCACTGATTTAAAAAAAAAAAAACTATTTAAGAGCCGTGTGATGAATACTGAGGATTGCTTTTTTCTAGAACAATCTTAAGGAATATTGTGTATTTAAGGCTATAAAATAATATATATAAATAGGCCATAAGACTTACCGCATCGGTGGATTGAATCCATGTTTGTTGTATGACCCTGAAAGCAGAATCTCTGGACAGCATGGACCCGAAAACATACTGTAAATAGAGAAGGAGAAAGCATAAATATAGAGAATATAACTGTGAGTTCATGTTCTGTTTAGTTTACTTTTTTCAATACTTAGAAATATCTATATATATGGCTTATTTTTAACTGATCATATTATTTAAGATAAGTTATACTAATACTTATCAGGCTTATAATCAGTTTTTAGGAAGCGATGTATAGAAATATTTCTACAGTGTGCCCAGAAAGTTCCTGTACTTCAACTTTAAAAAATCACGGACAGTGTGATTTCTTTAAAATTAAATCTTCCCGTTTGCTTCTCTTTGCATCAGTTCCTTTGTTTTGCGTTTGGTTCTTTTCGGGCTCAAGTTGTGCGAGAATCAAGTTCTAAGTTACTTTGTTCTTCACAGTGAAATGAGTTTACACTCGTCTCTCGTTTATCGTGGTTAATTCATTCCATGCTCAACTACGTTAAGTGAATTTCCGTGAAGTACGATTCTTTATTTAGACACAGAATATTTTCGCAGTTAGGGCATAGAAAACTTGTTTCCAAACTTTTTTTTTTTTAATAACAGTATTAGTCTTTAAACACGAATTATATACACGAGACATTACAGATATCATATTATTGTTGCGCGTTTAACTACACGCACACAGTTGTTGCACACAATCACTAATCTTTGAACATATCACAGATTATTCATTCATTAACCCTTTTACGCGCAGTGTTCCCGCTCTGGGAACACCCAACTCTGACGTTTTGACTGTTGCCAGTCACGAAGAATAGATTTGATTTCTATAAAAATAGTTGCAGGTGACATAGCTCCACGAGAATCCTTTACTTTTTAGCACGTCATTTCCCGTAAAAAAATGTCACGATTATTTTTAACAGCACTGATCTCGGCTGAAAAATGGAAGAATGCGAGAACAGCTGGATAGATTGCCAAGTTGCACAGGATTTTTAGTCGGTGCGTCGTCAAAGTTACAATCTTAAAAACTTTCTTTTTTCCAACTTTTTTTTTTTTTTTGAAAAAAAGGTTTGTTTCAAGTGATCGAAAAATATTTTTGAGACTACCATGAAATTTACCTGAATAGAACTCAGTTTAAATTACTGAAACCTGTTACCGAGAAATCGGAAATTTTGAAAAGAAGGCGGCAAAAAAATAAGCATACGTTTTGAATATAAAATTTCCTTACGTTTTTGAAAAACTGCCATAAAGTGAAATTCGATGGGGATATTGCGAGAGACGATCGTATCACGAATTTAGAGAACTGCTTCACTTGAGGCATTTTTTTGAACGTAAATCGCATGAAAGGTGCAAAGATGTTTAGCGGAACAAATATCCAAACTAAACTGGAACTTTAGGACACTCTGTATAATCGTGAGAAATTGTACAGGAAATGGAAAACTATCAAAAACGAAATTTACAATACATTGCCAAGTTTAAATGAGTATTTAGCTGATTAGGTATTGATAACAGCTTTTCCCAAAATATCTTTCATGAGTAAATGATATCTAATAAAGTTAGAGAAACTAAAATAACACAAAGAAATGTTCGGCAGGGTGCGAATTGAACATTTTCTCCAGGGGGGGGGGATTTGAAAGAAAATATTCTTCTGGAGGGACATTTGAAAAGGAAAAAAAAAAAAGGAGGAAAGGCGTAAAATGCTCCACTCACATAATATATTAAGTATTACATGACAAATGCAGTCGCCAACATGTCTGGAAAGGGGGACTTAAACAAAAGTCGACCCCCGCTTTTCTGTGCATATATATTCCTGCCTATGTCGATTCTACGTCTACCCCCAAATTCGGCTCGCGGCGGAACAGCGCTTGTTCGTTCATTTCGCAGTCTTAATTTGTTGCAGAATGAGAAGTGGCATCAGGCATGTATACATCGATTTCAAAGGGATGTTTGTAACTTGCTCCTTTGTTTAGTAAATAAAAGAATTTCTATTTTCAATGCTTAAAATTGTTAGGTACTGTTGAATTTGTAAGGGCAGAGACTAATTTTAACATTTCTCCAGCAGGGGATAAATAGTATCCCTGGCAGGGATCCATTAATATTTCTCTAGCCAGGGATATTACATTCTTCAGCCAGGGACAATCCCCGGCATCGCCCTCGTCAATTCGCACCCTGGTCCGGACATATACATTTCCGTAAAAAAAAATTAAGTAAAAAAAATAAAATAACATAAATAAATAATTTTTGTAACATGGAAGAATTTAGACTTTGAAAAAAGCCTTGAGATAATTTTTCACGCAATTTAAGTAATAAACAAATAATATCACGCTTTTAAATGGTCTCTGATAGCAACACCCTATAACTTATTAAGCAATGCACCAAAGTTGATTGACTTCACAATCAGAGCGCTGCTTTTGGCCTTCAACCTTTTAACTCCACGCCTCGCCCTCTCCCATTGTTCTTCGGCATTTAAAAACAAGGAGAACAACGCCCGTCTTCCTCATCGGATGCATAAATTTTAAATAACAATCATAAACCGAGGAGGAACAGGATAAACTGGAACTCCAGATAAAAAGGTTGAACCGAACATTATCACGGCATTAAAAGGTCGGAAGATGCCGACTGCTATTTTCAGGAATAGGACAGGATTTGGAAAGAATGTGAGAGAGTTATGTTTAGCCGCAAAAGGTTGTAGCTGGCTGCATCAGTTCCTTTTAAGACTGTAGAGATCGATATAGAAATTTTTTCCAGCGTCCTATTTTTGTGAATTTCAACATCTATTTTTCTGAATTTCACAACGTTTTTTTTTGTTTCAATAATTTACAAAACAAATTAAAGTATAGGGTAAAATTCAAATGAAGAGTTGTTTTAATCGACTGCAATTTTGTGAAGGAGCCGTTCTAATCGATTGCAATTTTGTTAAGGTGCCGTAAAACGGACCCAAATTTTGTCTGCATCGATACCTGGTAGTTCGAAAAAAAAAATCAAGGAAGTTTGGTGCTTTAATACAAATAAACTACAATGTCAGGCAATTAATAAATGTAAGTTTTAAGGATGTTTCTTCACAAGCTGTACTACAGACACTTAATTTTCCAGTTTAAGATTTTTTTTTTTCAGAAGTTTCAAAAACGGCAATGTATTTTTCAGTTTGAAATGGAGCTTATGAAGAAGCATCCTAAATTTTTCTGAGACTTTGGTGCAGTTAGTTTATTTATGTACCAAAACCACGAAGCTGATTTTGAAAGCTAAATTATGAAAGTCATAATTTTTTCACAGCCCAAGACCGTTTTACTTTTTTTTAAATATATATATATATATATACATACACGTATAGCATATCAATGCTGAAAACATAAACGCACTAGATACTCTTAGCTTAGTTAGTTACTATAATAAGAAGCTTAGTTACCATAATAAGAAAAAGTTCTTGAAAACTTAAGCATTTATTGTTGTACGGGTGTGAAGTGATCGATTCAACCATATAATGATGGATGGCTTGTATACAATATTTAGGAGTTTCATACAGTCTACCTTTTATAATTTTATTTCAAAAGTTAGTTATATTTCTTAATTTTTTAATAAAAGAGTAAATAGAAGATTCATTGTTCTAACTGAGTTACAAAGACATGCAAATCGTAGCAAGATCTACTTAAATATCAATTTTAATAAATTATTTTTATATATGTGTCAGAGTAAAAAAAAAAAAAAATGATGACCAAATTTTTGCGTTTTAAAGGAATAAGTTCCAAACTATTTTAAACAGCTTTGTTTTTTGAAAAGTCTTTTTTTTCCCTTCAGAAATTTAAGTTTAAAATTTATTTTAACGTTTGATTTTGGTAATAAAAAAAAACGGAAATATAATAATTTCCACCTTTTTGAAGTCGGTTAAAAATAGAAAAATTATTAGTGCTTTTTATGGAGAGATTAACATCACGATTTAAATCATTAGAAATTATCAACATCAGTAAAATAAGAATTGCGTTGTTCAGATTTAATATTTTCAATAAGCATATTTTTATGCAAATTTGTTTAAATAAAACAAGTTACAATAGATTGTATTACTCGAGTAGTTTTGTATAATTTAATTGAAAAAATTATTACTTATATAAGTTGGATGTTAAGTTTAAATAATTATTTTACATGCACACGCCTTTTCTAAATAATGTTGTTCATATGCATTTTTCAGAAAAAACGAATAAAGTTCGGTTTAAACAAAACAAAACAAAACAACTTTTTTAGGCCGGCGGGAGGGAGACTGGTTTTTTAAATTTATTTATTTGTTCTCGTCAAATTCAACTGCTCAATAGAGAAACCAGCAAGGGCACAGCACTTAAGATCCTAGTTAAGATCCTTTTTTAGACTTAAATTTTTACCGCCAGACACCTCACAGGAGGTAATGGTTGATATTTCTATTAGATGTCCCTGTGTTAAAATAGCCACGCTTCCGGCTATAGTAAGGACAAGTATCCGCTTCTCCAGAATAGCAATAAATAATAACCAATTTATCAGGTACTGGTTAAAACTCCATTACCATTCTTTCATTCATCGTTTAATCCTATGTCGGATCTTAACTATAACCAGAGAATACTATCATTGCAAGCTATCGTCAAAACGCTCTGAAACGGATGTCTTAAGTGTAAAGTGTAAGTAACGAAGACGGATCTACTATCGCTGATATCCATAAACAAATACATAAATAAATAAAAACTCCATTGTTGTTTGAACCGAGACAGAAGTTGATTCACCTTCGAATATTCTCACATCTTTGCATAAATAAAGAGTGAATATTCATAAAGATTAGAATACATTGAAAAAATAACTAGAAAGATAAAATCATCCCGCACGCAACATTGATTATAAAACATTTTCCAACACAATGTTTTTTGCACATATATACAGGGTGTTCCAAAAATAACGATCCATTTCCATGAGAACACTAATGTACTGATTTCTTTCACAGGTGTTTGAAGAAATGCTCTCCTTAGAAGTACTGAGAACTGGGTCATAAAACATGAAAAGGTGCGTCAGCTGTACCATCGAAATACCGAAGACAGCCACCAACAAGGGCCAATATCAGGCTACTGGTGAATAAATTCAAACGAACCGGTAGCGTCAGATGTTGATGGTCGTTCAGGACGATTTTTATCCGCCACGGCACCGGTTCGTTTGAATTTGTTCGCCAGTAGCCTGATATTGGCTGCAGGGACCGATCTACACACTTGGGGGCCCAGGGCCCAGATACTTTTGGGGGCCCCTGTACAAAAATTTTCCGCAGAATATTACTTAATTAAATTAAGTTAAAACCAATTACTATCATTCCTAAGTTAACCATACGTAAACATTTACAAATCAGTAAAATGTCACGACAGATACCACTTATATAAATTTTACGATTTTGAAATGTTTTTATGGGTATTTACAGCCGTCATACACCTTTGAAAAGATAAAAGGAGGAGCATGCTGAGGTGTCCGAACGAATTTGAGAATATCGAATTGATCGAATGTCGAATCGAATGCATAATTTTTAGCGTTACAAGTTACATTAAATTAAAAATTTTGAATATTTGTGATGAAATGAAGTATAATCAGAAATTTTTCTCTTGAGAGATAATTTTAGTAGCTATTATGATTACAAAAAAGGAAGTTTTGGGGGCTTCTAAAAATCGGGGGCCCAGGGCACGTGCCCCGAATGCCCCGCCGTAAATCAGTCCCTAGGCTAGGGATGGACGCGAGACGAGACAGAGATTTACAACTTTTTTGCGGGACGAGACAAACATTTTTAACATTATGATATAGGGATTTTGAGAGACGAGACAAAGCTTTTCGGCAGCTTTGCGAGACGCCTATTTTTCGTCTCGCGTCCATCCCTAATATTGGCTCTTGTTGGTGGCTGTTTTCGGTATGTTCGATGGTACAGCTGACACACCTCTTCATGTTTTATGACAGTTTCCAAGAAACAATGACTATTCTTTCTTATAAGGAGAGCATTTCTTCAAACACCAGTGAAAGAAATCAATACATCAGCGTTTCCATAAAAATGGATCGTTATTTTTGGTGGTTTTGGTATATTTGGTTGAGTGTTGAGTACCAAATGCCAAGTAACAAAAAACATTTAAAAGAAACTGGTGTTTAAAAGAGGAAGTAATCGAAACTTTGTAAAATAACACACATCAAAGGTACTTATCGTAAAGGTACTTATAGTATCAACGATAAGTATCTTTTATGTGTGTTATTTTACAAAGTTTTAATAATTTCAAATGTCAAATAGATTCGCAAAAGAATCACTGACTCTCAAAAGACAAATTTTGCACTTTTTGAAATGAAAACCTGTAATCGTCTTTTAAGTTAACATAAATTCAATAAAATTGTATTATTATTTTTAAAAATAATATATTAAATGTTATTTAAATTTCAGTGTTATTTTAATTGTCTAATAAAATATTTTCAAATTGATACATTATTTACAAACTTTATCATTACACATTCTTTTTAAAAAATGGTTAAATGGCAAACTGCATGCTTACATTAAAGTGTTTCAGAACTTTTGCAACAACATGTATGTATGCGTATGGGTTTATACATAGATTAGGCTCATTGCTGTACTATGTACTTCAAGATTCCAGTTTTGTGCGAACTTGCAAAACAGCTCTGGTATGCACTTCCTAGTATTGCTTACATTACATTTTTTCAGAAACAGAGAAAGTAGAAAATGTAGAACGATAGGCTTTTTAAATTATAATTTGCCATGCATCAAATTTAATTACTAAAAATTTTTCAAAGCACTTTAGTGTATTTTCTGTTTCTTTTCTACAAATTATTTAACAAAAATCATGATCTTTTCCGATTTTTATTTATTTAAATAAATGATTTGCAGTAACTTCACATCGAAGGTTTTTCTTATTATTTGTCCGTCGTTTTTTTCAAACATGGATCTTTGAATTCACAAAGTTGGGCCGTAGTGGGGCATTCAAAGACCCGGGAAGCAATGATGGGTATAAAAGAAAAATCTCGGCCGTCAAATTTTGTGACGAAGGGATCAGGCAGATTAAAGAAAATGAAATACTAAATTTTTATTTGTTTTTAAATTTTTGTTTAATTAAAAATCTGAGTTTAATCTAAAAAGTTATTTTGTGTACTCTTGTTATATAGTTATAAATGCTAAATACACCTTTTTAGGCGGAAAACTCTCAATTCAATTTTCTTTCATAAATTTCAATTTTGTTTTCTTTCAAATTGATGAATATCTGTTATTCGCAATTTAAATTATTACCACCCATGAAGCGTAATGGTATTGGAATTGCATTATGAGCTACCGTAAAAGAACTATTCCTGCAACATTAGGCACGTAGCCAGAAAAAAAATTAAGGCGTGCAAAACATATTTTATAATTAAGTTTATATATTTTAATAAAAATCTGAATTCCGAGGGTTGTCCGATGCTTTTGGCTACCCATTTGTGCAATGGATACCATTTTTAATAGGGTACATAGTGTCTATCAATGGCGTATGCAAATTTCGCGGTGACTGGTACATACTTACGGTAGAGATTGCGAACAGACAAAAAAAAATAAAAATAAAATAAAGACATTTAAACTTCACAGAAAAATGTTAAAAGAGCAGATATGCATAAAAGAAGAAGACAGTGAAAAAAAAAAAAAAAAATTAAAAATATGGATAATGCATCTTGCCTTATCAGTTTCCGTGTAGACGCCGACGGCATTAGGAATGAATTTGGCTATTTTCTCTTTTGTAACTTTCACCACGTCGGCGACATTTATCAGCAACTGAAAGAAAAAGAAAATAACACATGTAATGCTTAGCACTCTCACTGCGTAACGCCTAAGCATGCGCTGGAGGGATAATCTGGTCTTTTAAGAGTCAAGGATGTCTGTCTGATCTGATATGCAAATCACGGTAAGGGGGGGGGGAGGGGGATCGCAAGGATGATAATCCTTGTGATGTTTCTTAACACAGTCGGACGATATTGAGGACCAGTAGGATCTCATCTACTTAAAAGGAATAATGTCTCTTAGAGAAGTAGTTCACTTAATCTGAATGACGCCGATGAAACGCGCGTGTGTGTTAGTTACATGCATTTTAACCCTTGCTCAGGGAACCTCAAACTCTGACGTTTTGACTGTTGCCAATCACGAAGAATAGATTTGATTTCTAGAAAAATAGTTGCGGGTGACATAGCTACACGAGAATCCTTTACTTGTCATTTCCCATAAAAAATGGTCACGATTATTTTTAACAGCACTGACATCTGCTGGAAAATGGAAGAATGCGAGAACAGCTGAATAGATTGCCCAATGCTGAAAAAAGGGGCAGCCGTTGCCATCGCTCGACTTAACTACCAGCAAGATGGCGGGCGATCGAAACGTTCATCGCGTGCCACAGATCTAGAGACCCCTTTTTTGACGACAGCCTGGCTGTGCCGGGCACAAGCGGCTAAGGCCGCGACTAAGGCCGCGACTAAGGCCGGAGTTGTTGGTCACTTTATGGGGGCACCTAGTAGGTGGTCCACCGTTGGCTCCTACGAAGGAACGGAAACAAAGACATCCACGCCCAGTCGAGGATCGAACCTCGACCGCAGAGAGTTGAACCCGAAATTTTAGTACGGTGCTTTACCAACGCTCCCCCCAACCAACCTGGCGTTGGGTTTACCCACCATACAATCCGGTCGGCGCAACAAACTCTTAACTAAGCACACATTCTAGCTACTCACCATGCTGTAAATTTGAAAAAGAAAACTATTCACGAAATTACGGATTCTGTAATTTTTTTTTTGTCGGTTATTCTTAATGATGTGCAGTTTTCAGTTCTAGGTCAGGAACTTTATTCGACTTCTTGATATCCATGAATTCAACAGTTTTTTAGCGGCACTGGGCGGTTGCACAGTTTGCCACCCCCTAAGCACAGCTCTGCACCACCCACAGTTTGAAAAATACTGCTCAACCTTTCTCTCTCCGAGAACCTATTCGAAAATTCAAAAGAATTTGTCAAATCTCTTGTTTAGTTAGTCGTTGTGTACTACTACAGTCAAACCTGGTTAGTACATCATTCTATGGGTCCCTTAAAAATGGCTTACTAAGCGGAGTGACTTCTTAAGCAGAATTTATATTAAATGCAAAGCAAAATTCTAAATATTTACGTAATAAGCGGCATTTAATTAACTTGCATTATAATTTATATAAATTAACAGAATAAGAATTAAAATGAATAAAATGGATGTCAAATTAAGGAAATTGTAAGTAAAGACGGCACATGGTACTTATAATTTTAACTGAACAATCCGTCCTGTTTAATCTGGCAATCAAAACGAAGAACAGTCCTGGATGAATTCCTTGAATTTGTTGATAAGGTAACAGTAAGAAGGAAAAATCCTGAGAGTCGTACTGAACAAAAATTCAGTGCATTTGGTAGATAACCTTGACAAAGAAATGGGACCGAGTTCGTATATTACACTCTCAAAAGTGATGTCTAAAACGGAGTGGTTGGAAATATAGCGAAGCAATAAGAGGAGAGCGATTTGCGAAAAGCCGTATTAAAAAAGTTGAGACTTCAGAAAGATGATGTAATACGCGGAGTGAACGTCTTACGTGACTTACTAACGAGGTTTGACTTAGCAAAATAGCATAGAATTTCTCTCGCATAGCAATTGCAATACCCACTCTGACGTTTTGACTGTTGCCAGTCACGAAAAATAGATTTGATTTCTATAAAAATAGTTGCGGGTGACATAGCTCCACGAGAATCCTCTAGCACGTCATTTCCCGTAAAAAAATGGTCAATTTACATGAAAGACGGGAAACACTTTTCTCGAATGAGATAGTGCGCGAATTTCAAAGTGAACTTGTGTGACTAAGAGAGGAGGGTCCAGTTCAAGGCTATCAGTTTTGAACCGTCTTGTAGCGATGCATGTAAAACTTAGCTTACAATTTCATACAAAAAGAAACAAAACCTGATAAACAATATTTTTTACAAATAAGAAAATATTTAATGTAAGCAAATAAACAATATTCCATAGAAATAAAAGAAATAAATGGATTATTTTGCATTTAACGAACAGCAAAAAACACGGATGAGTAATATATTGTGAAAGCTAAAATGAACTATAACCGAGAGTTAATCTGAATCAAAGATACGACAAGAGATGATGATCAGATTTTGTGTTGAATTTATAGTATATTAATAAGATTTTGTGTAAATCTTTAGGAACATTAAATTAGTATAAAATTTTGTTCAGCATGACTTTAGTGACTTAAGTTAGGAAAAGCGTAACCATATTATATAGAGCTGAAACTTGTTGCAAGCACGTGGGCCTTCTGAGTACAAATAAGGTTAGCAAATTAACAAAAAGAACATAGCATTAAAAAAGAAGTAAAATAAGAGGATACAGATGGAAATATTACCATTTTAAAAGTATCTTGAAAGAGACCAGGAGAGTAAAAGATATGTTTGCATCTAAGGCACAGGTAAGTTTGGGTAGGCATTATAACTGCCAATCCTAATCAGATAAGATACGAAGATTCATATCATGTACAGCTGTGATTCATTTTAGTGATGATCACGTTAGTGATACAAGATCAACAGATATGTTTTCTTTTTTCCTGTGTGTAGTATTTGACCACATGTGTTGTAGTGAAAGTGACGTCACTTACTAGTTGCTTATCGAAATTAATTGGTCTATTGATGTTGACGTGATATATATATATATATTATTGTTTATTTGCTTCATTTTTTAAAAGAATTTTGTGATCTTAAGATGGATATAGTCTTCGTTTTGTTTCTCTAGCTCTCAAGAAGTATATTATTCGAATATTTAAGGGTCTTAAATAAGGGTCAACATTAAAAAAAAAGCTGCCTCTTTTGCTGAATTTTTTAAATTATTTTGCAAATTCAATTTTCGAGATGACTTTTTTGTTTTTTAATAATATATATATTATCCCTTAGAGAACGGTAAACAAAAACAGTCCAAGTTACTAAAATTTAACTGCAACAAACTCTGAAAATATTTTAAAAAGCAGGAATACACATACAGCTATGAATGACCAATATCATCCATAATCAAGACACAGTAAACGTACTAGAAGATGATCTTCAGTTTTAAAAATGCTTAATTTCTAAAATTCCTTCTATTTCAGACATTTAGCGAAACTTAGAAAATAACAAAAAATTGTGGATTTTAATAAAAATATAAATGATTTTATTTGAAGCTCTTTATGTATTGGGGGACGTTATAAAATGTTCATCTTAAAGTTTATGAACGCTGTACTGCAGCAGCTGCTCGATAGTTTTATGACAATAATGCCAATCACAGTAATATTTATTTCATATATAATCAGCGATTGCTTCTGCTTCAGACATCTAACAATTATATAAAGTAACAAAAATATACGATGTAGTAACATAAAACAAAAAGTTTGAAAGCCACCCTATTTCTAACGCAGACCAAAAACCAATTGATAAATCGATACTTTGTTAATCTTAATCAAGAGGGGAAAATATTCCAACCTTTTAAACGAACAAAAAAGCGTGACAGACGATTATTAGATTTCTAAATGAAGCCTGTAATACGATACAAGCGAATCAATAAAAAAGACTTTCTCCGATGTCATTTCCGATCGTGAAAAACGTCCAATATATCGATCGGACAGAATAAAAAGGAAAAACTCTCCATCTTTACATGACAGGTATTTTTGCTGATGCACAAAATTTATTCTCAAGGTAAGTTTTTCTGACTGAGATCCGACTTCACATAAATAAAAGTTTACTGAAAGGTTTTTTTTTTAAAGCTTGGGGAGGGGGAAAGGAGTTTGTGTTTGAAAGGTTAGCATGGTTGTATTTCTTAATCAAATCCATCTTCAGAAATCGATGTTGCAATGTCATAAATGTGAACTCATGTAGCTTTTTCGATACCATTCTTACGCGACAAAATAATCGTGTAAAAAGATAAGATTGATCGAAGAAATATACTTATCCTCAGTTGATGTCGAAACAATAAATCGACGAGTTGTTGCGGGTGATGTCTGATTTAACGCCCAAGGTCATTGTTTTCACAATATTTTAACAAAAGCACAAACATATACACGCAATAATTAAGAAGGTAAATTTTATATGTTAAAAATGAAATAATTAAAATGAAAATTTTTGTATAATGATATTAACGAGTTATTGTTCCAAAATTTACTAAAGCTAAACTATTTAAAACATTTTTGATTTTATCGGCATCGTTCACAACATATGGGTCATTTCAAAATTCGATGCCATTTGCTGTCCGTGTATATAAAGTGTTGTTGTTTTTCTTTATACAAGGTATAGGAAAAATTAAACGATTTTTCTTTTTATCTTGATTTTTATGAGGCAGTTTCCAGTACTGAAAAAATAGATTAAAAAACATTATTTAATAAAAAAAAAGAAAAAAGAAATGAGTAGGGGAGATACAGAAATATAGCTGTCCGAAACATAAACATAAAACATGTTATACAGAATAACTGCCCGAAAACTAAACTTTCTGCCCTGACGTGCTTTAACATTGTGAAATAGAGTTTAACTTACAGTATCAAAATATTTTTAAAGGTTTTAAGAAAAATTAAAGATTTTTGATGATTAAATATAGCTGTCCAGACATATGTCATGTCTGTTACCATACATTATTTTCAACTTTTTAAACAACAAAATTGAAATTTAAGGATAGCAACATCCGTTTACCACTAAAGTGTAGTCAAAAAAGAAATATAAGTAGACATCTCGAGTTTTTGGCCATTTGACTGAAAAAGCGAAAACCTGTTTGTGATAAGTATTTTTATTTCATGTCATGTCTGTTATCTTAATTAGTTGAACGAAATATGTTTATTCATTTGTGAATTCAATTGATTAAGTTAGATCATCAGATTTTTAGTCTAAATTAATGTCTCTTTTCATGTTCTTGTGGAATTATTTGGACTCACGAACTTTTGTTCTTAGAAATGTCATGTGTGTTACCATGATAAGTAACCGTCATGATAAATAAAATTAAACAAAAGAATAAAAAATATTTTTAAAATTATTTTACGTTTGTATTATATGGACAAAAGGACTCTATACTTATGTAAGGTATAACTTTGCATTATTTTATGCTGAACATAAGTGTACAAATTTCAAAGAAAATGTCGGGTAACAGACATGACAATTTTCATCAAGTCTGATAATGGAAAAATCTATGAAAATTAAATTAGAAAAAATGCATGAATAATATTCAAATAATGTGCAGAAACAAGGTATGTTTTAAATTATGGAAAAAAAAAAACTATTTATTTTTTGAAATTGTATTTTTCTTAAATTTCCAAATGGCACCCAATTTGGAAAAGGACCCGTATATGGGCAGCCCTCGGTCCGCTCAGCCGGATGTGGTCCGACATGGCTTTTGATCCGGTCCGCGGAACATTTCAAATTCCCCCAGAAAACTCCAAAAGCCCATATAAATCCCATTTATAAGCCCCACGACTTCGCTAACATCCTAAAATTAGGCCCGTAACTTTTCAAAGGTTGACCATTCCTTGGTTTACACTTTAAAACCCTTTTATTTTTAACAGCAGAAGATTTTTGCTTGATTTTATCCTAAAACAACTCTTCAGTAACAAAAATAGCACATACTAAGCTCATAGACTGCACAATTTTACTATATATTTTAGGCAATTCCAGCTGAAAATAGCCTGGAAATTTTATATTTTTAATTAAATAGTCTCCCAAGTCTAAAATTTAGGATACAAAACACCGATTCAATCCACTTGCATCCTTTTTGAATTATTTTAGAGCTTCCGTGGAGAAAATTCCATTCTTCTAAGATCGGACTCGCACCATAAACGATGCAAAACCATGTCCATCTTTCTGATTTGTTGCGCACGTCGCTGAAGAATTTGGTAGAGTGATTACGAAGAATTTTTCTGCATGAATTATTTATCATTAGCCTATTCCCTTGTCTATCACCTCTTATTGATAAATAAATGTTACAACGTTCACTGAAATTTGTAGATACAGGGTGTTTCACGAATAACAAGTGAATTTGAAAATGAAAAATTCAAAAAAGGTGATAAATGGAAGCATGAAACTAGTGGTATGTTAATAAAAGAAACCGTAAGAATTTGATACTGAAGCCACAAAATTTTAGTTACAAACTGCACCGATAGATGGCGCTATAAGCGGCTATAAGAGAGCTCAGACAACGAGAACTATCACATCAAAATCGATTTAACATGCGTATCTTCCACAGTACACACCAAGGTAGTAGCCAGGAAAATATTTCGGGTGTTCGGTAAGGGGGGGTGAGGTCGAGAGACAATACGGACGTCACTTCATACCTTTTCCTATAAATGCCGAACAGTTATACGCAATAGCTCTATCATTGAACTATTCTTCCAAAAAGTCAAAGACGTTTTCGGCGTCTTGTGTATGGGGTAGGCGAGCCCCATCTTGCTCAAAACATGCCGTACCCGGTCGATCATCCAACCTGTTGTTGAGTGGCGTTGAAAGTTTCAAAAGCACAACATAAAGTCAGTCATCATCGTTTCGCAAAAGAAAAAAGGTTTAATGACACCTTTTCAAGAGATTGTAGCCCAAATGGTAAGTTTTGGGAAATGAAGTGGTCATGTACGCCATCTTTGGCACATTTTGTAAATAAAATTTTGTGGCTTCTGTATCAGAATCTTAATGTTCTTCTTATGAACATACCACTGGTTCGATGCTCCTACCAATCATCGTTTTGGAGGAATCTATTAAAAACGCATTCTTTTTAACATTCCCAGCAACGAAAGAAACTGATGAAGCACACTTTTCCTCATTTGATAGATTATTAGACTTGCAATGACGCTTTAAATGACCTACTTTACCGCAACAGGTAATTTTCTTTTCAAAGTTAGGGGGCCTTGTAAAACACCTTGTATTTTGCCAAATGCATTGTAACTATTAGGTTTCTAGGTGTTTTCGAAAACAGAATTTACTTTGGATGCCTGAATTTATAATTTAATTAATTTTTGATATTAAACACAGATATAGTGAAACCCCGTTAGTACGTCACTCTCCGTTGCCACTTAAAAATGACTTACTAAGCGGAGTGACTTCTTATGCGGAGTTCACATCAAATATAAAATTAAATTCAAAATATTTATATAATAAGTATGCCTATAATTAATTTACATTATAAATTACATAAATTAGTAGAATAAGAATTTGATTTCATAAAATGGGCTACAAATTAACCGAAGTACAGTAAGTAAATATACGGAACGAAATACTTATTATTTAACAGTGCAATCTTGTCCCTTTTAATCTGTCATCGAACGAAAATGGAAATGAAGAATAGTCCAGGAAAATTCCTAAAATATGTTAATAAGGTTAGCAATGTTCGTAAGAAAAAACGCTGACAGTCGTGCACTGCAATAAAAATAAAGAGTTTGAGAAACAAAGAAATGGGATCGAGTTTGCACATTGCACTCTTCAAGATTGACGACTTAAGCGGTCTGGTTGAAAAAAATAACCATAGTAAACTATGTTGCAAGCGTATTTAAAAGATCGGGACTTCTGAAATATTCATGTAATATGCGGAGACACATCTTATCCGGATGACTTACTAACGAGGTTTGACTGTAGTAATAATGTGCGAACGTTACACTGGGTACTCGTACAGTAAATAGTTCCAGGCGCGTAGCCAGGAAAATTTTTCGGGGGGGATATGAACGTATATGTGTATAAATAGACGGAATTTCTGCACAGCATTAATCTTGTGACCACTGATCCAAAAATTTCGGGAGGGGATATATCCCGATACGCAGCTGGCTGTGCCAGCTGTCGTCAAAGCAGGGTCTCTAGATCTGTGGCACGCGATGAACGTTTCGATCGTCCGCCATCTTTCTGGTAGTTAAGTCGAGCGATGGCGAAGGCTGGCCATTTCTCAGCATTGGGCAATCTATCCAGCTGTTCTCGCATTCTTCCATTTTTCAGCAGATGTCAGTGCTGTTAAAAATAACCGTGACAATTTTTTTTACGGGAAATGACGTGCTAAATAGTAAAGGATTCTGGTGGAGCTATGTCATCCGAAACTATTTTTAAAGAAATCAAATCTTTTCTTCGTAACTGGCAACAATCAAAAAGTCAGAGTTTGGTGTTCCCAGAGGGGGAACACTGCGCGTTAAAGGGTTAAACGGTTAGGTTTCACGATTTCATATTATTAAAACAACTATCGACGAAAAGAAAACAGTAACCCAACTTGTAAACATCTTGAAAGAAAGAAAAATCCTCGCAAAAATAGACAAGTTGTTAATGTGATGGAAAACAGCAGTTTTCCCGAGAATGAGAAACTCATCCTCAGGCAGGCGAATTGGAACGGAAAAGGTTCTACGGTTCAGCGCCGGCCGAAATAACTACTTTCACCCATTACGAGAACACGGATTATATAAGAAGCATTCAGGACCGAGAGGGAGAAAAGAAAAAAATCTTAATAGCCGCAAGGCTGATGGTAACTTACACTAGAGTGTTTTTTTTTTTTTAAGATCGGCTCGGCGATTTTAAGTAGTTGATATCTACAAGTAATTATCTTAGTTTGGTACGGAATGATTTGTTGTTGTTGTTGTTTCCTTTATAAGAGTGAAGGCAGAGCCCGAGATTACAGCACAGAAAAGTGCCAAATATGCAGTCGCAAATGGCAATTTAACTCTTTATATCTTAACCCTTTAATGCGTAGTGTTCCCACTCTGGGAACACCAAACTCCGACGTTTTGAATGTTGCCAGTTACGAAGAATAGATTTGATTTCTATAAAAATAGTTTTGGGTGACATAGCTCCACGAGAATCCTTTACTTTTTAGCACGTCATTTCCCGTAAAAAAATAGTCACGATTATTTCTAACAGCACTGACATCTGCTGAATGGAAGAATGCGAGAACAGCTGGATAGATTGCCCAATGCTGAAAAAAGGGCTGCGCGCACAGCCAGCTGTCGTCAAAAAAGGGTCTCTAGATCTGTGGCACGTTTCGATCGTCTGCCACCATGCTGGTAGTTAAGTCGAGCGTTGTCAACGGCTGCCCTTTTTTCAGCATTGGGAAAGGGTTGCGCCTCAAAGGGTTAACAACTTAAATTTCTAAAACTTTTTTACTGCAATGCGTAGAAGCAGGTTATAAGCATACTGAAAGTTTTTATTTTCCAGTTTTGTAATTCAAGTAAAATTTATTGACCGAAATTGTTTTTGTTGAAGAATTAAATTTTTTTATATTTTTATTACTTGAAAATATGTCTGTAGTATACCAGTGTTACTGAAGTATTTGTGAATAGTTGAAGCTGAGAGCTTTTTAAAAAAATCATAAATAACATTCCTGCAAGTAGACCAACGAAATAACACTGTAAGTGTTGCAATAACCAACGGTGCGACTGCTCAAGGACGAAATGTAGTTTCGTGTTGCAATATTAATTAGATTTCATGTAAACTTTTCAGATTTTATTTAAAAATTATTTCATGCTCATGTTATTCTTGAAAAAAAAAGTCATTCAAATATTTTTCAATACATTATGATGAATTTATACTGCTTTAATTGGTATATTACCCATCTGCAACACGGTGATATAAAGGGTTAAGTGAGAAAAATTTGTGATTAAAAACTATTTGTGTGTGTGTGTGAATCGCCACTTTTTCTATTCCTAAAAAAACATTTTGTTGACTTTCGAATTTGCTAGAATAATCTTCACACACGGTGCTCCGTCAAAATTCAAAGACCCTCAAAAGCGTTCCATCAGAGCGAAAGCACAGCAGGGTTTCACAAATCTTTTACTCGCTGAAGCATTTTGAGGCTAAAGGCAGAAGATATTTTTTTGTAGAGCACTTGCTAATTTCGCGAAAAGCACTTAGAGCTCCGAAGAGCAGTTTGAGAAACTCTGCTCTAGAGCATTTATTTTCTTCTCTGAATTTAATGCTGGTCTCTAAGTGAATTACACTTAATTATTTCGGTAACTCTGAGCGACAGATGTACACAGTTTTCTTCAACGAACTGCAAATTTCCTGTAGCGCTCCTAAGGTTTAACTAAAACACTCAGATGCATCAAATTCTTTTTAGATTTTCAATTAGGAAACAACTACTTAGAGCCGATTTTTCTTTTAATTGTAGGAGCATCTATGAAATAACAATAATAATTCAGGGTTAAAAATAGTGTAAGCAGTTTTTTCGTGGTTACCCCATTTCCTTCAACAAAACTTTCAGTGGTTAAGACAACCAAAATATTAGGTAAGACCAGAAAATAGTGTCGTTATTTTTCGTAGGTCAGTATTTTGCGGCATGGAGCCAAAATGCCCTTTTCATATATCCCCCTTTATTCCAGAGACAGAAAAGATATCCATAAGAGATATCTTGCAAAGATATATCAAATGTAACTCACGTGAATACCTAAAAACCAATTTCAGAGCATTTTGAAATTTGCTGTCCAAGGAAGGTCTGGACCATTCTCTCCCTTTTTTCCCCCAGATATTTTTATTGAAAGAAAAAAACTTATCTATGAAGTTTTTTTATTTCAAACGCAACAAATATGAATTGTTTGCTTGGGTCCACAACTGCTTCATTAAAAACTTGTTTAAAAATGTTTAATAAAATGTTTTTTAAAAATGACATTACTTTCCAGTGCATTTATCAGAAAACAATGAGTATAGAATGAAAACATTGCGTACCTGAGTTTTGTGCCCGAAGATATTAGAGTAAAACGCAAAATAATTTTTAGTGATGAAGAGGTGACCTTGGAGTAGGATGTCAGACACCAATGCGCAAGAAAAATCTGAAAAATCAATAACCTTTTAATAATAATAATAAATAAATAAAACATGCGAAAGTTCAGTCTGCAAAATTTTCACGCGGACAATTATTATTATTTTTATTTATTTTTAATTTTAGAGTCATCTCTTAAATGAAGTTTTCTAAATTCTTCTCAATTACATAAGCATGCATGCAAAGAAATTTATTTCATTAAATGAAAACTGAAATTAACTTTATAGTACTGGGTTCGGGATTTTTATTTCACAGATTGTGTGCCACCCATATCAATCACTTTTCGTTAATTTGCTTGGTTTCAACTTACGTTCTATGTGCCTTTGATAAGCAAACGCAACCAATAGGTTTGTTCTACATGCCTTTTGATAGGCAAACGTAACAAATAAGATTGTTCTGTGTACCTTTTGATAGGCAGGCATAACAAACGGGCTTGTTCTACGTGCTTTTCGATTGGCAAACGTAAGAAATACTCTTGCTCCATGCAGAGCCCGACTAAGACATTCGGAGGCCTTAGGCCCAGCACTTTTGCGGGGCCCCTGTGCGGTCATTTCCTGTTGGTCAAACCAGTGATACCAGCATTTCTTCGCAATTTCACACATAAGGGAAGGGGTGGGGGAGGATGCTTTAGCTACAAACTCTCTCCTGTACAAAAAGTTTTAACTTAAAGTTCACAAATTTTTAGCATTTAATGTAGAAGTTATGCGTCAGAATCAAATGACGTCACGTCAGTGAATACTCCAAGGTGGAATTCTTGGGATGTTAAAATGACGTTTCTGTTATACCTGAATGTAGTGTAAACAAACCCTTTGCTCAGCGGAATGTTTTGTCAAAATGATCGCTTTATCTATTTTTATTACCGTTAAATGTTTAGTGCATAACTCATTTTTTTAGGAATAGAAGTTAAACTATTTTAATAATTTTGAGGCCTCTTAAGCTTGGGGGCCCTAGGCCGTGGACTACTTGGCCTGTGCGGTAATCAGGCCCTGGCTCCATGTGACAATAGTTGTTTATTAGTAACTAGCAGTCCCGCACGGCGTTGCCCGTGAACCCCTTAAATTATGCGATTTACAAAATCTGACATGTAAACTGCAACTCCAGATTAGTACTCTAGGCCGCAATTGTATAACAGAATGTGCAGATAATGGTTCCAGAGTTTCAGGTACGTACTTACAAACGCACCACTAAAGAAAACTCACTGCCGTTGCCGTCACATATTTCTCCCAGAAATATCGTGTAATTTGCATTAAAATTGCTGGAGTTATTAAATATTTCATCCAATTAAGCAAATTATCTTGTAAAATCCAAATTTTCGATTTAAATTTCTTAAAATTAGGAAATGTTAGGTCATTAAACGTATTAAATACCATAAAAAGTACCATAAAAAATTTCATGAAAAGGTCCCATTAGGAAAAACGCGCCAAATGACAGAAAAATCGTCAAACTTGGCGAGTTTTCGCGATATATCGCCAAAATTGGCGCCAAAAATAAGTCCCCCAAAATTAGGTTTTCGAAGACCTATGACCCATAGAACCCGAGATTTCCAGAACATTCCATATTGATGCAACAAAAAGCAAAATTTAACTATTTAACGCGTAGAATACGAATTTTAAACTGTTTTAAACCCCAGAACAGCGGGTTGCTCCCAAAATTCGTAACACAGGTAAGAAAATCTCCGTTTTAGAACAGTTTTTAATTAATAATTAAAAAAGTAATTAAAATTTTAAAATTCTGATTCTCAGGTGCACATTATTGGCATTCATGGGCTTATATATTCAAATTTTCAGAGTTCTGCGTGCAGTAGGTTTGTCTGGAGACCGCACACATACAGACAGACAGACAGATTTACAAACATTCATTTTTATTATTATAGAAAACGGAAGAAGCCATTCCATGATGCACGGAGCGGGACGTCCATTGTGGGGAGTTCTGTGACGTCATTGCGGAACGGTGCAGCCAGTATGAATCTGACTTAGCACTTCCTCATTCATACGTGCGCCAATAGTTGAAAACCGTTGCGCAGTGAAAACAAATATACACATTTGGTTTTAATCCACAACGTTTGGAAGATCAAATGATTGAAAGAGTAAAGAAGGCATGAGAAGAGGAACTCACAATTTAGCAGCTTCTCATCTGTGGGCACCTGAGGAAACCTATGCCTAAAGCGCCTGTCCTGCAGGCGCAAGAGACGAGATCGGTGCTGGACGGCATTGTTGCTATTGGATGAAGATGTGGATGTGAGGGAAACACTGGGCATGCTCATGCATCGTTTCTCATGGAGACACCTGAAAGAACGAAACAACCCGGTTCAAACAAGATATTCGGTAATATAGGATACAAACACACAAACAAGCTAACATTCATGTTACAGAACTTTAAATATCTGAAAAGAACTGCTTAACCCAGTCTTACTCCTCTTTCCCCTCTTCTGTAATTTTGACTGTGTTAGCGTCAATATGTAACCTTTTTAGAATTTTTTTTGCAAGTTTAAAAGAAAGGTTAAGAAAAAAAAAACAAAAGAAAAAATATATATATACATATATGTAGTATTCGGGCGCTACGGGAAAGTTATGTCGTGGAACCAGTGGTAAGTCGAGGGTGTTGAGGTCTCCTGGCTGGCTCGGGACTCTAGATTAGAGCCGATATTGCGGGAATCGGGCTGGATGGGTTGAGGCTGTAGAAGAGGCCGATCGTCGTTGGCGTTGGAGTGATCGTGAAAATCCTTGGGCCAAAGCGGCCGTAGATGGAAGAGAATGAGACGGACTCCAACTGCGATTACATGATTTTATTTGATGATTCCATACATCTTTGTTAGGCAGTTGCAGTCACGTAAAAATCTGCTCCTGATCTGTTGCAGGTCCTTATAAAAGCTTTGGACGTGATGTGATATGACATCGAACGCGTTGCAACCATTGGCCGAAAGCTAAAACTGGGCAGCGGTTTTCCCAGGGTTTATTATGACAATTAAGATGCCTATGTGGCTGGCTGCCGGGACCGTCTACAAAGTTACAAAGGAATTGCAGGGGATCGTGTATTAATTGCAGTTTTTGAACGCGGATTTCTTTGTTCCAACTGAATTAAACTGCGTAGTTCCAGAAATATGGGGTTTTCATAGGCTTTTGACTTGTAATGTTATATATATATATATATATATATTATGAATCTAACTTTAAAACGTTTACAGTTTTATCGCTCTTTTTAATACTAACAGATGGCAGCACTGTAGTCAAAAGCGTTGTATCTCGCACGGTCCCCCCCCCCTCTTTTTTGGGAGGAGGGCTTTAAAAATACTATAAAAAAATAGCATACTGAAGCTGTCTTTTTCCATAAGCGTTTTTCATTTTATTTTCTTTAGCTGCGATATTAATTATTTTTTAATACTGCATTATACTTAAATTATATGTGTTGTCATTAAGTTTCATTGGGCGCCTTTTTTATAATTTGTCTAAAAAATTTGCGAATTTTATCCACTTAAAAATTTTGAACCTTTGACATTTTGGGCGGGTTCTTTAGCATGTTCAGTAGAGTTATTTTGATTAATACATTTTTACACATTGTATAAACCATTATTATACGATTATGTTGGATTTCCATGACGACAGAAGGGCATATTCTGTAACTTTGTCGAAGATGCGTGAGCATTTATGAAGCAAAGAACGATGAGCTTGCCTCTTAAGTTACAGGGAGTAAAATAGAACTCAACCTCTGAAATGGTGCTATCCAATTCATAAATACTGATTTTTAGCAAGCCAAGCAAGGATCGACCGTAAACGACTCACGTTTCCATGCAATTTTTAACACTAATAAGCTGAACTTCGATAACAAATTACGGCAATCAATAAAATAGCGGGAAAAATTCTGAAAATATATTTATTATTCGAGTGCCAACACTTCGAACTTATTTACTTTATTATTCAAAGTGGTTATTTGAATTGGAAATTCTTTTCCAACAACACTTTGGTTGGCTTTTCCTGATTCACAAGTTTCTGAAATAATACGCCTTTTTGTTTAAGTGATTCGAGTGATTTCCTTCTACACAATTTCATCAAGTCGACTACCGTACTTTGAGTATTACAAAACTATTCCAATCAAGCAAAACGTTTTTTTGTGGCATGGTGCAACTTGGTTCCGACTAAAGTTTTCGGAAAAGTTATGCAAGTTTCCTTGTGGACGAATTTAGAGATATCAACTATCAACACTTTTACATAAAGAAAGTTTAACATTTTCTAAGACAGCTTCGAGATATATTGATTTGTTTTAATCCGTTGCTTCTAATAAAAGTTGACATGTTTAAAAATATGGCTGCCGTTTCTTGGAGATGTGCAACCTCTTAATTGCTAAAAACATGAAAAACAATCTAATATTTTGATCGGTTTATTATGACAGTGGTATTCAAGCCTGTTGGTGGTGCATTTCTATTGGGGACATAGTAAAAATAAGAAGAATAAATTATCTTTTTGTGTTTTCATAGTGTGTGGTGTCATAAATTTCGACATTGAATAAAACTTCACATTTGAAACCTTATTTTAAAAAATTGTCAATGATATATTAATATTTAAATTTAGAGATGGACAGAGATTTACAGCTTTTTTTGAGAGTCGAAACGAACATCTTTAACATTGCAGTATAGAGATTTCGCGAGACAGGAAAAAGTGTTTCAGCTGTTTTGATTAAAAAAGTAAGCTACAGTTTTACTATTTAAATTAAGTTACAATTTTTAAATCCATCATGAGACTCCAAGATAAGTTTTCGAGACTCAATAGGGGTTAGGACTGATAGACAGAATATGCAATTACGTCGAAATTTTCTGCCGAGCGTACTGGTTAAAGATTTTCGCAGAATAAGATATACTAAATGTGAGAAATAAATAATAAATTCATTAAATTATTCAATACCAAACAAAATACACAAAGAATATGTTTAATTTCATTATTAAACAGATTGGGGGAAGTCGGTTCCGATTAACCAACAAAAAGACAGAATTGTAAATAAAGTTCTAAACTGTTACCTGAAATAAAATTTTTCGCAACAAAACACGACCTATAAAAAAAAGTCTGATTGATATATGTACGTGAAGTGTGCGTACGGCTAAAATGTGTAGTTTTCCTCCTTGTGTTGAATAACAAAATCGACAACAAGGAGATAAAGAAAAAGATAGGTTCCAAAATTTATTTATTTATTTAGCCTTTCTATTTCATCAAGACATTTGGGGTTATAACCATACAAGCTTTAACCCTTTAACGCGCAGTGATCCCGCTCTGGGAACACCCAACTCTGACATTTTGGCTGTTGCCAGTCAGGAAGAATAGATTTGATTTCTATAAAAATAGTTGCGGGTGACATAGCTCCACGAGAATCCTTTACTTTTTAGCACGACATTTCCCGTAAAAAAATAGTCACGATTCTTTTTAACAGCACTGACATCTGCTGAAAAATGGAAGAACGAGAGAACATCCGGATAGATTGCCCAATGCTGAAAAAAGGGCAGCCGTTGCCATCGCTCGACTTAACTACCAGCAAGATGGCGGACGATCGAAACGTTCATCGCGTGCCACAGATCTAGAGACCCCTTTTTTGACGACAGCTGGCTGTGCGCGCACAGCCAGCTGTCGTCAAAAAAGGGGTCTCTAGATCTGTGGCACGCGATGAACGTTTCGATCGTCCGCCATCTTGCTGGTAGTTAAGTCGAGCGATGGCGACGGCTGCCCTTTTTTCAGCATTGCGAAAGGGTTGCGCCTCAAAGGGTTAACTCAAAATGCAGATTCACAGTCCATTTGAATCTGCTAATAGAGCTCCTATACACAGAAAATCGGAATAGAGCTAGCTACTCTATACATAGTAATATAAATGACATATTAATTTTGAATTCTAAGCAAACAAGATGAACCTCGGAGTCGAAAGGCTAATCCCTCTTTTTCCCAACCAACTCACGCACTTTCTTTGGAAAACTACCTCTCTTTGTTGGTACCGACCGCAACAGGTTGATGAGAGACAAAAAAGAAAAACTGTTTCTTGCTTCTTCTTCTTATCGAAGTTCATTGACATGGGGTGAAAGATTCGGTGAAAAAATAAAAAAAGGTTTTCAAAATAAGCAATTTGTAGAAATTACACGACCGTGCTACTGGTTACGAAGTCGAATAAATAAACAAGAGAAAGGTATCATGCTTAATGTATAGATAATGAAGCACTTTCCAAAGTCTTATTTGCATTGTACATAAACTGCTGCATCGAAAATCAAACAACGACCACAAAGCATGCCAATGAATTATTTATCACTAGCGAAATTTGAAAAAATTATACTGTGCGCCTTCATGGAAAAGGTTGAACATTCAGTCCTCTTCTTTCAAACAGAGATCATTATTATTCACACAGAATCACTTCTATACCAAATGATATAATACCACACAAACACATCTACATTCATTCCAATTATTTTGTGCGATTTTATAAAGAAAAACTACACAGTGAAAGCCTGTTTTAAAGGGAAGTTTTATTGGAGAGTTAAATCGGTTAACAAATGAACTCAGTTCCATAAGTTCCTAACTCACTGAATCACATGTTATTGTAACGGAAACTGATATTAAACAGAAAAAAGGTTTTTGTCAGGTACACCATTCTTAATGGGACACATGATATTGTGAATTTCAGTACTGTACACCAGTTATTATAATATTTAATTTAACATTGATATTACTACTAGACAGCACTTCAAATGACTGTCTTTTAAAGACTGAAAAAAAATATTTTTTTTGTGCCCATTTACCTTTGATTTCTTTAAATTTTGAAATTTATTTGTCTACGAATATTTAGCAATCTGTTCGAGAAAAATATTTGGCTGGCAAAAGAAATAAAATTTGGTTGAAAATATTAACACTAATGCATCAAGAACGCAGAAGAAGTATTTTAATAATTAAAAAATAAAATTACAGGAATAATCTACAATCTAACAATTACATACAACAGTGGCGCACACCAAGGGGTCAGATCCCTCCCAGAAAAGTTATTAACTCTGCTTTGTTAAATAACTATGTAAAATTTGCCACATTCTGTAGATTTTAATATAGTTTAAAATTGAATGGAATTATTATTTTTAACAGTTGAGGTAAGTAAATAAATACATAATCAAAAACCATTCAGTAGATCGAAATGCGGAATCAATAGACATAATATTCAGTAAATTTATCGCTGGAGATCTATATTCTATGTATATGCAACTGTTTATGGCTTTACAAACTTTGAAAAGGACTTTTATGACAAAATATATTTTTTTTAGCATTTTTTTTTCAGGTGGTCGGTTTCGCAGCTTAGTTGGGCTGGAACCCCCCCCCCCCAAGAAAAAAAATCCCGTGTGCGCCTCTGGCATGCAATAATCAAGAAAACAAACTAAATATTATTTTTAAATCGTAATGATTTCTCAGACATGCAGATTTCGCAGGAATACAGTTCTTATCTACGCCACTGAATAAAGACCCATCACACATCATCGACAGAGAGCTATCACGTACTGAAAAAAAAGTCGTATTTAGATGCGAATCAGGGGGTCAACGCCCTCCAAATAGAAATGGTCGCGACAAGGCGGTTTAGACACAGACTGCACTACACGGATGCTGAGGGACCTACGGGCCGGATAGGGATTAATTACAAGAACTGAAACGGCAAAAGCCCGTTCTATTGATTTTACTCTGACAGCGTTCATTTGGGAGGCACGAAATGGCTACTATTATCACGTAACGGAAATAAAACGAGCGCTGGAGATCAAATAATCCATAATGAAAAAACACGGAAAGAACATGCCGTAAAATAAAAAATCTGCGTCGCTCCTTCATAGGGCAAGACAAATTGTGTGTAATCAAAATGGCGGTAAAAGATACATTTAAAGAGACAGCGAAAAAAAAAATAAAATCCAGCCCCAAAACCGCAACGAGATTTTAATAAATAGGCCTGTAATCTGTAATGCTCTTAACTATTATTATTATTATGATCCTTATCATTGCTGTATTAGTAATGCTACAGAAATTAATACTTTGGTGTAAAGTTTATCAATGAATTATAAAATTCGGAATAGAATCATTTCTAAAACAAGGAAAAGTAATTTTCTACATACAGTTATCAATTTCACACACTACTTTATAGTTTTTAACATAAAAATTAATTTGCCTTAATTTGGCAGCATTTTCAAACTTTGAATGAACTAACGGGTATTTTTCGAAAATTTGACTTTCAAACTATAGAACAGTTTCAACTGAAGTCAAAAATAATTTTGGTGGATAGACAAGAACAACGCGCTGCTTTCTGCACTTAACTTTTGGTCAATACAACATTAACAGATGATAGAAATACATAAATGCTTGTGTGTTGTGCGTACCGCTGAGATATGTGCGCGCGCAAACGCGGAAGAGAGATTCCTGTTACCGTAGTTCTCTACAAAATTACATTATCACTCAGAAAATGGGCAAAGAAAATCATGAAACGAGGACCGCAAGATCAATACGCGTATGTAGATTTTTATAGACATTCAAGGTGAAAGTTAATAAAAGTTAAAGAAACGTAAACAGTGAATTTCGTAACTGTCTAGAAGTTAATCTGTTTTCGTCACGTCAATCATTAAAGTCTAATCAAACATGTATTTAAGCGCAAAAACTATTTTTGTCATTATGGCACGTGTAAAGGACTATTAAAATAGAAATTTAAAAGCAAAGTTCTGAAAATGACTTTCGAACTGAAATAAGACTCCAATTTTCTCTCAAATTGGCTCAGAAATCGCTATATTAACCCTTTAACACGCAGTGTTCCCGCTCTGGGAACACCAAACTCTGACGTTTTGACTGTTGCCAGTCACGAAGAATTGATTTGATTTCTATAAAAAATAGTTGCGGGTGACAGAGCTCCACAAGAATCCTTTACTTTTTAGCACGTCATTTTCCGTAAAAAAATGGTCACGATTATTTTTAAACAGCACTGACATCTTCTGAAAAATAGAAGAATGCAAGAACAGAGCTGGATAGATTGCCCAATGCTGAAAAAAGGGCAGCCGTTGCCATCGCTCGACTTAACTACCAGCAAGATGGCGGACGATCGAAACGTTCATCGCGTGCCACAGATCAGAGACCCTTTTGCGTCAAAAAAGGGGTCTCTAGATCTGTGGAATCGATAGATCGTCAATATAGATCATCTAGATCGAAAACGATCGCGATGAACGTTCCGATCGTCCGCCATCTTGTTGGTAGTTAAGTCGAGCGATGGCAACGGCTGCCCTTTTTTCAGCATTGGGAAAGGGTTGCACCTCAAAGGGTTAATCAGAAGTGTTTAATTATCAAAGATATAAAAAGGTACTTTTCGAGTTTTATTTTAACATTTGGAAAGTTTCAGTTTTAGATAGCAGACTAACAATAATATTTAGATTTCTTAAATAAATTTTTTCTTGTGGAATGCATTTTCAAATACTGCAATAATAACGCCTGAAAATTATGTTACAAAAGTATACTATGGTAGATTCTTCATATGTTTTTTCTCCAATAATAATTCTTCCTGCAGAATAAATTTTTAAACGTGTTCCTTTCAGAATTCAGTTTTTCCCTGAAGGGCAAAATTATAAAAACATTGAGCTGATTGCTCACTGTTAATAGAAGTAGTTAAACATTTCACCATAAAATGGTGCTAAATAAGCTGCGATATTTTTATCGGAAAGTTTTCATAATGATCTGATTATGTTGATGAGTTGAATACCAAACCATGGCGCAACGTTTCTCTGCAGAAAGGTTGTTGTTAATTTAAGAACTATTTTATCGAGAATCGCACTGCTTCTGTTAACAGTGAGGATCAGACTTAGCAAAGCAATCAACTGCAAGTTTTAGAAGTCATGTAGCTGTTGAACAGTTTTTAAAGAATTTAAATTGTGTTAGAGACTCGGAAAAACTTAGCATCTCTTTTCACAACTGTGCGGTAACAAAGAATAAACCCATGGACGGGTTTAATGTAATTTTGTGGGTGGGGGCGACAAGTTGAAATTTATTTTCATTTTATGGAAGTAAAAGAGGGTCTTACATATTTTACTGGTAATTTTTTTTTCTAGGGTGGGGAGATCGCCTCTGGCTCCTCTCTTTAACCCTTTACTGACGGTACTTAGAAGTACCGTAAAAATAAAATTGTTCTTGAATTGATTCATTGTAACCATATCTTCAAAAAAAAAAATCAATACCAAATACTTCATTTAATCAGCTTACACCAAAACTCTATGTTCTGTTAAGAGTAAGATTGTTTTTAATGGATAGCTTTTCGCTCACTTTCTAATCATGTCGAGCCAGAGAAAAAAATATGAGTATTAGTGAATTTTCAGACGTCGGTTGTATGATTAAAAGATTAGATTTCCAAAAAGTGTGTCGATCAAAGTATTACTTCACTCTTCTTAAATTTTTGTGTTATACTCTTTTGAAAAAAACTCACTATTTAATTATGAAATGGTCATCAGACGTATCGCTAGTGTTTGTTGACTTTCTTCTTAATTTTATTTCTTACTAAATAATTTAGTAGGGATCATTCATCTGACCAACTAAAAAAAAAAAAAAAGAAAAAAAAAAAAAAAACAGTTTCAAGTTGATTTGACGATTCTTAAGGCCGTAGATAAAGGGTTAATGCGTCAATGAATGAATCTATAGAGGACATAAATACTCAGGAAAAAATGCTAAACATACAGAATTTCGTGATATTTCCATAAACGGGTAACTTCTCAGGCCATTTTTGAAGGCAATTTTTGTGCTCATGAATTTTTTTCTGAAAGTTGCATGCGACAAACACCTTGACTGTAAGTCCATAGTGCGTAGGGTGAAGAAGCATTATTAATTTCTTCCAGTGTTTAACATCATTGATATAAGAGCTCTAAATGTTATTTCCATCCTTTACGATGAAGTGTAAGCTATAATAGACCGCAATGTAGTGGAATTCTTTAGAGTGCTCCGGTTAAAGAACTAATACAACATTTTCAATCGGATACGTGATCGGATGAATTTCGTGACAATCAATGCATATTTACGGGGCGCATGAACAAAGCAGACGGACAAACCAAAATCATTAACACTTTCTAACTTCGCTAGAAAATTTTGAAATGAAAATGTTTGTTAGAAAATGAAAAGAGGCGAAAATTAGGGAACAACCTCTAGGAGATAATTATAATTTTTTTTTTTTTTTTTTTAAATCAGCTTAATGAGATTCTATTTAAAACAAGTTTCACCATATTTTCGGTCGGCAATTCACTAACAAATGCCAAGGTTGCGACTAAAACTTTTCAAAAAAGTAAATAAGTTCTATTCCACTGTTTTATACGCAATTTCTGTATCCTTTGCGAAGTCTAGAAGGGAAAACCGTGCGTGTGGAAGCTTCCGTATTTTTCCAAGCACGAAATTCTTCGTTCAATATTTATTTCTTTATTTTATTTCGTCTTCTTCAAAGACGGAAATTATCTTTTCGGGCAGAATGTACCTAAAAATTTTCATTTCTTTTTTCATCGCAGCTAATGAAGTCTTGAAAACTGTCCTTACAGGTTAGAGAAAATGAATCAGATAATGATGATGATGGAAAGAGAAAACGTAGTTTCCAAAACTATCTTTTTTCTTTTCAGATTTCAATAACAGTATTTACCCATCACTTTACCTGTGAGTGATTCTAAGTAGTTTGGAAGTGGAGTGAAGTATGTGTTAGTATTTCATTCGCTGCGGAAATGAAATTTTAAATCCGCGGATACGGATATTTTTATTATGCTATTCTTCTGAAGTTTAAAATTTTATGTTAATTGCAAGGACATAAAGTATAAAGAACCTTGAACTATTAGTTTAGTACGTATTACAATGCATACAGGGGTCGATCCAAGAATATTTTCCAGTGTCCCATTTTTGTGAATTTCAACTTTTTTTTTTTTTTTTCGTGATTTTCGACTTTTATCGTTTTTTAAATCGCCTTTTTTACATGAAATTGTGAAATAAATGTAAAGAAAGAATATTTAAAATCAAAAACTTAAGATCCATTAATTCTCTTAAAGTTGCAAATTTTCAATTTTAGAATTTACGAACTGCTGAAGATAGTGAATATTCAGAATATTCACTTGACAGAAGTCTGAAGCCCAAAAGCTCTCGAAAACTTACTAACTGCTTAATCCGTGCCAGCTGATCAGAAAAACAACTACACGGAAAACTACAGAAAACGCAAGTAAATTCCGACGGCCAATAAATCTTTTACGGGAACGCTTGCAAGCGATCAAGCTTTTCTCTCTCTCCTGCCACCTCGCCCACTCCCGGACATCCATGATTTCTTTCTCCGTTTTCTAAAACACAAGGTTGGCGCAAGGAGGAGGATCCTGTATCCTAACAGGGTTAGTAAAGAGCAGACTGGAGGAATGGTTGGTGATGGAAAAGAATGGCATGCCATCTCTCTTTCCTTAGGAAGAGGAAAATATAGTTCACACGCAAACACACTCCACACGCAAATAGAATACAAATGAATTGCTGTTTTCTCGACGATTATCCATGTAAAAGGGTTTTTTTCCCACGCTTGGTACGGATTTTGAGATTTCTTTCCTTTTCACGAGGTTTGGAAAAATGTTACAGCGATGGATCGTTCGCAGCTAGCTGCTTGGTGTTATCAGGGTAGTTAACCCTTCGAGGCGCAACCCTTTCCCAATGCTGAAAAAAAGGGCAGCCGTTGCCATCGCTCGACTTAACTACCAGCAAGATGGCGGACGATCGAAACGTTCATCGCGTGCCACAGATCTAGCGACCCCTTTTTTTTAACGACAGCAAAAGGGTCTCTAGATCTGTGGCACGCGATGAACGTTTCGATCGTCCGCCATCTTGCTGGTAGTTAAGTCGAGCGATGGCAACGGCTGTCCTTTTTCCAGCATTGGATAATCTATCCGGCTGTTCTCTCATTCTTCCATTTTTCAGCAGATGTCAGCGCTGTTAAAAATAATCGTGACCATTTTTTTAACGGGAGATGACATGCTAAAAAGTAAAGGATTCTCGTGGAGCTATGTCGTCACCCGCAACTATTTTTATAGAAATCAAATGTATTCTTCGTGACTGGCAACAGTCAAAATGTCAGAGTTTGGTGTTCCCAGAGCGGGAAGGGTTAATTAGGCGGAAGAGACGCATTTTTTGCCAGGACAAGTAGGGAGAAGTGGTGAAAAACAGGCAAAAATAAGAAATTAAATAAGTAAGTAATAATTATACGTGAATTGTTTCGAAGTAATATGTAGTTAACATATTTAATGTAACACATAAAGCTTATATATGAATAGTGAAACATAATTAACTAAATATTGGGTATTTTTATTTTAATGTTTCTAGTTAAAAATTATTAAATATGTTTAGGAGAATTTAAATGGTTCGAAAGGCGGACGAATCTGAATTTCTCACAGGAAAAAAAAAAAAAGATTTTTATAATTTTAAGTAGTGGTTTTGACTGTTTTCAACTTTGCTGTTTTTTAATTACGAATGATAAAAATATGATACAGTATTAAATCACGTCCTTTTTACATAATCAGAAAATAAATGTTTCTAGTACGAAATGGAAATATATAAGATTTGTATTTTTAATTCACACTTAACATTTTTTTAACAAAAAAATAAATAACATAAAATAAAACATTTACAACCTCTGAAAATAATATTTAAGTATAAGTCAATTTTTTTTTATATCGGTTTTATATTTAAACTACCATTCTCTATGAAAAGTGAAAGAAGTATATAATAATAACTTCTTACATTTCTCTGAAATTATACTAAAAAAAGAAAAACACTTTATATATAGTAAAAAGGCATAACTTACGAATCAATGTAGCATGCACTATATTCACAAAACTAAAGTAGGAAATTCAGCTCACACTCTAATAGTTTTGAAGTGAGTGAATAAATAACATTTTAATAATATTTTCATCACATTTTTAATTATTTTACGACAAAACTAAAGGAATAACTGATTTTTGATGAAAAGCCGTTCAAAGATAATTTTTTCCATAAAGCTTTGTGGTACATTAAACGATAATCAATCCAAGGGAGTGCAACTTGAAAAATATTAGGCATCCTCCTATTTTAGAGCCAAAAGAAGAATTTGGTGATCGTTTTCTATTTAAGATTTTTTTAGCAGCCTAATCAGCTATAGCAACCCGTTAAAGGAGAGTGTATTAACGAAAACTGAACATAAATCTCTACTGAATAAGAATAAAAAATCTTTGATAGCCCGAAAGAAAACATTTTCACTTAAAGCAGTTTAGATAGATCTAGAGTTAAATTGGAATAAGAGACTTGTGAAGTTTTCTTACTTTACAATGAAACTGAAATGAAAAAGTATTTTAAAAAGTCAAATGTCAGCATGCATTTTCAATAGAAGGGGGACAAAACTGAAGTTTTTATCGACCGTAACAAGCATTTCGAAATCCACCAATTTGACGAGTTGAATGTTAAAGTGTGTTACACGAAGATAAAGGTTTTGGAAAGCATTTGACATGGTTTACGACCCATTTTTAGTAGTTTCCAGGAATTTTTTTAATAGTAATTCTTTTGTCTATACAGCAGTTTTCATCTATTTTGTTTCCGATTTTATGTTTCTCTTTTTAATCATCGTACATTTTCCCTTCGAGTATTTATTAGTATACATTTTCCCTTCGAGTATTTACTTCTTTCCGAACATGTACCACGCGAAGAAAGTATTGCAATATGAAAAAATTCTACTGAGATTTTCTTGTATTTACACGTTTCTGGATCCCCTGAATTCATTGATTTTATTTTTACGGTGATGTATGTATGTATGCATGTGCGCATGTGAGTGAACAGTTCCTAAACGGTTCAATCGTTTAACCCTTTGAGGCGCAACCCTTTCCCAATGCTGAAAAAAGGGCAGCCGTTGCCATCGCTCGACTTAACTACCAGCAAGATCGCACGCGAGGAACGTTTCGATCGTCCGCCATCTTGCTGGTAGCTAAGTCGAGCGATGGCAACGGCTGCCCTTTTTTCAGCATTGGGCAATCTATCCAGCTGTCCTCGCATTCTTCCATTTTTCAGCAGATCTCAGTGCTGTTAAAAATAATCGTGACAATTTTTTTTTTTTTTTTTTTTTTTACGGGAAATGACGTGCTAAAAAGTAAAGGATTCTCGTGGAGCTATGTCACACGCAACTATTTTTATAGAAATCAAATCTGTTCTTCGTGACTGGCAACAGTCAAAACGTCAGGGTTTGGTGTTCCCAGAGCGGGAACACTGCGCATTAAGGGTTAATAGCTATTGAAAAGTCGTTTAAGCCAGCCTATATTTATCTACATATTTGACACTTTTTAGGATATAATTATCAAATTTTGTATATCACCTCACTAATGTATGGAGGCACAAATTTACTGATTGGGAATTTTTTCGTTCGGTGGTCTTTGTATACGAATTTAAAAAGTTTGAAAGTTTACAAAAGGAATTTTTTCTGGTACTTACCTATTATCCCGGCGGTCATTCCTGCCAAACTTTTTTTTCGTCAAATGTGCTGGCAAACCATTGCCAATGGAATTCTGTAAAGCCTCTGTAATTTCCTGTGTCCGGCATTTATCTTGGCGAAAAATCACTCGTCTTGGCGGACCGCCGGGATAATACTCAAGTACCTTTTTCTTAACGTATTCTTTTTTCTTACTTTATTTTGAACATTTTTTTTTTCACTTTGCATTGCCCAATTATCTGAAGATCTGAAGCTTGTTACCATCTTTTTGGGGCATCCTGTATTATTTTTCGAAGAGGAAACAAAATAACAGCTCAGTAAAAAATCAACAACTAAAATCACCGAAAACGTTACTGGAAATACTACTTTTTAGCACGTCATTTCCCGTAAAAAAATTCTCACGATTCTTTTTAACAGCACTGACAAGGGCAGCCGTTGCCATCGCTCGAATTAACTACCAGCAAGATAGCGGACGATCGAAACGTTCAGCTGGCTGTGCCGGCACAGCCAGCTGTCGTCAAAAAAGGGTCTCTAGATCTGTGGCACGCGATAAACGTTTCGATCTTCCGCCATCTTGCTGGTAGTTAAGTCGAGCGATGGCAACGGCTGTCCTTTTTTCAGCATTGGGCAATCTATCCAGCTGTTCCCGCATTCTTCCATTTTTCAGCAGATGTCAGTGCTGTTTAAAATAATCGTGACCATTTTTTTTACGGGAAATGACGTGCTAAAAAGTTAAGGATTCTCGTGGAGCTATGTCACTCGCAACTATTTTAATAGAAATCAAATCTATTCTTCGTGACTGGCAACAGCCAAAATGTCAGAGTTTGGTGTTCCCAGAGCGGGAACACTGCGCGTTAAAGCTGTTTCAGAGCATCTTTTATGGTTGAAAGCACTGATCAATTAGCGGCTGTGTTTCAACGGAGCGTTAATTTTCTCCAGTGAAAATGCATTTCCTCTTAGCAAACACAACCAAGTAATTCAAGTGAGTTTGTTTACGTTCCAGACTAACGTTTTGATAACTTAAGTCTGAACTATGCCGTGATTTCTTACAACATTGGAAGAAGAAAAGATATATAAGAGGGTACTGACAGCAAGGGCTCAGGAAGTAGAATCCTTAAGCCCTGAGTTAAGACTGCTTCTCCTGTTTTCTTTGCTTTTAAAGCTGAGGCAGTGAACTATACAAGTCAAAACTAGAGCATGACATTTTAAAATGGGGTTTAGAAATTGACATTTCTGTTTCGAAACATTAAAAAAAAGTAAATTTTTTTTTCAAATTCAATAAAGGAATTTTAAAATTACGAACGCATATTTGTTTTAAACACGATTTTACGTTTCAAAATTAAATAGTTAATTTTTCTTTTACTATTCTTTACGCATTTGTATCACTAGCTAATATATGTTTGTAATGTATTCAAACTGACAGAAAAAATTTTAAAATATCGAATTTTGAAATTTAATTGAGTAAACTGACATCGCTAAATTTTCTCCGATTTATTTTTCTTCTTTTCTTTTCTTTTTTTTCCTTCTGTGGTTAAATACCTTATATCCTATTATGTGCTTGTATGTAGTCTGGTTCGTGAAAGTAAACCCTTTTCAGTTCTTATATCCGCCAAAGCAAATTTTGAAGTAACCTTATTACACTCAAACCCTCTGATTGGAAGCCAATATGCCATGAAAAATTATTCAAATAAACATGATATTCCATTATCCGGGACCAATTTGACTCTTTACTACTGTTTGGTACATCGAAAAGATATTCTATTAAAGAAAGATATTCTTTTAACCGATATTCCAATAAGCGGGATATTCTTTAAATCGATATCCCATTAAGCGGGATATTCTTTTAATCGATATTCCATTAAGCGGGTTTTCTCTTAACCGATATTCCATTAAGCGGGTTTTCTTTTAGCCGATATTTCATTAAGCGGGCTTGACTTTACTTGAGAAAAAAAAAAAAAAAAATTCTTTACGTAGGACCGTTATGGAGGAAAGTCGTCCCACATTAAAACTTATATGCATTGCAGTGAAAACTGGTTCAGTTAAAGGAATTTCTACACGAAGAGAAGCAAACAATAACGCCCGTATACTCAGACGTGTAATTCGCAAACAAAGCGTATTTGTGTTGAGCAAAATGCTCCCAGTTATCCCCCGTTTGTTTGCAGGTACGTCTGCGTGCCAATGAATATTTATTGGAGAAGAGGAGCTGCACGCACGGATATTTTTTTCCTGGCTGCAAATAGTATATGCAGCCAGCTGATCCCCGGCGTCAACAGAGGAGAAAAGGGAGACAGAAAAAGGGCATTTCCTAATTTCGTGTATCCTCTTTCCGACCTTGCTGGTTAAGGAGGTCATCGGCGGCGGGTATACATAATTGGTTTTGTGTTTCATACAGATTAAATGAAGGCAGCGATAAAATAAACAATGCTTTAACAGGGAAATTATACTGTGTAGCAAACATGAAACATTTACAGGCATATTTTTTGTAAATGACTGCCGTAAATTGTCGTTCGCAAGGCTATATATTGATTGCAAAGTTCGACAAATCTTAAGGGCATAGATGTAACCACATTAAAATTTATATGAATGGAGAGAAAAAAAAAATAATTCGGGAGAAATAAATCGTGAATAAATATTGAGAAAATTAAGAATTTTTTTATGAAGCATTTTTTTAAAAAACAAATTGAAAAAAAAAGGCACTATATTATCTTTTTGACTAATTTTTTTATTAGTATTTGTTAGGGTGTTACTAATAATCTCTTAACGTAACAAATAATTATCTCACGAATAATTGCGTTTATTATTACTGAAGCTTTCGATGTTGAAAATTATGATTTCGGTTCGTCCGTGAATTGGTCAGTGTCATAACTGCAAAAATAAGAATCGATTGGGATGAAATCTAAAACATATTATTGCCATGGACAAAACCACATACCCTATTGAAAATGATGTGTACAGTTTTCGTAGTAGTTTTTTTAAGGACATCCAAGTCTTTCAATACGTTATTGTCTATGGGAGTATCATTTAAAGTGAATTTTACAGACTTTAATTTATTTCAATCAATATGATAAAGTGATTTTTAAGTGAAGTTTTAAGAGCAGAATTAAAAAATGCTTAAGTGTCCTAAAGCGTAGTATGTGCAAAAATGTCGAACCCCAGATGTGCCCTGAAAAGGATTCGCAGTCGTCGTGTCTTGTCGTAACGATGGGAGAAATGGTTAAAGCAAGGCTGCCCAATCTTTTTCTACAAGGGGCCACTCCAAAAATTTTCACAAATCTCGCGGTCCAACTAATTTTATTTTATTTTCTATAATTCATTTATTTATTTTTTGGGAAGAGGGCATTATTTTTTGTGTGGGGAAGTTACATTTCATAAATGCATTTGCAGCAAAAATTTAGGTGGAAGGCGTGTTAAGGGGTGAAAATAAATTCCTGATTGTGAGTTCCGTAATAAAAAAACGTTTTTTCCTGAACTATGTTTTGGTACCAGTGATAGTGAAAAGGGTTACCCTACTTCTGTAGTTTCTACTAATTTCTAAGGAATTTATTTCATTTTTTATATTTTCCTCTTTTACTTCACTCACGTAGTTACTTTTATTTTATTTGAACGTCCCTGAAATGCGCTTTAAACAATGGCAGCCTACACAGCTAATGTAATGGAAGACTTTTGCAAATAATAATAAAGCCCGTTACATTAAGGTCGGGGAAAATCACCTTTTCAATAAAAGGTGGAGGAACATATTGCCTTACCTTCAATTAGCACAATTACCAATCTGAAATAAATCAAAATTTAAAAAAAAAGTTGCGCCTGTCCAAAATCAATAGACTTTTAAAATCTGATATAAATTAGCTTTTAATCAAGAAGTTTAACACGGGAAAAAAAGTTCAAGGGTCTTCTTAATTCCTCTGACATTTTTTTTTCAAACTTCTGATAAATCAGTTTGTCCATTAACTGAGTTAAGGGCTATTTTGCTATCAGAGTTTGAAAGTAATTTCCGATGATTACGTAAAAGAAAAAATTAGGACGCTAATTACTCTTTAAGTAGTTTTTGGTACACTTTCTTAATGGAGGAGCTAGTAAGAATAAAAAATTAAAAAGCGTTGTTTTCAATCAAGCGTACTTCTGCGAGTTATTCATAATTAAATTTTAACGAAAAAAAAAAGGACGAAACCGATACGGAAAAATAAAAATGTAAGCTTTTTATCTTATATTTGTTTTAAAAATATGCATTATTAATCAAGTTTACTAATTTTTAAACTTTTGAATAAAATATGCAACTATTCTGCGTTTTCTGTACTTAGTTATACATATGAATTTTCATAATGTCAAATCACAAAGACTTTGTGGAACATCTTCCACAATGAGATCAGTAAATGAGATCAATATGAGATCAATAAATAAAATTTTATAAAAATGTTTTGAAATACAGTTACATATATTGATAATAATTTATTCTCCTGCAGTTAAACACAAAATATATTTTTTAAAATAAATATTAAGAGCCCAGACATTTAAGTAAATATTCGAGAACATTAACATGTTTCACAGTTGGTGACACAAGAATTATTTTAATGTTCAGAATTAATAATACGCATGTTGCAATAGAGAACTAGACTCAAATATGTTAATTTCAGTAAATGGCCAGAATGCAGTTATATATAACAAAAGAATACACTTTTCTCTTTTATGGTAACACTTGCATACATTCGTTTGTTTCATCGCAAACAAGAATGTTTGTTCACATTATAAAAAATGTGCCATAATGAAGTTAGATGTATAATTAATGTATCAAATAAAAACTTCTAAAAAGCATTAAATCCCCCCCCCTCTTCTGAACAAGCTTTAAAAAAAAGTAACCAGAAAAATACTTGATATCATTCCAAGAGTCTGCCCCTATCTGCATGATCTGATGAATATAAACTACGTATTTCATAAAAAATGTAGTGCTGCTGCAATTTATTTCCAATATTCTGTAACGAACAACAGCCATTATTTTCTAGTAAACGGCATAAAATTTTAACTAAAATGTGAGAAAGAAGCGCTCAGTGATTGAGAGGACACAGTCTCTGTTTCAATAGTTAATATTAAATTTATCTTAAAATCTCCTCCTGAATTATGCATTACTTCACATCTCTAACATTGCATTGAAATATGCGGAAATAATAAACTGTGCCCTCTCCATTTCTGAGAGCTTTTTTCTAACATTTTAGTTTACATAAAGGATTGGGTCTCATTGGAGTAACTAGATGGCAACTATATTAATTTAGGAACTCAAACTGTAATAGATTATATCAGAGTAACTAGACGGTAACTCAACAAATTTTGAAATACAGCCTGCAACAAGTGTACTGGTGTATAATGTATTTCCCGACCAATTACTCATTTCGTAAGTTCTATGAAGAAAAAAGGAAGAAATTTTCATACTTATATCAAGACATTTAGAGGAGCTCTGTACCCTAGTTATACTAATACATAGGCCTCTATATACCCATGATTGTTGAGCTATACTGAATCTGATGCACAAAATATTTTATCCAGTTGTACTGTTTTAAATTTTCAGCGCAAAAACGGTGTTGCCAGACTTCCTGAGACATTTCCCCCTAAACGTGATCGAATTTCCCCCCAAATGTTAAAAATCTTATAGTGTCTGTCTACTGTCTGTATCACTGTCTACCAATAAGTATTTGGACACCTATGCAAATGACGATATCTGAGGTCCTGAGGTATGTCACGGCCTCCGCCGGTATATATCGTGTAGGAAACAGCATCGGCATTAGTCGCATGCAAGATGCCGCGCAGTTCGGAGCTCTCCGATTTCGAGAAAGGTATAATTATCGGATATCACAAATGTGGTCGCGATCCTTAAGGGACATATCTAGCGATCAGAAGTACCCAAAATCGACAGTGGCCTATGTGATTAAGAAGTGGAAGGTGAGCGGTGATTGTCGGAATGTGCCCCGAGTCGGCAGACCAACGAAACTGGGAGATAGAGACCGACGAGTGCTGTCCAGAGAAATTCGGAAGAACCGCACCCAACCGATGGCCCTCATCCGCGAGGAGTTTCAGCAGGCATCCGGGAGTATTGTTTCAATGAATACCATTCGTAAGGAAGCACATCTGCTTGGTTTTCATGGTCGTGCTGCTGCCCATAAGCCTTTGATCACAAAGTCCAACCGCGCTGCTCTGTTAATGTGGTGCAAAGCACATCGAAATTGAACCGTAGATCAGTGGAAACGGGTTCTTTGGAGCGACGAATCAAGGTTCACCCTTTACCGTTCGGATGGCAGGGTCTGGGTCTGGCGTCTGCCTGGAGAATGTCTCCTGCCAGAATGCATTGTGACAACAGTCAAGTTCGGCGGAGGTGGAATTATGGTCTGGGGGTGTTTCTCCTGGTATGGACTGGGACCCTTGGTCCCCATTCATGGTAAGCTCAACGCCGATGCCTACTGCACTATTTTGGATGACCATGTGCTTCCTACGTTGTGGCAGTTTTGGATCCCTGTTACTTTCAGGACGACAATGCCAGTTGTCATGTTTCGAGGTTAACCAAGGCTTGGTATGGTGCCAATGGAGTTCATCGAATGGACTGGCCTGCCCAGAGCCCATACCTGAACCCTATCTAGAACCTCTGGGACGAGTTGGATCGCCGAATTAAGGGGTGCACTACCCGTCCAAAATCGGTGAAGGAACTTCTATGTCTATTCCAAGCCGAGTGGAAGACAATACCACTAGCTGTAATACAAAGACTTGTGGAAAGTATGCCCCGGAGGGTTCACGCTGTAATTGACTCTCGTGGAGGCTCTACCAACTATTGATTTTGAATAAAGTTAGTTTTTCTTTTCTATCACAGGTGTCCAAATACTTATTGGTAGAAATTGAATATCGATTTTCATTGACTAAAGACCAAATTTCATAGGCGGCTGCATTGGTGGGAAAGGGAAGTAGTGAGAACAATATATCGATAAATTTGCACGTCACAGCCAGTGCTGGAGAGTGATTTTATGGGGGGGGGGGGGAATTCGAAATTCAGTAGATACTAGTAATTTCATGTATTATGATAATATTTTATACTTGATTAATATTTTTATAAATTTAGTTATTATTACATTGGTCATTGACGTTCCGTAGGCACATAAAGATTAAAAAATAAAAATTCTCCTAAAATCCCCAGACTTATTCTCCAACCTAAAAAATCTCCCTAAACTATTTCCCCACCTAAAAATCCCCATAAATTTGGGGGGGGGAATCCCCCAATCGAGCATCACTGTGCAAGAACGTTCCTCTTGCAGTAATCACAAGTTGCCAGTGGCGATCTGTAACGTAGCCGCAACGTCACTGCTGCCAACATTATTGCTGCAAGTGTAGCAACGTTGGAAATTAACAATACAAAACGTTACAACACAGCACTAGAACCAACCACACCACTTGTTGGTAAACGGCCACGATATACAATTAACAAAAGAAAAAAAAACTCACTTTATCTTCCCGGTGAAGAAAGCACGTCCAAAGCAGTTGACGATTGAAGAAGGCACAATAAAAATCCGCGCACACAAACAAAAAATAAAGAAACTGTTTTTGCTTTCGTTTCTTTTTATTAATACTTTCCATGTTGCTTCTCAAGAAGGGCGGCAGAAACGGGGCCGACAGATACGGCATGCCCACGCAAGACGATCATCCAAGACTGAACGAAATAGTAGAAGAAAAAAAAAGGGGGCAGATGAGAGGTCGTGCGGCAGGCAATACGGAACTGCATTAGGATGTCACCAGTGTGTGAAGGGTTTTTGTGCTCCAATGCTTTCATCAATTCGTAAATCAAAAATCTGGAGTGACTCCACTCGACTTTCCGAACACTCATGATTAAGATCATTACCAAGCATTTAAATAAATTTTAATCTATGAATAATTCAGCAAAAATTCTTAGTTTTTTCAATTTGAGCTCAATCAATTCATTCAATTTGAGCTCGGGGGTGGGGGTGGGGAATTTTAATCTTTTTGTGCCGACGGAACATCAATGACCAATGTAATAATAACTGAATTTATAAAAATCTGGAGTGACTTCACTCGACATTCCGAACACTTACGATTAAGATCATTACCAAGCATTTAAATAAATTTTAATCGATGAATAATTCAAACATATATACCAACTTGAAGCTCAATCGCATGTACCGTTTAAAAGCTAGCGCACTTTCAAGAATTTCCCTCCATAGGCCATAATGTAAAAGAAATCTTTGTCGTAGCCCTGTAGAAAAACTATAAGTCCTATACACATCAAAATCAATACCGGTCTTACGACTGTGGTTTATAATATATATACCCAATTTGAGCTCAATCGAATGCCCCGTTTAGAAGCTACCGTGTTCACTCACATACACACGCACATACATACATCTCGTAAAAATATCATATAAATGAATTCAGAAGACCTCAAACGTGTCATATACCAAAATCTCAAAGTCGAATTTTTCATGGATTACAATACTTTCCTTACATGGTACATGTTCGGAAAGTAAAAAGCTTCGATTAAATATGCAAGGAATGGAGAAATTGTAGGGACTTTGACGTCACAGTTTGACGAGGAGGGAAAAAAACGGAGCATGCATCTGATCAGCGGCCATTCTATAGGGCTACAGTCCCTTGTCCCTCATTAGATCTGAATATGGACTAGATAAAAACATTGTTTTAAAGAGTAGTTAGAAAAACGTTATTATTGTCGAAATCCTGGATGGGTTAGCCCTACCCCAAGACAAGATGGTGAATATACAAACATGGTTTTCCAAAAGTATGGAAACATCTATCGCTTTAATTATTCTCCATTACATATAAGTGGATAGTGCAAATTGAAAAAAAAAATTAAAATAAGGTAGAGGGAAAAAGACTTAAGAAAAAATTCCTAGCGTAAACTTACAAAAAGGGGCACTTAAATTTGTATAGGACTCTCGCCCCAAAAAAATTTCCCAATTAGTAAAACGCGCCCCATACATTAATAAGGTGATGCACAAAATTTGAGAATTATATCCTAAAAAATATCACGGACATGAAGATAAATATATTTAGACCACTTCTCGATGGCCTCCGAAGGAAAAAAAAATCACGTAGGATGATAACATTTCAGGGGTCGTACAGAAATTACGAAAGAATTCTTTTTTTGCAATAAACATTTACAAAATTCAAATTTATGTATAGTACTCTGATAATCTTTGTTTAAAAATATTCCTGATACGCATTATGATGAAAGGCGGAAATTTTGTAAATCACCTCATTAATAAATGTGGCTTAATTTATTATTATTTTTTTTACGGGGATCGAATGCATATTTTAAAAGTGTCACGTACCCACTTATTTTTAATGGATAAAGAATTAAAACATGTTACAATCTTTGAGACACCTTGTATTTTTAATAAAATATGAAAAAAAGGGATTAATAAGCTAATTAAAGTAAAGATGGGGTTTCTCCGATGGTTTAACCAACTTCGGTAAAAGACTTTATTAAAATAAATTGTACTCAGTATGATCAACTTAATGAATAACTTAAATGCACTGCAGAAGTTTCACTGTGAACAATTAGGAACAAGCAGCTTACATTGTTGTGAAAAGGTAAAAATAGTATAGAAAAAAAAGGAAGAAAATCTGAAATACTTTCAGATTTTAAATAAGCACTAAAGTGCTATATATTAAAAGAGTATCATAATTTATGCGTCGTCCCTATTTTTCTTCCTTATTCCATTAACATGAAAAGTGTATCATTATTCATGAGTGTGCCGTATTTTTCTTCCTTGTTTCATAAAACCCATCTTTGGAATCGAAATCTATCTTAAAATCGCCTACTATAACTATTTTATAATCTTCATCAAGTGTATGACAACTATACTTCACCATTTTAACTATTGTTTCGAATGTGCATCATAATCCACCAGTGTGCCGTGTTTGTCTTTCTTGGATTGATTCCTACTTTAACGCCCCGACTTTCGTCAAGGTGGCGATAACTAAACTTATGGAGTTACCATGGCGATTTTTTGTATTTATGTGGCAATCATAATTTAGAATTAAAATGGTGTTTTGGAACAACATGCAAGTACAGTACTCCGTTACATTTTTATTTATTTTGGGTTGCCAATTAATGTAGTTTTTATAATTAAGTGTCTTCAAATTCCTTAACTGGTACATTTATCGCTAATTTGTTCAATTTAGTTTTCATCTAGTCTTTTGGGAGCGTTGAAACTTGCGCACGACTCCTAGAGATCCATGACTGCAAAGCTCGCCAAAGTGCGGGGAATTTTTAGGTTGGCGAGAGTGGGGACGTTAAAATAGGAATCAACTCTTTCTTGCACCGTAAAACACACCTTTGGAATCGAAATCTATCTTAAAATCGCCCACTGAAACTGTTTTACAATCTTCGCCAGGCATATTCGAACTTTAGGCATATTCCAACTACTATATCGCGTAGCCATTTAAAATTCTGTTTGGAATGGGCATCATAATCCATGAGTGTATTGTGTTTTCCTTCCTTGTTCCATAAAATACTTTTTCGGAACAGAAATCTAAATAAAAATCGCCTACAAAAACTGTTTAACAATTTTTGCCAGGCATAGTCAAACTATATTTCACCTTTATAAATACCATTTGGAAAGTGGATCATAATCTATGAGTGTACCGTATTTGTCTTCTCTGTTCTATAAAAGACTTCTTCGGAACTATATTAAAATCGCCTACTAAAACTATTTTACGATATTCGCCAGGCGTTTTCTAAATATATTTATAATAAATTGTCGCATTTGGGAACTAAATTTAGCAATCAATTATCAAAAATTGCAAACCTTGTGCGACTTTCAACATTTATTAACCCCCCCCCCCTCTCCACATTATCTGGCAAACGCATTTCAAAGTATCTTCACCGTGACAGTTCATATCTACAAAACTTGTCGACAAGATCTCTTCTGCAAAATTCTCTTACTGAGCGAAATAGAACTCAGTGTTAAGAAATAATTGTTTATCTAGTAAGACTTATGAAAACATTATTTATGGAGATAATGCAATTTTTCAAAGGGTTAGATATCTATAAATTTACGATATAGATAATGCATTCAAATGTGTACAAAACTGCACCAACTTTGAGTGATCGCAAATTATTTACCAGTATATAAAAACCAAATTGTTAAAAATGTTCTCTGAACGTTTAGATCAAATATATGATAGCGGCAAAATGTATAGTGATTTATCAAAAGTTATTCACTGTAATCAAAAAAATATTTTTATGAACAAATAACGATTTGAATGATTTTATTTGTAAATAGTGGATGCTTCTTCTTAATTACTAAAAATGTTGACTAAAAAATTTCGGACCAATATGTGGAAAATTATGATTTCATACTGCAATGATTCTGCAGATATTATGTATGGCAGTTTTGTATAAAAATTCACTTTACCCCATACCACGAGAAATAATGTAAACTAACAAATTTACTATTCTTTAATTTTTAGAATAAAACGGACATGCTGAAAGCATTAAAGAATATAAACTGATAATCTGACAAAAGAATTTTGCTCTGAATGAAATTAATATACTGTACAATATTGATAGTCCGACATTTATGGGACCAGAGAACAGCCGGTTTATCGAAACATTACGAATGATCAAGATTATAGGAAATTTACCGATACAATGCACATTCTTTATTCTTTCAAGAAAAATAAGACATAGGATTTGGCTATGAAAAATAACCAATAATTGTTTTTTGTTTCTTTGGATTTATAAAAACACACTCTTAATGTTTAAGCACTAAGGCATCCTCACTTGCGATGCCACCGTGAACGAAAAATACACCGGAACACGTGTTTTTCGTGGGAGCCGGATTACCAAATGTTCCGGACTAACCAACTGTCGGATTATCAATATTGTACTGTAATACTTTTACACATAGAAAAATAATATAAAACGCATGTGGGTAGTATTCATCCACTTTGTAACGATATTAAAGTGTAATTAATTTATCGATAAGCGTAATCAGACTGAAGGAATAATGCTAGATATATTTGTAAGGTCACTTGAAAATGATAACTATGCCAGTTTTTATATGGTAGCTAAACTATTAAAATTTATTAATTAGTAAACAGAAACGTGGAAAAGATAATTGTAATTATCAAAGCTCCATCCTTACGAATGTTTTTTAAAAAAGTTAAGCACTTAACCATAACTGTAACAAGTCACGTAATAAAGGGTTATCACGAGTATGCGTTTTTTTCTCCATGGTTACTGAAGATTCTAATGCTGAAGATATACGTCATGGTCGCTGGGAGAGAATCCCCAAAACAATTGAAGTCAAACGAAGGTCACACGCTTTTTTCATTACCTAAATAATTAATTCCACGGATTATTGTGGCCCCACAGAGTAATGATTTCGGTTTTAATGTATTCGCTTCGGTGATAATGGTGACTTTGTACGAAACTTTTTAAAATATGATCGTTTGAAAATTGCTTCTAAATTTAAGCGTGCGGTAATGCATTTCGTTTTGGGCTTTTGTTAAAAAGAATACGACTGAACAATGATTTATGATTATGTAAAATTTGGTTGTTGAAAAGTTCGCTTCGTAGGTTTAAATATGTTAAAGGCCAGTCGGGTTTCAACGAATACTAGAGGGAATTTTTTTTTTCTTTGTAAAATTTATTATTGGCTGGTCTGTAAGTTTGCCAGAAAAGTACTAGCATACGTTTTTGCCAAGGTTGGTTATCTTTACAAGTTATATAAACTTGAGATGAGATAACGGATGCCTTCCAAAATATATTATTTATAAATGCAGTAGAGTTTTGCTGGTGTGAAGGTTTATTGAAATGACATTATTTAGCAGTTCCCAGTTTTAAAATGTTTGAATTTTATTTCTGTTATCCAATAGAGGAAAATCGGTTGGTTACTACCATGGTTACAGTAATTTTAGAAATTTTCCCGAAGTACAAGACAGTATAAATTTGAAGAATTATTTCTCTATCAATATGTGGAAAAACATAAAATAGTTTAGTTCTGAATATTTAACTGATACATGTTTAGTCAACTTAAACGTATAATTTTTTTATGAGCGATTCTTTTGAATTCTAACTGCATTCTACTCCGAATTTGCCAGTAGTTAATTTTACGAATTTTAAATTTTAAGTTAATGAATAAACAAATAATTATGCAAGGTTAAATTTCCTTTAGGTTATAAAGTAAAAAATTTTTTAATTTAAAATTTATTCCAAAATACCTTAATCTACATGAAAAAACTGCGTCGACAAGAATTTCTTTAGTATTTTTATACTAAAATAACAAATTATTACAATAATATAGAGATTTTGATTTGTTTCTCTTAACGCATGTACAATTGAATGGCAATTGAATCTTCCACCCCAAAAATATTATTATAATGACATAAGATTTTAAAAAAGGTCAAATTTAAATTTTGCACTTAGACCTTTATCTACTGACGGTACTTAGAAGTACCGTAAAAAGAAAATTGTTTTTGAAAAATTTCATTGATTCATTGTAACCATTTCTTCAAAAAATCACTACCAAATAGTTCATTTAATCAGCTTACACCAAAACTCCATGTTCTATTAGAGTAAGATTTTTTTTTAATGGACAGCTTTTCGCTCACTTTCTAATCATGTCGAGCCAGAGAAAAAAAATATGAGCATTAGTGAATTTTCAGACGTTGGTTTTATGATTAAAAGATTAGATTTCCAAAAAGTGTGTCAATCAAAGTATTACTTCACTCTTCTTCAATTTTTGTGTTATACTCTTTTGAAAAAAAAACTCACTATTTGATTATGAAACGATCACCAGACGTATCGCTAGTGTTTGTTAATTTTCTTAATTTTATTTCTTACTACATAATTTAGTAGGGATCATTCATTGACCAAGTAAAACAAAAGAAAAGAAAATTTCAAGTTGGAATTCTTGACAATTCTTAAAGCCGTAGATAAAAGGGTTAAACAGGTCATTACATGCCATCCCATCAAATTTTTGCAAGCAATCCCTTATTTATAGGGACTTAAAAAATACATTCACAAGAAACTTTTCTTCGCAGAACTTGTAACACTCACACATATTTTCTGCGATACGCTCTGCATACCACAAATATTACCGGCAACATGATGTACCTCTAAAATTCTCAATACAAGGGGAATTCGTTGCGAACTCAAATGCATGCCTGCTTATGGGACAGAGGATTGAGTCCAAAAAACACAAATATTTCTCTCGTTTTCTTGGTTCCAGTCAATTTCACTGATGACATCCAAGTCAAGACGGGGTTAGAGAAAATACTTTTGCCCCAGAAGTTGACGGTTTCTTTCTTTCTTATTTGAATGTGAGATTGGACCGTTTATTTGCGTCAGTGTGCGAAACAGATAACGTCAATTATATATTGGGTAATTCGGAAAGTCATTTCGTTTTTTAAGAACATGAGGAGACCATGTATCCAGCTTTGAGGCGTTTCAAACAAGGAGGTTCAACTAATGGAGAAGGCCATGCAAAGGCGGATCCAGGGGGAGGGCGCAGGGGGCGCGCGCCCCCTCCGAGAAAAATATATTTACACTAGATAAATGGGGCTTTCACCAATATTAAGTGGGCTTTACACTAGATAAAATGAGTATTCGGGATTTGCGCCCCCTCCGAAAAAAGTTTCTGGATCCGCCCTTGAGGCCATGTTCCCCGTTTTTGAAGCCAAAAACCACCCCCCCTCATCCCCCCAAAGCATTGAATATCGTCATTGGAAAAGATGTAAATTTATATATTTGAAATTATACAATAAAAAACAAGTTTATACGTGTAAACAATCTTCCATAAACGTAAAATCGATAAACAAATTGGTTAATAACTTAAATTATTTTTATTAACAATTTCCGGAACTCATTTTTCAATGCATCTCTATGCGCTCTTTAATCTTTTGGAGGGATAAGGGGGCGTGGCTCAGGCTTCACTTTCCAAGCACTGAGTAGCGCAACATTGGCAACTCCATTAGTTTAACCTCGTTGGTTTCAAATGATCATGAATGGTCGAATTAAATAAATTTAATCTTTCATCGATCTCACGAGTTGTTATTTGCCGGTTTTCATCAATTAATGCCTTTATTATGTCTTCATCAGCTTCAATTGGCCTTCCAGAACGTGGCGAGTCTTCAACATCAAAATTGCCGGATCAAAATTTTGAAAACCAGTTTTGGCACTGGTGTTCTCCGAATATATCTTCTCCTAAACATCGGATAATTTCTTTCTTATTCAGTGTTTTTACCTTTTCGAAGAGAAAAAGCAAAACATGTCGAAAATGCCACTTTTCAGTTTCCATATTTGAAAGTGTTCCAACCAAACCAAACACCACAGCTCAGAATTAATCGAACTTTTTTCGCAAGCAAGCTTTCTATATAAGCTGTCAAAATATATAATGATTATGCGGCTCAAGTGTGAAGTTGGCTGTGGGAAAATACAATTAAGTCCTCTGTTCGAAAAAAAACAAAAAACAACGAACTGACCTTTCCGAACAACCCAGTAGAACATCGGTTCCCAATCGGTGGTTCGCGAACACCCAGGGGTTCGCAAGGTGTATAAAAGGGTTAAAAAAACAATATACTATACGCAACGACTGCACAAGGAGTTCAATTTTTTCCGGATTTTGAAAGGGGTTCTCAGAAAGAAAAATGTTGGGAACCACTGATTACATTCTTAAAAATTTGGTGAAACATTTCACCAAAACATGGTACTAAAAACACGTTGGCTCCATAAGATGATAAAACCTTGTTCCAGCTTCACATGATTAAAACTGAGCCCCAAATGTTGGAAGAAGGTTTCACCATCCTATGGAGCCAACTTTTCTAGTACCATGTTTTGATGAAATGTTGCACCAAATTTTTAAAAGTAGAAGATTAGGGATGGATACAAGACTGAAAATAGGCTCCCTTTCTCTTCACACCGCCGGGCCAACTCACTTTATTGATTTTGCGCTTTGTATGATCCAGCAGTATCATTTATTATAAAACCGAAAGTCTGCAGTAACGAAATTTAAAAAACATTTCGCACGCAATATCAATGCACATTCTTTTTTCAACGCTTTTCTGAGAAAATTTCCTACATTATTAAAAGAAAAATAAATCTGTATTGCATCAATAAATCCAGGAAATAAACGTATGCAAGTCTCTTTCACTTTCAATACACTGCAAATTTTTGCGATTATTTTTCATTTTTACACAATCTGTTTCTTTCCATTACGGGACAAATTACTTTCACGCAACCATTGTAAAACGCAAATTTACATTATTTTGCGTACCAAAAAAAGTACATAAATATGCTATTTGCAACACATCAATAGAACATCAATACTTGAAAGAAATAAATTACTCTAATGTTATTTTTTTCCAATAAATGTCAACGACCTTCGTGCGACCATATTTTTCTGCAAAAAGCGACTGGACCCAATAAGTTTAACCCAACCCTTTAAATGACTAAAATGTTAAATTATGTCTTATATACGTTCTATAACATATAGTTTTCATTGCATACAGATACATCCTATTAACTAAAATACACACGTTTTAGCATACTTATACTAACATATATCGGTTTTTAAGAGTAATTATACATATATATAGCAGCGAATATAATTCAAATGAATGATTGAAATCAGTGTTGCCAACTCTGACGGAGTAAAAGTGGCCAGAAATGGCTAAAAGCGAGTAGTGGATAGAAATGGCTAAAAATGGTTACGGGATGAGAGAAAAATAAATTACTTATAACTGGTTCCAATAACAAAATAAAATTTTGTTTCTGCCTCGTTTTTGTGGAATGTCTGTCCTAAAAGGAATGAATTATCACGCCAAGTGAAACTGTCTTAATGTGTTGTCATCCAGACAATCGTCTCCGAAGTTTTTTTCGATTCCGCATATCGTGTGCCTAAAAAGACCACAATGGCGAAATTTTATACTCTCAAGTCTGCGCATGCGCATTATAAAATAAATTTAAATAATATTTAATAGTACAAATGGAAAACTAGAGAAGCGATAGAGCAGAACGAACAGTATGATCAACAACAATTGAAAACGGCTGGAAATGGCCAGAAATTGCTTAAAGCAGAAAAACTATGGCTAGAAATGGCCAGAAATTGCCTGAAACAGAAAGAGAATAAAATTGAAAAAATATGGCTAAAATAGATGCTAGTAGCTTTTTCTAAAATTTGTGGCTAGTTAGGTTCTTAAAGTGCCGACCGAGTTGTATGGTGGGTAAAGCACCGTACTCCGGTTTCGGGTTCAACTCCCGGCGGCCGGGGTTCGATACCCGACTGGGCGTGGTTGTCATGCCCGTCCCTTCATAGGGGGCGACGATGGTCCACCTACTAGGTGCCCCTATAATAAAGAGGCCAACACTTCTGGCCTGTTGTGGCCAAAACCTTCAAGGCAGAGGGCCATTAGGAAAAAAAAGGGTGGGGGTCTTAAAGGGGCCAGATCTAGATCCAAAGTGGTTAACTTGGCAACCCTGATTGGAATTTAAACCGTAATCTTGAGTATCTCATTTGCTTACTTCAGAAAACCGACAAAAAATAATTAGCAGAGTTAGGATCCGGAAACAGTGAAATAGCGATTACAATTCGAACATTGATTCTATTCGAATAGTAGTAACCGATTACGGAAATGATTCGAATGGCACATCAGCAAAATGAAACTTTTTAGCAATGTCTGTTCTAGCGTTATCTGAAGCCCCATAGCTTTCCCCTCAATTCGCGACTGAGTCTGCCCATAATGACGTCACGATAAAAAGTCATTTGGCTTTCCGCATACGATCTAACAATATTCCTGTAGACGGGAGAATTTAGATCTAATTTCCAGAATTGTTCTCCCGCAAAGAGTGGTCGCATTTTAAAAACATTTCTAACCACCATTCCCCCCCCTTTCATCATTATAAGCCTCTTAATCATCAAACAAGACGACTGCGAAACGTCTCTATAGTATATAAAAAGCACAGCACCCCGTTCCCTGAACGGGATCAGGTCAGGCACAACACAACACAACACAACTCGCTTATCGCGTTATAAAAATTGTTACTTACCCCACACGCAAGTAACTTTCGTAAAGACAGACACACGCACAATGGAATGAACGAACAAGCTATTTCGGTCGGAGGCTCCACGCCATTGTTAATTGTTCTTTTTAAATTTGAAAAAAAAAAAAGGAATAAATGGGAAGGAATGTATTAGCGCTTTAGTCCATTGCTCTGAATTCTTGTTCAATGGACTTAACTTTGTTTCTAATCTCTCGCGGTAAGTTAAGAAAATGCGTGTAGAGCGACGCTTTGTTATGTTTGTATATGGAAAGCCGTTTAGTAATTACGATCATAAGAGTGAAATGGGTTAAAATAATGATTGGGAAGGGGATTTTGTTATGATGAAATAATCATCAGCCATTATTTTTGTCTCGTGCCTCACGGATTATTCAAAAAGAATCGCACATTTGATCAGGAACTGCTTTAAGCTGCTGGGGGCCCGGGGCACAAAAGCTTTAGTGGGTCCCGGCGAAAAACTTTCCCGTTGAATGCAATCCAATTGACACCTATCAATGTATCTTTAACCACTTAAACTGTAAAAAATCCTGGAACGTTCCTTGAAAATAATGGGAAAAGTTAGGCTCACAAATATACCAAATAGCGAAGATAAACATTCTCATCTGAAAACTTACTTTAATCCGTTCTTCAATGAATTTTGCTCTCACGATTCACTTAAAAAACACGCCGTTCTCTTAAAAAAACATACTGTTTAAAAAAAAAAAATCCAGAAACGTGAAATAATGGGCAGCTGAAGTGCCCTAGAATTACAAAGTAACGTTACATGAAAATACTAGGAATTTCACTGAACAATAGAATTCAGTAGAACTTTCACGAGTTGTTCAGTTAAGTTCTTGGTATTTTCATGGAATTTCGTCCCTTGAATTCTAGGGCACCTCAGCTGCCCATTATTTCCAAGAAACGTTCCTGGATTATTTTTTTACAGTGTATTGTCCGTCATCCCTCCAGTGCTAATAGTATAGCTCAAAACATACCACACACTATTTTTTTTTCTCAATTTAAAGTTTGAAAATGGTATGCAAATCATCTTAAAATTAGATTATTTTAATGATTTTTTTAAAAATTGTTAAAACTGCCTGAACTTACTATCCGAGAGAGTAGATCATCCCTTTTCTTTTATTACTAAATCCATGTTTAACCTGCTTGCTCTTTTAATTGACTGCATCGAGCAAGAACAACCATTTGGCGCCAGCAGCATAGGGCAAGGGGGGGCAATGTCCCCCTGTATTTTTGTATGCAGTGATTTTCCTTGCTTTTTTGCTCTTTCCAATATGGTAACCATACGTTGAAGTAGTCTTTGCCCCCCACCCTGGAGTAGTATTTGCCCCCTCTGGGAAATATTCTGCCGGCGCCCATGAGAACAACACTGGTTCCCATTGAAACATTCAAAGATCCATTCTGGTAAGATAAGATGGGCAAAGAAGTGAACCCACCTTTACCGCTTACTGCCGATCTTTATACTGTTGTGTCTTTTCATTGATGGAAGTTAAAAGGTTAAGCATTCGTTTAACATTGTGGGTTAAATTCCACAACAATCTCTCTCTCTCTCTCTCTCTCTCTCTCTGGAGAAAAAAATTACTTCATATATTTTTTTAAGCATTTAGCGGGTTAAGGCATTTTACATAAGTGGCTGAAGTTCGAAGGTCCAGTGTTCTAGATTACCGTGTGGCTGTAGATGTAACGGTTAGTAGATTGGTGTAGTTTTCTCCAGATATGACGTGAATACGCCTTATAACTAAGGTGACCATACGTCCCGTTTTGAACGGGACAGTCCCGTTTTTAGGTGGCGTGTCCCGTTGTCCCGAAGCACAGCTTTGGGACACCGTAATGTCCCGTTTTTAGAAAATGTCCCCTTCAATGTCCCGTTTTCAGAAAGAGAGCAACCCACGGTCACTTTCAATGAAGGCCGGTAAAAATCTAAAATCATCCAACGACAGTGTCCGGTAAAAAAAAAAAAAAAAAAAAAAAAAAAAAAACTGACCTCCCTCCCTCCCCTCTCGAGACGCAAAGGAAACGCCGGGGGATGTATTGTTTTTGTGTTTGTTTGTTCTTTTTTTGTCAACTGTTTCAATTTATTTAATTTTTATTTCTTTTTTTAAAGTCATGTTCCTCTTTTGCTTATTCCTCTCCCTCCTCCGATCTCCACATTATTTTCCCTTTTCACACTGGTTTTCTAAGAATTTTTTTTTCCTTCCGAATGACCACTTCCATTTTTCTGTGTGTCCTTTTGTTGACATTTCTCACTTTCCTACCTTCCTGCCTTATGTCGGAGGGTGTTTTTGTAGTCGAAGAAGGGCCTACCCCTTGTACCACCCGAAACGTACGTCTTGCACTATTTTTTATAGTATATGTGTGTTTTAGCAAAGTTTTTTAAAAATTTTATTTTGATATTAACATTAACACACAAGCTTGTTTGCTCGTGTTCTTAACAACTAAAAGATACCCAGACTTGTAAATTCAGTCTCCCTACACTAAAAAAAGTAGGTGTCCCGTTTTGAGGAAGAAAATAAATGCACTGTTGCCAAAAAAGTAATAGATGTCCCGTTTTGAAGGAAAAAATAAATGGTCACGTTAGTTATAACCCATTAGAATTTCCTCCACTCAAGGCAGCCCTTCCAAAGGCAGTTATCTCTCTTGTAGGTTTGCCTTAAAATACGTACAGTATAGCGTTAAAGCTTATGATAGTGTAAACTCTTTATGAAAAGGATTGAAGTAATAACAGAGGAATTTTTAATCTGGAAAAAAAAATGGCTAAGTTAATGCGCGCATGTTAAGCACATACTTTGTATTCAAGAGAGCTCGGTTACAGCATTTGGCAAACTGGGCTGTCGTCCAAAGCGGTAACGCCAGACAATAATATGTTAAATTCCTGAAGAGGCGTCATTGCAGGAGGTTCTGAAAAAGTCTGCAACTGCTCTTGTATTCAAGAAAATCCGTCGTATTTCTCATTTGAACAGAACTTCAGTGCAAGAAATTAAAGAGAGATTCATTTTAAAACTCAAAATTCTAATGTGCTTCTAAACGCTAACTATCTGCCCGAGATTGGCGGATGCAGAAAAGTTCCAAAGGAGGGACGATAAGTACGATAAAGGATATTATCATAGATAGGTCACTATACATTTATATTTATTTAACCTGTCAGTTTTAATTTTGAACCCATGTTTAACAAATTTCAGCAAGCGCAACGCAGAGTTCCACGGGAGGATTAAAAGAACCCTTTTGGGAAACAGCAGGGGTCAAGTTTTGCGTTATGGCAAGTTTACATGAGTGGCATCTACCAGGTGAGGGGTATCTTGGGCGGAGGACTTTTTAAGGGGTTTTAACTCGTGTTCACGTTACATCTAGAAGAAAAACGCCCGTAACTCCAGACCGTTAGATCGGCAGCAGCACGACAGGACCGAATCCGGGACCACGCCCTGATTATCCCAGAGGCAAGAGGGGCACATGCCACTGGCCTCCGATTTTGAGGGGGCCCTAAATTATTACAGTATCTGAATTTTGTTTATTGGTTTATTTTTTTTCTCCAATGTAATAAAAACCTAATTTTTTTCAGTTATGAATTACAAGTTACGAATAATCAAAATCTTTTTTTTTCCTAATTCTACCTCTCTATAGAAAAATATCACAGCAGATGAACGATTTCTGCAAAAAGTGGTAACTAGAATGGCTGCTGGATTTTAAGTGATTACGTGGCCAGTTACCGGACCTACCGAAGTTTTTTAAGTGGCTACCCAGCGAGAATGAGGCACCCATCAATAGAATTTGGCCGATTATGATCATTAATATTATGAAAATTTCAGGCTTTTAGTTGTATTTTTTAAGTCTTTATCTTTAATAAAGCTTATTTCATAGTGTTGATGCTTCATATGTTCATAAAGGTTTCTCATTTATCTAATATTTGTATATTTCATGTTCGATATATTTAATCATGACAACGATTTATATGTGAACACAGAAAAAATACATAAGCTAGTAGTCAGATGTAGGGGGGGGGAGCCATTTGGATTTCTGCCCCGGTTTGTCATAATCGGGCCGTACCCGGGACCTTCACACGTCAGCTATCTACTATGATCAGTGCCAAATCTACTTTGCTATGGTGGGGCCAATCAACAGCTGTCCAAGGAGTCTTCTCCGATGCGTGCAATGCTGGGTCTCGGAGGAGGATTCCTAGGACCACTCTGTGAAACAGCAGCGGTCGCTGAAGGAGAGAATCTTTTCAGTTACTTATCTTTAACCCTTTAAAGCGCAGTGTTCCCGCTCTGGGAACACCCAACTCTGACGTTTTGACTGTTGCCAGTCACAAAGAATAGATTTGATTTCTATAAAAATAGTTGCCGGGTCAGCTATCTACTATGATCAGTGCCAAATCTACTTTGCTATGGTGGGGCCAATCAACAGCTGTCCAAGGAGTCTTCTCCTATGCGTGCAATGCTGGGTCTCGGAGGAGGATTCCTAGGACCACTCTGGGAAACAGCAGCGGTCGCTGAAGGAGAGAATCTTTTCAGTTACTTCTCTTTAACCCTTTAAAGCGCAGTGTTCCCGCTCTGGGAACACCCAACTCTGACGTTTTGACTGTTGCCAGTCACAAAGAATAGATTTGATTTCTATAAAAATAGTTGCCGGGTCAGCTATCTACTATGATCAGTGCCAAATCTACTTTGCTATGGTGGGGCCAATCAACAGCTGTCCAAGGAGTCTTCTCCGATGCGTGCAATGCTGGGTCTCGGAGGAGGATTCCTAGGACCACTCTGGGAAACAGCAGCGGTCGCTGAAGGAGAGAATCTTTTCAGTTACTTCTCTTTAACCCTTTAAAGCGCAGTGTTCCCGCTCTGGGAACACCCAACTCTGACGTTTTGACTGTTGCCAGTCACAAAGAATAGATTTGATTTCTATAAAAATAGTTGCCGGGTCAGCTATCTACTATGATCAGTGCCAAATCTACTTTGCTATGGTGGGGCCAATCAACAGCTGTCCAAGGAGTCTTCTCCGATGCGTGCAATGCTGGGTCTCGGAGGAGGATTCCTAGGACCACTCTGGGAAACAGCAGCGGTCGCTGAAGGAGATAATCTTTTCAGTTACTTCTCTTTAACCCTTTAAAGCGCAGTGTTCCCGCTCTGGGAACACCCAACTCTGACGTTTTGACTGTTGCCAGTCACAAAGAATAGATTTGATTTCTATAAAAATAGTTGCCGGGTCAGCTATCTACTATGATCAGTGCCAAATCTACTTTGCTATGGTGGGGCCAATCAACAGCTGTCCAAGGAGTCTTCTCCTATGCGTGCAATGCTGGGTCTCGGAGGAGGATTCCTAGGACCACTCTGGGAAACAGCAGCGGTCGCTGAAGGAGAGAATCTTTTCAGTTACTTCTCTTTAACCCTTTAAAGCGCAGTATTCCCGCTCTGGGAACACCCAACTCTGACGTTTTGACTGTTGGCAGTCACAAAGAATAGATTTGATTTCTATAAAAATAGTTGCCGGGTGACACAGCTCCACGAGTATCCTTTACTTTTTAAGTTCGTCATTTCACGTAAAAAAATTGTCAAGATTATTTTTAACAGCACTGACATCTGCTGAAAAATGGAAGAATGCGAGAGAACAGCTGGATAGATTGCCCAATACTGAAAAAAAGGGCAGCCGTTGCCATCGCTCGACTTAACTACCAGCAAGATGGTGGACGATCGAAACGTTCATCGCGTGCCACAGATCTAGAGACCCTTTTTTTGACGACAGCTGGCTGTGCGGCACAGCCAGTCTGCGTCAAAAAAGTGTCTCTAGATCTGTGGCACGCGATGAACGTTTCGATCGTCTGCCCTCTTGCTGGTAGTTAAGTCGAGCGATGGCAACGGCTGCCCTTTTTTCAGCATTGGGAAAGGGTTGCGCCACAAAGGGTTTTAAAAAAATCACGATTTCGAATTTTATTTTAATTTATTTTTTTACCTGCAAGACTTATCGCAAGAATTCGAACCTATACATTTGTCAGTGGCAGTCGAAAATATGGTACGAAAGGTCAGCGAGTCAACCCGCTTCGAAGCTAATTGCGCGAGTCACTACGACCAGTTCGACGCGGAAACAAGATTTCCGACAACCGGTAACCACGCCGGAGGGCCGAGTTTCTCCAATTACGTCCTCTTGCGTCTTGGATGACAGACAGAACATCGTTGTTGCTCTCGGGTATCACTGGCATCACTTAAGCCTTCCAATGTGCAGGGAAAATGCATTCGCATAATGATACGGCAGATGCCTTACTAATTTCAAATCCCTTCTTGGAAGAACTCGCGGAGTTTATGGAATTTTGATGCCAGCTTCCGATACAGAGATAATATTGTGATATAGATATTCTAAATACACGGTGGAGTATTCATTATGATATAGATTGGTCGAGGAAGCAAGTTTTTCAAAAGATGTTTTTAAAAAGAGAACTGATGTTTAAGTAATCTGAAAGGAATGCAGTTGAGACTAGAAAAATACAGTAATAAAGAAAATTATTTTTTCACAGATAAATCATTAGCATTTATATAAGATTGGTCATGATTTGGTAATGTTACGAAAACAAGACCAATCTCAATAAATATGTTGAATTAATAAAATTTTCCATGATTATAAAAGAAAAAGCAAATATATACGGTTAAAATAACTCAAACAACTCTTTTGGTTGAATCAACGTTTTAATTCAATAAAAGATTTTTTTCTGTACAACAGCGATGGCAAAATTAAATGTTAAGGTGAAATTATTTCGAAAATTCTTTCAATTTACTGACTTGTACCACCGCATCTACATAACCATATTCCAACCGCAACTTTGAAACTTTTTCTTATAGTTTTTTTTTTTTCCCCACTGAAATAATATGCAGACAGAATTTTGTGAATTTTGGCGGAATAGATTTTCTACAATCGAGCTTTAAACATTTGACTTTATTTAATGATAGCAACGCGCTTTTGGCCGTTAAATTTTAATTGCAACTACTTTACTAAGAATATTTTATTCCCTTAATTCCACAATTAAAGTGCCCGATCTGAGGTTCTATTGCACATGCAGTTTATCGCAAGCGCAGTTGAAAGTAACGCTCCAGAATATAACGCTATAGTAGCAATTCTTTTTTCGCTACAGGTCCGAGTTTAGTTAACCCTTTGAGGCGCAACCCTTTCCCAATGCTGAAAAAAGGGCAGCCGTTGCCATCGCTCGACTTAACTACGAGCAAGATGGTGGACGATCGAAACGTTCATCGCGTGACACAGACCTAGAGACCCTTTTTTGACGCAGACTGGCTGTGACAGCCATCTTGCTGGTAGTTAAGTCGAGCGATGGCAACGGCTGCCCTTTTTTCAGCATTGAGCAATCTATTCAGCTGTTCTCGCATTCTTCCATTTTTCAGCAGATGTCAGTGCTGTTAAAAATAATCGTAACAATTTTTTTATACGGAAATGACGTGCTAAAAAGTAAAGGATTCTCGTGGAGCTATGTCACCCGCAACTCTTTTCTATTCTTCGTGACTGGCAACAGTCAAAACGTCAGAGTTTGGTGTTCCCAGAGCGGGAACACTGCACGTTAAAGGGTTAAGCAACAGCTGTTATTTGTCTTACATTTTTGTAGGAAAAGGAAAGCTCTTGAAGACAGCGCAGGAGAAAAGCTTGAGCTACGCTTTTCTTTCATGTAGCCAACTAATCAATTAACCCACTTCAGAAGCAGGAATTGCACAATATCTAGGAAAAAGAATACTGAAGCAGTATCACACAGAAGCTGGTTTACTTAAGGGTAACCTTGAACTACAGCAAAAGAAATAAGCAAGAATACGCCTAAATGTTGATTACACCTTATAGGATTTCTAATTGCAATTAGTTTCTGAATGCTGAGGGATGCCCTATATACCTCAATAAAATTCGACGTTTCAAATATCTTAGACATACCCTTAGACACGTTAAATGCAATGAGAATGTTTTTTTTTTCCTCTTTTTTTTACGATGTTTGAATTGATAAATTTAAATATTTCTCGAATCATTTTTTTAAACACACTTTTCGATGCAAATTTGAAAATTTAATTTCGTCCCGTTTGTCTGCAAATTAACCCTACAGCGCATAATGTAACCAATTAACTACACCCAGATTTCTTCTTAATACAAAGAAAATTCTGTCGTTTTTGTCGGAAATATGCATTTAAAATAAATATAAGATCATCATGGAAATAATTTTTACCTTATTAGCTCGAATATAAAGCGATATTTTTTGACTGATCATTTCCGGTAAAAAACCCGAGTCGCACTAAATTCGAGGTTTAAATATAGGATTTTTCTAATTATCTTGACGAAAAATTTCGAGGTTGCGATACATCCGGGGCCGCGTTATATATTCGGGCTAATACTGTAGATTTTAAATAAGTATGGCAATATTGTTTTTTTTCAGCAAACAAGCATAGATCATAGCGTCGATCCAAATCTGCTGGAAAGAGATTATCATTCCGGTTTGTCCGCCTGTCTGGAGTTGTTTAAGTTTCGTAAGTATGCGTGGATGATTTTTACGAACTCGTAGGGACCCCTCAAATAGTTCGCAAACTAGAATGTTCGTAAAATCGAATAGTACAATCTTCTATGAGAGTATCTAGGGTAACTCTTTAAATCGGCAGTGTTCGTAAAAAAGAGCGTTGACTGTATAAGAACATTAAGTCATGTTGAAATAATAAAAAGGTTGTAAAATAACACACGTGAGAGGTATTTATCAATCAGGAGGCCCGTTTTGGTCGAAAAATTTTCGTCCTTCATCGGACGAAATCTCCACACTTCTGTGATTGCTGTCTGTGTATTTCAGCTGAAGGAAGATAATTTTTCAACCGAAACATACGTCCAGATCTATAAGTACCTTTTATGCGTGTTATTTTACAAAGTTTTAATTATTTCATCTTTTGAGTGCTTTTTGTTGAGACATGTTACAAACATTCACTTGAGAACAAACAGTCTGCATAACTTTAACATAGTTAAATTAAAAAAAGACAACAAAATAAATGAAATAGATAAAAATATGCTTACACGATACTGAAAAGTCCTCTGGGGAGAGAATTTTAAATTTAAAATTGCATGCATTTGGCTACGAATTCTAAATTTAAAAATCATAGAAACCTCAAACAAAAAAGTCCGTCGCTTTTTAGTTATCCAGATGCACCAAACTACTGGTCTATCTTCGGCTTAGAATTTCATTTAAACAAACAGCATATCAAAAGTACGATATAGCCTCAATTACAAACTTATTCAGTTACGAATTCGTTTTCCTTAAGTGAAATTGAAGTTTTCTAAACTCGCATTAGTTACAGATGAAACTTGCTCTTTAACAACTCGTTTACCGACCCGCTAACATAGCTGCGGCAGGAAAACTAACATCGTTAAACGATTCCAAATAGTGTTAAAAATACTCGCACTAGAGGAAGTTATAATTGAATTCCACTTATATATTTTTTTTTATCAAGAAACTATTTATAATTGGTGGCTATGCCAAACAAAGGAACTGCTTCAGGCATGTACTAAAGAAAAGTAAGATAACTGAGGAAAATAACGTAAGGCTTCGCGGTAAGAACACTATCCCCTGTAATTTAGAATTTCAAATGTCATTTCTTGACGTCAAGTGTTTTGTGAGTGGTCATGTATTATAATGATTAAAACCTTATCATTTAGCAATTTGTTTGAGGAAAATTTGTTTGACACTTGCGATGGCGAAGATTCATCAGAGGCTCACGGGCACAGGGCTTTGTTACTTCTTCCGAGTAATATTATTTTGTAAAGTTTAAAAAAATTAAGAAGTGGATTCACTGGAAATAAATTATTCACCTCTTAGATATTTGTGAAAATTCTCAATCGATGTACAGAATTATTAAGACAGATTATATTGAGATATAATATAGGTGGCCAGGGAGGGGCGCACCCTTTTATGTTCTACACAGTTTTTGAGTTCGAAATAGCGCCCCTTTGAAAATTGCGCCCCCTTTTATGTTCTACAGAATTTTTGAGTTCGAAATAGTGCCCCTTCGAAGACGGCGCCCCGATGAGATGATTACCTTGCTTACCGTGTAGGATCGCCCCTGTAGATTTCAAGGATCATTAAATTCTATCACTGTAAAAAGTACACTGAAGTGGCCAAGTGTTAACATTTAAAACTATCTTTAAATAGACTGGATCCAATGAAGGTCTTTACAGACTTTCTCTCAAGTCCAACTACTTGGAGTTAGCAGTTAAATCTTTAAATATTTAGTTAAAACGAACGTCAACGTAAATGCTGGAAGTATTGCTGTAACCAGGGGGCATGAGAAGGGATGGGGAAATGGCGGCACGCGGGCCAAATCCGGCCAGCGACATGATTTGATCCGGCCCGCTGAAAAACTTAATTTTTATGTTAGCCAACTAAACCACTCGGTAAACGTGTTCAACAGAAGATTTGAAAATTTTAAAAACATAGAAGACGACTTAGAAATATTTTCTTTGGCATTCGCTGTAATTTGCGGGGAGATTCATGCCGAACTTGAAATAATTGAACTACAATGCAACGATCCTCTAAAGTAGCTGTTTTTCGATTCATCAAAGCTTGATTTCTACAAACGTTTACCGAATTCTCGATCCCCCAATTTGATAAAACACGCTGAAAAAATTATCTCGATGTTTGGGTCTTCATACATTTGCTAACAGGCGCTTTCAACAATGAATCTCTGTAAAAGCGAAATGAGGAATAACATGACCAACGAACATCTTGAGAGCGTTTTAACGAACTACTTCTAGTAACTTGGGGCCAAATTTCAACGAGATGATTAAAGAACAGTCAAAATTTCATTTCATTTATCGCTCGGGCCCAGTACGTCCTAACAATAAATTAAAAAATAAATCTATTTGGCTAGCATAAATATTTTAATTATTTTATATGGCCCTTCCTTAAACGTATTTCTCCATCCCTGGGCTAGGAGTTAGCTAAATTGAGGTTAAATTTCTGTTAAATGATTTTGTCTTAACCCCTTCCCACCTCACCCTTTTCCTCCGATTCTATTGCAAAAATAAGAGACGCAGAGGGACTTTAGCATGGGGCTATCTATTCAATGAAATCTAAACTTCATCCAGTTATGACAGTAGTTTTGCATCATAAGTAGTACGTCAGATTGTGAGAGTTTTAGAATTTGAAAAATCTTTGCAACTACATCGCAAAGATGTAGTTGTGAGTGCTGAAGTCATAGGCACTCACAACTACATCTTTGCGATTAAAAAAAATCATTGATTTTTAAACCAAAAAATAAAAAGTCTGATCTCCGTAGAGTGACTGATTGTTTTAAATTTATTTTTTTTGAGGGGGGGGGGGCGGAAAGTAGGAATATCGAATTTAAAAGTTGGAAAGAGATTCGTTTTTAAAATTTCCCGATTAAATGTTGAAAATTTGAAGATTTTAAGGCAAAGTTGAAGGGGAGGGGTGTAAGCACGTGCCCCCTCTTCTCCCCCGACGTTGCACCTATGGGTCTACAGTACTCTGCTTATTTCTGCTGGAAATAAGGACTGTTTAAGTCCGTATGTCACCGACGTACTTAAGGGGGAGGATAAGGGGTCTGGACCCCCCCCCCCTTTGTCTACGCATAAACGCTAATTATAGCTAAATGTTCTACTTTTGAATCCATCGTTCAAATAGTATACGGTAAAAACGAATTAAATGTCATAAAATTTTAAAAACTTTATATTAACTAAATAAATAAGTGTATATATATATATATATATATATATATATATATATATATGTAAATTTTATAATTCAGTGCGTAACAAACAACTTACTATAAAGAATTTAAAAAATTTAAGTGCTGTTGAAAATTTTTATCAGATTGTCAGTAAATTTTACTATAAATTAAATTTTATAGTAAGAATGGACCCCCCCTCCCCCCTTAGCTGGACTCCTTCCATGAGAAAGCTATCATTACGCCCGTTCCGTATATAGACGGGGTACAGAAAATCAAACGGCCTACCAAATCTGCCAAAATAGATCATTTTCGCTGATTATAATGATTTCCCCCTCCAACTCATTTATAGCAAAAACTTGTCAGCCAACTTTAACGACAATTTTTAACTACCCATGATACATAAAACTGCAAAAACCATTTGATGCATATTAACCATCGAACAAATCATCCGTGCAGAGTTCTTCGTACAGTTTATAGTCATTAACTTACAGAACATGGAACTGTTTCATTATTCCGGTAATTTTACGCCCGAGCAGTTTAAGATCAAGAACTCTCACTTCTTTCTTCCCTGTTATCCTCCAGCATTGTCAGGCGAACGTTTGTTAACAGAGAACCCTGGAACAACTGCTTTCTTTGCATGTAAGTTCACATTTTGTAATAGCGTCTATTTTCTTTCTTTTACTCATTTTCTACCGCCATTTTAAATGAAGGTCGGCTTGATTCAAGTTCATCCACCAATGACGGAAAAAAATTCACTGTTTTCTTTCTTTTTTTTTGGTTTTATCCGAGTATTTTTTTTCCCCCATGAAGGTTCTGTGGCGGACGTTTTTCCAACGTTTTGTAATCGATGCATGCTAGGAACTTTCTCTTTCCCTCGACTTTGGTCACTCATGAAGTGTTTCAGTTAGTATTTTTTTTTTTCTTTGTTTCAGGTTTTTCTCCTCTTGCTTCATTTTAGTTTCACTGGAACTCTCTTTTTTTTTAAACTGATTTGTTTATGGGTTTTTCTTGACTTAGTGAGGGGAAATAAAAAACATGCATTGCTTTGAATTTAAATGTGACTCACAAAAATCAATAAGCAAACTGGTAGTTTGCTAATAAGTAATTTAAAAATAATCTCGATTAAATTTAATTAGCACAGAAGCAACAATAGCTGATGTTTTATTATTTGAGGCGATTGAAAAAAAAATATTTCTCGAGAATTTACATTTTGCGATTACGACGGGCTTGCAAAAATTTAAGCCTCGCAAAAATAAGTGCTTTTACAGTAGTAAAAAAATTCACACTTCTCTCATCCGTTGAGTAAAGAATTTAGTTTTCGAATGTCTAAGCACCAGGGCCGTAGCTAAAGGGGAGTTAGGGGGGTCATAACCCCCATGACGATTTTTTTTTTTTGCCATACAAAATATGTATATTCTTCTTAAATTATCACACACACGTATACATATATATGAGTTGTAGTAGTCGTAACCCCCCCCCACACACACACACACATTAAAAATTTCAGGCTACGCATCTGCTAAGCACGTAAGTAGCTTTATGCAGAAATACTCTTCCGCTGAAACCGTTCTCGTATTTAAAAACTTTATTTTCATACTTATGTATAAATTTAGCGTCTAGTAGTGAATTAATAAAAGCCTGATTATAACCTAATTAGCACTAATTCATTTATTTAAATTATCAATTTAGTAATTTGAAAATCAACATACTATCCCCTCCCCCCCACACAAAGTATTATTAATAATAATAAACCTTTTGGGGTGCAAAACTGAATCCTTATAAGGCGCAAATCGTCTTAAATACTGTAAAATCAATATTTTCGCGAAAATGAAGATACCGTCAACTTCGTGAGCTCAAAATCTCGCGAATTTCATATGAATAGAACCAAAAGTTGAAAAATCCCGAAAGTACTTAAAAATAGAGCCCCTTTTGTTTAAAGCATTTTAAGAAACGCCCTTTTGGCCGAAAAGTTCGTCTCCCCCTCCCCATCTTGAATGGCTTCAAAGAAGGTGGTATAAATATTGAATCTCTTAGTTGTATTATTGTTTTATATTCAAGAAATAGATGCAGTGGCGTGGGGGATAGAGGGGTCACAACCCCCACCCCCCGCGATGAGGAATTTTTTGCCATACAAAATGTTCACTCCCTTATAACACACACGTATACATATATGTGAGTTGCAGTAATCGTAACACCCCCCTCCCCCCCAATGGAAAATTTCTGGCTACGCCACTGAATAGTCGTATATTATTCAAGAAATAGCTGTAAGAAAGAAATTTGTCAAAGAGTTAGTAACTGTGCATCATTAAATTTTGTTAAGTGAAAATTTTCTGATATTTTATTATTATTTGGAGCGAAAAAAAAAAAAAAAAAATATTTCGCTAGGATTTAATTTTTTTGCGATTACGACAGGCTCGCGAAAAATTAAGCCTCTCGAAAATAAGTGCTTTTACAGCAGTAAAAATCTTTCCACTTTTCTGAACCGTTGAGTAAAGAATTTAGTTTTCGCATACCTAAGCATGGACGTAGCTTAGGATTCACATGAGAGGGGATCCAGCTATGGGGGGTCTTTTCTTCTTATAATGACTGACAGTAAATTTTACTATAAATATTTTGTAAAAAAAAAAAAAAAAAAAAAAAACTAAAAATTTTTAAGCTTCTTTAAAGTAAATTTTCTGGATTACTCATTAAATTATAAAATTTACAGAATTAATATAATTTTTAAAAATGAAACTAAATTTACAAAATTAATAGAAATCTTAAAATTTAATATAAAATTTTAAAAATATAAATTTTCAAAATGAATATAAAATTTGCAAAATAATATAATTTATTAAACTGAATATAAAATTTTCAAAATTTATAGGAAAATTTAAAATTATTTCTACAGTATACTATTTTGAGGCATGGATACGAAAGGTGGATATTCGACCCAAACTTGGCGGTTTTTCTTAGACAAAGGGGGCGGGGTGTCCAGAGTTCCTAATCTTCACCCCTATACGTCCGTGTACCCAAGACAACGAACAATTGTTAAAATTACCTTTCATACAACGGCTTGCAGAAGGAAAACGATGTTTAGTTCTTCTGCGATTTCGTTTAAAATAGGTTAATTTATAAAAGTCACTGGCATCTCAAACATGCAAGCGGGAGCAAACAAATATGCAGGGATTTATATGGGAGAAACAAAATCTGCCTTCTGTACGATGTTGATACAGAAATTAAAGTAATCGCATGAGGCACTCTAAAAATTTCAAGATGTTTCTTTATAAACTTAAACTGTCCTTACACTGAAATAACCTGGAAACGGGCGCGCCTTTTATGGAAATTTCGGGAAAGATTTTAAAAATGAGTGTTGTGTTGTGGGATTACGGCCAATTATCTATATGCGGGAACTAGGCCGATGGGCGGGGTGCACTCCGTGGGGTTTTTCTATGGGGTCCAAACCTGCATTTACGCTAAATTTGGAAAGAGATCAAGGTAAACTCCTAACGGTTAGGTCGGCGGACGCGATCTGGTTTTGAACCAGGCACCTTTCCGTCTTCCAGTTTAGAGCGCTATGTGCTCGGCCACTTTTTGGGCTTTAAATATGAACTGCTCAGCAAAATTCTTCAGAGTGCCACATTCTACAAAATTTTCCACTTTCAAGAATTTTTTCTAAAAATTTAGTAACTGATATTAGTTTATCATTTATTTCAGTACTGTCATACCCCGGACCCGGACTTACGCGATAGCTGGGACCGAAAGATTACCGCGTATGTCGAATTCACGTAAGTCGGGGGATAATTTCGAATATAAATGTGTATATGCAAATTATTTTTAATTGGGTCCAGAGTCTAAGAAAACAATAATTAAAAAACAAAAATAAATAAAATGGTTAATAAAATGTCAGATAGTAAATGAATAGAGGCTCGACGACAGGATTTTTGGGCCCCCATCACGGATTTGAGACACCCCATCCCCCCCAAAAAAAAAAAAAAAACCCTTTAATCTTTCCTTTCCATGTTTTATTTAAACAGAGTAGAATTAGTACACTTTAAATTTGCCGTAGACCATAGATACAAAACCTTATGCATGATAAAATTTCCATCCATCAAATTCCAAGACTTCTTAAGGCCCGTGGGACTTGCCCCCCCGTCCCCCCTAATGGGGGATCCAAACAAAAATTCTGGTGGGGGCACAAAATATTTTTGTCTCCGTTTTCTTATAAATTCATTTGAACTTACGGAATAAGTCAATAATGTGAACTTTTTTCGTCTGGGGGGGGGCAGTGCCCCTGTGCAACCCCCCTGGATCCGTCAATGCCCCCTCTTGGCGGGTCTGAATGATTATAACAAATTACACCATTAAGATCGTAAACTGAAGTCATTTCAGAAGTAAACAAAAGATTAATTGATGAGATTTAAAAACAGCGTAACTCTGGTTTACATAAGTATTACTGTATACAATCAGGGCCGGGCCCAAAGGGGGGTGCGAATGTAGGTGATCGCCTAAGGCCCCGCGCTTAAAGAGGCCTCGCTCCTGGGCCATTTTTTTGCTTTCACATTAGACAGAGCTTGGTAGATGGTTGCGATATATCCCGAAAACAGCTGAGAAATAAGACTACTATATACTAGCAGTGCTAGTAGTAAATTACATAAGACATGACAGAAAAGAGGCCCCGCACACCCCTCGGGCCGGCCCTGAGCCCCGATACAAAACAGCAGTAAAATAATTTCGGGGGGGGGGGGGTCCGACTTATTGAATATATCCATATTATATATAAATATACTCTCACACACATATAAATACATATAAAGTCTGACAATTTAGGAGGGGGGGGGTGCGGACCCATAGGATCACCCCCCTCCCTGGGTACGGCCTTGCAAAACAGCTTGTAAAGAAACACATTCTAAAAGTTTTGAAATTCTTGAAATATAGTCTTTGTATTTTTGAACCAAAATTACAAGATTTTTTCAAAGGCCGCTGCTTAAAGAAATAAATGAATAAACACTATTATAAAAGAAAAAATTGTTAAAAAGAACTTGAAACAATCTTCCAATATTCAACAAAACACACACACAACCTAATTAAAGGGCATCAAAAATATCATCTAGGATATCTACAGCAAGGAACAAGCATGCATGTGCTGTACATAAAAGAAAAAAAAAATTGATACACATACCCCAAAGAACGCCGGTTACGGAAGATAAATCAAAACAAGATGCCATAGTCCAAGATCTAAGTTTACCGCGCTTTGCAGAGAATTCCATGCAAGCAAGCGTCTTCACCAGACGACCGCACGAAAATCGTCTGCTAGGAAATTCGAAAGCAGCAGATGCTGGGATGGATGCTGGTGGAAAGTCCGATGAGGCGCCAAGCGCGGTCGCCCATTGGCCGCTTTCGAATCCCGCCGAAAAAAAGAGGGAAATCTAGTTTGACGCCAAACCGGAGCGGAGCTTGAATTAGAATTCTGAGGGAGAAATGCTAAAGGGGAGTTTTGGCTCACGTCTTTAATTTAAATGAGCGGGGAGATTTCTCTCAAATATTAACTGTTTTAAATGTTAATTTGGAAGCACAAATGCAATAGCATTCACCGGGAGCAATGCCCGGGAGTTTGCAAACATTTATGTAAGTATGAGACAGGGTCCAGCTAGGGGGGGGGGCGGAGAAGGGGTTCCATTCTTACTATGAAATTTGATTGACAGTACATTTTACGATAAATACCTAGTAAAGTTTTCAGTAGAACTAAACTTTAAATTTTTATTTTTAGTAAATTGTGTTTGTTACGCACTGAACTGTAAAATTTATTTACAAATAAAATTAATATACATATTTTTAATTTAAATACAAAGTTTTCAAAATTACTTTTTATCGTATACTATTTTGAACGATCGATTCTAAAGGTGAATATTTGGCTATAATTAGCGCTTTTGCGAAGGGGGAGGGGTTCAGACCCCCTAAACTCCTCTTATATACGTCCGTGTACATATGTATTAAAAATATTATAGAAATAGAAAAAAAAAATTAAAAATTTAATCGTATTATAATTACTGGTGTTTTATTAAATTTGCTGCCTTAGCAACTTTTTTTCTTTTATTTAAAAAAAAAATGTAGGAAAAAAATCATTAAAATTTGGAACGCTTTATAATTACTACTGTTTTATAAAACATTATGATATTTAACAACTCTAACCTCCTTTTCTGTTTCATTTTTTAAAATCGAAAAAAAAGATGTGTTTTATAAATTTAAATTTAAATTTTATTGTTTTATAATTACTGCTGTTTTATGGCAGGTTTCGTGCTTTTATTTTTTTTTTTTTTTTTTTTTGGTCACAGACTAAAAAAGCAATTGATATATTTATCAACACTTTCTTTTTATTTTAACGAAATAAAATACTCGCTGTTAAATTACTGCTTTTATTAAATACTGTTGTTTTTATAAGAGTGATTTTTCTAAACGAATATTTTCTACTGATCTTTTTTCTTCTCTAGTAGTAAGAAATAGAGCTGTGCGTAATTTTACATTTACGGCCTCTCTCTCTCTCTCTTTCTATCTCTCAAAAAAAAAAAAAAAAAAAAAAAATCATGTGTGGATGAAATTTTATCTGAATATATTGTTGAGATTTGTAAAAGAATGCTATCCATCGAAAAAAGTGTACTTTTTGGAAATCTGGAACTTATACAAGCACTTTCCACCCTCTCAGAAAAGTATTCAACTATAAGTGAAATTTCTTATTTTAGGTTTGCGAATAAATAATTGGTTTTTGAAAAATACACAGTTGTCCAAAAATCTGAAGAATAATAATTATATATATAACCCTTTTTATTTTTTATGATAAATAAATTTTAATATACAAAACCAATGTAGGAAGTCTGACTTTCACTCGAGTACTTTTTTGAAAGTGTGTATACCCTCCCTAAAAGTACTCGAGTAAATGCAAAACTTCCTAGTTTAGTTCCGAGAATTATAAGTTAATTTTCCGAGAAGCACACAACTTAAAAGAAAAACGAAGATTTGTGATTATTTATATCTTAATTATTTTGTATGCAAAATTAGTTTTTAATTTATAAAACCAAGGGAGGAACTTTGATTCATACTCGAATAGTTGTTTTGAGAGGGTGCACATCCACTCATCAAGTATTCAAAAGTAAGTCTGATTTCCTACTTTTACCGTAACATGCACCCTTGTGAAAAGTGTGCATATCAATAACATATAAATTTCCTTTGCTTTCCAACAGTTGAAAAGTGTTAAAAAAGAAAACCCTCTACCGTCGCTCAACTTTACTACCTGGGCTAAAAGGAAAGAAAAGTGTGGAAAAGTATAGGAGAGCAAATGCGCAAGAGATCTCCTAAAGGGGTACATTAAGATACCTGTTAAAAACGTTTTTCCTTGCAATCAAGGGGAGTTTCCTTATCTTGTGTAATTTGCCTAACTACGCAAATGAGAGAATGATACTGCAGGATAATATAGGAAAGGGTACAGTGAGAAAAAAAGCACATTTTCATTTTTCCGCTTGTAAAGAATTGCAATTGAAGAACTAATGATTAGGGAATCCCGCACTGTCTTTCATTATGCGTTTGAGATTTATTGATCCAGTGCGGGATGCGGCAACCAGGCAATTCGATATGAACATGGACGTGGCCATTGAAGAAAATATTTTTATTTTAACCCTTCATAAGGCCGTGGTAAAGTACTTACCACCTACGGTCTAAAATACAGAAATCAGCTATCATTAGTGAATTTTCTGATTTTTGTTCAGTTATATTGGATGTGTATTTTTTCCATACATCTAGATTCTAAATTATATTTGGCTTATGAACTTTTCTTTCATTCGCAATTTTAAGGAAAACTCGAATAATGACTCAAATTGAGCATAAGAATCATCGCTTTTAACTATATATTTTTGCGTTTTATTCCATGTACAAGCACCAGCTAGTTTTCCGACTTTGTTTTTGTGTATAATTAATGTACACCCTCCAAAAAAAAGTATTCGAGCAAGAGATAAATTTCCTACGTTGGTTTCGTAAATTAAAAATAATGTATCATAGAATATGAATTAGGCTATGTATAAATATGAATTTAAATATTTCTGTCAGGCTGTGCGTTTTTCAAAAACTCAATTATTATTCCTATATCTAAAATAGAAAATTTCTCTCTTGCTCGAATACTTTTTTTGGAGGGTGTACTCTCCTGCAAAATTTCTATGTTCTTTTAATACTTGTTTCTCCAATTTTCACGTGGGATATTACAGTAGAGGGGAAATAGATGAATTAATCCTAAAAAATGAGACAGAAAAATCCCAAGTAATTTCGACTCTCTGCACATAAACTCGCCTTATAAAGAGTTAAAATAAATTTTGCGAAAAATTATTTCGAATTATTGTAACTGTGCTGGCAACAGTTTATTTTGTGTAAAAGTTCCTTTTCATCAGAATAGCAATATTTCAAAGTCAGAGATTAGACAGTCAGACATCTATGTTGTAACATAAGTTACCCATTTGTGTAGCATGAGTTACCATATACTTGGTACACCCTCCAAAAAAAGTATTCGAGCAAGAGAGAAATTTCCTATTTTAGATTTGCGAATAATAATTGTGTTTTTCAGAAACACATAACTTGATAGAAATGTGGAAAGTCATATTTATACATAGCCTAATTCATATTCTATGATAAATAATTTTTAATATACGAAATCAACGAAGGAAATTTCTCTCTTGCTCGAATACATTTTTTGGAGGGTGTACATTTTAATCCAATAACCAATTTTATAAAACACTCCATACAAAACTAAATGATGTTTTACGGATAAAACACTCAAAATAATGGTATTAAACGATAAAATAAATAAACACTTTGTATTAAAAAAATGTGTTTTATGTTGTTTTTGTTATTTTTTCTTTTGTTTGTTCTGTTTTTTATTGTTTTTTTTTGTGTGTGCATTTGTGTTCGTGTGTTCTTTTTTTGCTTTTTATTATTATTATTATTGTTTTTATTTATACATTTTTGTTTGTCCTTTTCTTATTCTTTTCTTTTTATCCCATCACCTTTCCCCCCTTCCTTTAATATTCGTGGTTTCTCGCCTTTTCTTTTTTTCAAGTGACAACATGCTTGTCTGTTTATCTTTTTCAGTTCCCACTGTTTTGTGAGACGAAGGGCTTTGGCTGAGGAAGACTGAACGAATTTTCAGTCGAAACGATCGTATCTTTCTTTAAGTATCATTTTATGTGTGTTTTTTTTAATACAAAGTGTTTATTTATTTTATTTTAAATGATGTTTTTTGATAAGAAAGGTACAGACAAGCCCTCATAAAGATTACAGCACTTAAGAAGTAGAATTTTAGCAGAAATGCAATTTTGACTTTTCTGCCCAAACTTCATGTCCTTTTTTTTTTTTTTTTTTTTTTTGGTAGCATGAGTTAACAAGCAATTTTAATTAATATTTCAAAAAATAATTAATTATAATATTTCTAATGATTTATTGAATAAAGAAAACAAATTGTAATCAGCACGAATTTTGTTGAAAGAAAATAAATGTAATTTTATTAACACGTCATGTTTAAATATGCGAGTTAAAAAAAAATATCTATACCATGAGTTACCGTGGAATCCCCCATCCGCAGATTTGGCATTTCATCCAGTTTAGAATTCATTCAAAAATTGCCGACAGAGAGAAGTAGGAAAAAGTAAGTGATTTTAAAGGGTCATAGGATTAAAGGTTCAAAAAATCGATTTTCCAATTTTAATTTCATTTGAAACCTTAGTTACTTCTGAGCATTTTGGCCCCAATTGCACGCAATTATTCCAACTTGAACCGGAGGTACACATAAAAAAAGCTTTACGAAAGTTATATATTTGAACACCATAAGGTAACTTTAAAATGCGTTTTATGTGTTTCTGGAAACGAATTTTTTTTGTGAACTATCACTAAGATACATTTTTTTTTTTTTTATGAATTGTATCTTCACGAAATTTTGTATAGTTATAACTGGTATCAGTATCTATAGAATGAATTAATATTAAAAGTGAGAGAGAATAACTTTTTAAAATTTTAACAGAAGTATAAGTGAAAAAGTGAGATTTTTTTTCAAATTTCAATTTAAAATATCATAATTTAAAAATTTTCTTAAATATTAATTCTTCTATAATATATATACTATTTTACTTTACTTTGTAACAAAAAATTTGTTTATATGTGTATTTTAATTTGATTTATCTTACGGATAGTGATACGGACTATTAAAAAAAACCTACAAATAAAGTAAGTATTAAATTTTTTTTAAACATCTGTGAAAGGTAATGGAGTTTTACCTGAAGTTTTATAATGTGTTATACTGTTTTATTATACAAAAAAATCGATTATGCTGTGGCTATTATTTTGATCACATAAAATGTAAAACCGCAAGGGTCTAAAATACGTGTATATTTGCTTCTCGGCCCCTTAAGCACTATGAGGTTTAAACTTCATAATAAACTTCATAATCTGACAAAGATTAATTAATTGATTGATAACAAAGCTTAAATAATTAATTGATTGATAACAAAGCTTAAATAATTAATTGATTGATAACAAAGCTTGCAGAAATAAACTATGGTCATAATAATAGATTCATAATAGAAATAGACTTCGGTCAAAAGACTATAAAAGGATTTATTCAGGATATTCTAAAGCCAGTCTCGGTCTACTCATCCATAACATCTGCATTTCCATGTTATTTTCTTAAATAGATGTTTTATGCATGTCTATGTATAGACAAAGACAGATTACGAATAAGTTGGACTAAAAAAATAGAAAAATGTGCAATCTGGGAAAATTCAAAGCATGCCCAATTTTTCACGATACGGAGAAAATAGTCCAGGCAAATAGACCAAAAAATAGCAAATGAGGGAAAAAATTTATATATTTTTGAAACTTGGGGAAAACACTAATTGGGTATGTAGTTGTATGAAACAAAAAAGTTCCCCCTCTCGGGGCGCCGCGTCCCCCCCTTTGGCCCCCACAAATGGTCACTTTTTTAGATTTTCACTTCTATCTCAAAAACCGTTCGTTTTAGCAAAAAAAATTCTGTTACAAAAAGAAAGCTGATAAAATTTCCTACAAGATTGTAATTTGTTATTTTTTTCTATATGCAATAGCTTTCGAGATATGTTTTAGACAAAATCGCAAGTTTTTGGAAAACGTTTCTTTTTCCGTTTCTTTCTAAAACGAACGGTTTATGAGATAGAAGTGAAAATCTAAAAAAGTGACCTTTTGGGGGGGCAAAAGGGGGGACGTGGCACCCACAGAGGGGGGAACTTTTCTGTTTCATACAACTACATACCCAATTAGTGTTTTCCCCAAGTTTCAAAAATATATAAATTCTTTCCCCCATTTTTCCTAATTTGACTGGACTAAAATTAGAAAGTTCCGTATGAGAATATCCAGGTTACTTAATCAATTTTACGATTTCTGGGATGTTCATTGGTTGAAACAACTGACCAGTAACAGAAGAATAGCACCTTCGATTCTCGACGTACCAGTGAAGACAGGGGCGTAGCCAAGGGGGGGGGTTGCGGGGGTCATAACCCCCCCCCCCCCCATGAGAAATTTTTTCCCATACAATATGTATATTCTTCATTACATTTTCACATACACGTATACATATATATGAGTTGTAGTAGTCGTAACCCCCCCCCCATGAAAAATTTCTGGCTACGTCCCTGAGTGAAGACCATCATATAATGCGGTATACATGATGGACCATGATGGGCGTCGGCAGAGTATCTTCCGAAGGGGAGGGGATGGAAGATTGCGTCTGCATATGATTGCCATGTTGGAAAGAACAAAAAAGTAAGAAATTAGCGGTATGCAACAATCCGAGCGCTACGCTGCCGACGCCCATGTAACGGACGCTAAATCTGTGGTTTGGAAAATCTTCTCGACAGTCTCTGGCAGTTTCCGAATGTGCAAATATTCAGAAAATCCATCCCCTTTTGATGAGGATCTAAATTGTGGTATATCCCGATTATGCACAGTTGTGTATTACAACGCAGTTAAAAAGCTATAAGTCGTGCCTCTGACCGACAAGTATAAGGCTCGGTCTGCAGTTACATTAAACATAGACCATAGTTTTCATAGTTACATTAAACATATGAAAATTATATTTCACTTTGTTTGTCTGGCTATCTGTCTGTATGGGCACCCATATCAGTGGGCAGCGAGGGGCTATGCCCCCCCCCCCCTCCCAAGCTCCCGGGAAAAAAATATACTTTACCGTAATGATTTACATACTGGTATTACATAGATGTAGTTCAACACTAAAATGTAGTATCTTTCTGGGGCAGGGCGCCTAACTTGTCCCCTCCCTTCTGCAAACAATCACATGGGCTTCATGTCTGTTTGTGCTCGAATTGCCGTAACTATTCATCGATCAGTCCGAAGCTTAACACAACGAAAAAATTGGATTATTTTGTCTGAGAATAATACAGAACGAAAAACTCTTACCCTTTAACCCTTTGAGGCGGAACCCTTTCTCAATGCTGTAAAAAGGGCAGCCGTTGCCATCGTTCGACTTAACTACCAGCAAGATGGCGGACGATCGAAACGTTCATCGCGTGCCACAGATCTAGAGACCCTTTTTTTGACGCCTGACCCCTTTTGCCCCCTGAAAAGACCCCTTTTGTCCCCTGTAGTCAAAAAGGGGGTCTCTAGATCTGTGGCACGCGATGAACGTTTCGATCGTCCGCCATCTTGCTGCTAGTTAAGTCGAGCGATGGCAACGACTGCCCTTTTTTCAGCATTTGGCAATCTATCCAGCTGTTCTCGCATTCTTCCATTTTTCAGCAGATGTCGGTGCTGTTAAAAATAATCGTGACAATATTTTTATGGGATATGACGTGCTAAAAAGTAAACGATTCTCGTGGAGCTAGGTCACCCGCAACTATTTTTATAGAAATCAAATCTATTCTTCGTGACTGGCAACAGTCAAAACGTCAGGGTTTGGTGTTCCCAGAGCGGGAACACTGCGTGTTAAAGGGTTAATAGTGCGTAAAAAGAAAGTCGCAACTTTCTTTGGAGCTGTTAAATTGAGCAACTTAGCAATAATCTCATATTTACACGTACTCTTTCCTGTAAAATGCACGCGCGAAAAACAAATTCTTTATTAAATGATATATGATAAAAAATAAAAAATAAAGTGTGTTTTATCAATCAATATGACTTATCTAAGTTTGGTAAATACGTCTCCATGGCAACGAAGACGCAAACTCACTTGAAATGTGCCTCCCTGAGGCAGAAATTTAGTATACTACTTTTCTAGCTAAAATTCGATCCCAATAAAAAAAAAGATGAAGAGAACTTCATGGCAAGCCGTTATTCGTAAGCCGGGGTGATAAAATAGAGGAAATTAAATTTCCGCAATAAATATATATATACACCCCCCACACACGCCGAAAACTTTGTTTAATATAAGGAGCAGGGCATCGGGATAGGTTAAGGTTCAAGCTGTTTGCAAAAAAATACGAATATCGTATGCTAAATATATCAATGTTTTGCGCTTTTGCAAGCGCAGTGAAGGTTTCTTAAAAGTTCAAGGGGGAGGAGGGGACGATAAGAAGCACACGAAGCATAAAATAATTTAAAGAAAGGTATTGTCCTGCTTATATATTTAAAAATAAAGGTATTGTCCCGTTTATATTATTAAAATAAATAAATAGATAAATGTGTTGTTCTTTTGTTGTTCTGTTTTTTTATTGCTTTTTCCTGTTCCTATTTTGCTCTTTTCTTTTTAATTAATTTATTTTTTGTATATCCTATTTTATTTTTTAATCTATATTATTTTTTATTCTATATTTTTTACACCCTCTATCCCTCTTATCTTATCCTCCCTGGTTTTTTATTTTTCCCTTCCTGCGACTGGCAACTCGCTCTTCGCTTTTCTTTTCTGTTTATTTTCTTTTGAGTTTCCTGTCCCAATTTGTATATGAACTTCGGCTGATACTGATGAAGATCGAAATCTTTCGGTCGAAAAATGTGTTTAGCTTTGTAAGTAAATTTTATGACTGTTGTTTTACTATGTTTTAATTACAGTTGGCTCTCCGTTTAACGACGCTGTACTTAACGACGATCTCTATTTAAAGACGATATTTCACAGTCCCGGCCCCTCCGATGTAAGAAAATTTCTTTTCAAAGACGACGTTGCTTATCTTTAACGACGATTTTTTTTTTTTAAAAAAAAAACAAGATCAACTTTTTTTTTTTTTTTCAACTTCTTATCTGCAGTAGGAGAGTCTTCTGTGGGTGTGATATAACATAAGTTTGTTGAAGATGATGTTTCAATTCAAGATTTCTACAGTTGTGATGAATCTGTTATAACAACAGATTACAGAAATATCGAACAAATTTATGAAGATATACTGAACGAAAGCAGAGCGTAAGACGAATAAGATGCTACTGAAGACATGAAAAATGAAACACTGCCACTGTTTTATACAAATGTAACTTCTGACACATTTAGGATTTTAGAAAATCTGGAAGAGAGAATTGCGAAAACAAGACAAAAAATGAAGCAACCCTTTCCCAATGCTGAAAAAAGGGCAGCCGTTGCCATCGCTCGATTTAACTACCAGCAAGATGGCGGACGATCGAACGCTTTTTGATTTTTTAAATCTAATTTTATTGTAAAGTTTTTCAATAAAGCTATTACGATTACAGATATTTCAAAAGAACCGAAAATTTCCTCTCACACAGTTTTTGAGATTTACAAAACATTTGGGGCTATTTGCATAACCCTATAAGGCGCAACCCTTTCCCAATGCTGAAAAAAAGGGCAGCCGTTGCCATCGCTCGATTTAACTACCAGCAAGATGGCGGACGATCGAAACGTTCATCGCGTGCTACAGATCTAGAGACCCTTTTCTGACGGCATTGGGCAATCTATCCAGCTGTTCTCGCATTCTTCCATTTTTCAGCAGATGTCAGTGCTGTTAAAAATAATCGTGACAATTTTTTTTACGGGAAATGACGTGCTTAAAAGTAAAGGATTCTCGTGGAGCTATGTCACCCTCAACTATTTTTTTAGAAATCCAATCTATTCTTCGTGACTGGAAACAGTCAAAACGTCAGAGTTTGGTGTTCCCAGTGCGGGAACACTGCGCGTTAAAGGGTTAAAGAACCGAAAATTTCCTCACGCACAGTTTTTGAGAAATGCAAAACATTTGGGGCTATTTGTATAAGTGGAGACCTGGACGAGTGCCCCTGCTGTCCTGATGACAAACAGGCTCTGTAGTAGATATCACTAACCATACCAATCAACATACATTTTCATTATGTACACATCGCATTTAATAAATACACACCACGATCTTTGCGACCATGAAAGAATCCTGACGTAATTGGAGGGAAATGTCACTCTTTATGGTCCTAGGCAATTAGAAGAACATATACTAACATGGCCTCGAAGTCTTCAACCATTTTAATTTATCCAATGGAAAAAAAGAATAAAGATGGAATGAAGTTGATAGACGTAGCATATGTCTGACAGGCGTTTTGCCTATTAAGTTACGCTGCACATAAAGAGTTACATAAGTCTAGATGCATCGGTGAAAAACAAAATCATTTCTCATTTTTAACAAATTTCCAACAAAATTTGAAAAAAAAGACGTGTTGTTTGTGTCCTTGTTCTTTTATTTTTCTGTTTTTTTTATTATTATTAATATCATTATTATTATTATCATTATTATTTTACGTTTTAATCACGGACTTGGATATAGAACGATCATTAACGTATCCTGAAAAAGCTAAACGAAATTTGCCTGAAATTTGGCGAAGTGAGTCTTAATCATTACGTTTATGTTGTACGCATTTATAATATTAGATGGCATCATGATTCGTCGCTATTGTCGCCAGAGGGCGCTTATGTAAGTAATCGTTAAACGGGGGTCGAGTATTTTCCATTGAAAATCCAAATTATTTTGCTCGTCCGACGCTAGTCGATGATTGTCCTATAATCAAGTGCGGAGTTATAATATATTTTTGTTCATTTTCCTATTAATTTATTTCACTTTTTTTAAACCTACTATCCTGTGTTTGCTATTCCTTCCCCAATCCTCTTCATTGTTTTATTCTCTGAGGTTTCTTGTTTCTTCCTTCTTCCAATTAGCTACTGATTCTGTTGTCAGTTCTAACCTCAAGGACACATTTAAGGAGGTCCGCCCCCCCCCCCCGAAATTTCGATTTTTGTTACTAAAATGATAATGATAGTCTTTATCTGAAAAATCTCGCCTTCTTAACCGTTTGGATCCCCTCCGAAATGTTTTTCTGGATACGTCCCTGTCTAATCTTTCTGCTTGCGCGGAACTTTCTCCCAACTGAAAACCTTTTGTACCTCGCAACGATTGTTTTGTCGGGAAGTACACTTTTTATACGTAAACAAAAGCAACCCTTTATTGTCTTATTGTGTAATGCAAGTTAATTCAAGGTTAAGTGCATGTAAAGAGAAATTTATATGTGGAACTTTTTAAATGTCAATCAATTATAAATTAATAGGAAATATTTATATATCCTGTCATAAACTCAATGCCAGCTGACCCGATATAACTGAACTGTTTGGCAGACTCGCAAAGCACTGTAAGGCCTCTCAAAACTGGACACTTCCCGTTCCATCAAAAAGTGACCAACTATTGGAGGCATTGTGAATGTTCCAGTCCCCAGAAGATTGTCCAAATTATGGAGGTGTTCAACTCTTGGGGGTATGAGTGAATGTATGTATTTCGGATAGCTTCATTTAGATGGACAGATATCACTTGAACCCTTTGAGGCGCAACCCTTTCCCAATGTTGAAAAAAGGGCAGCCGTTGCCATCGCTCGACTTAACTACCAGCAAGAGGGCGGACGATCGAAACGTTCATCGCGTGCCACAGATCTAGAGACCCCCTTTTTGACGCAGCTGGCTGTGCCGGCACTGCCAGATGCGTCAAAAAAAGGGGTCTCTAGATCTGTGGCACGCGATGAATGTTTCGATCGTCCGCCATCGGCACAGCCAGCTGCGTCAAAAAAGGGGTCTTTAGATCTGTGGCACGTGATGAATGTTTCGATCGTCCGCCATCTTGCTGGTAGTTAAGTCGAGCGATGGCAACGGCTGCCCCTTTTCAGCATTGGACAATCTATCCAGCTGTTCTCGCATTCTCCATTTTTCCGGCAGATGTCAGTGCTGTTAAAAATGATCGTGACCATTTTTTTACGGGAAAGGACGTGCTAAAAAGTAAATGATTATCGTCGAGCTATGTCACCCGCAACTATTTTGATAGAAATCAAATCTATTCTTCGTGACTGGCAACAGTCAAAACGTCAGAGTTTGGTGTTCCCAGAGCGGGAACACTGCGAGTTAAAGGGTTAACCACTGAGTTAGTTATCATTCAACAGCTAGTTCCAAATTTAGTTATTGGTCAAAAAACGTTCACAGTAAATTACTGAACCTTCTTTGAACGTTAATACACGTTCAGAGAACTTGTGCTACTTGAGATCATTCAAAGAAGGAACGTCTTCCCCATTCGTTCCCCCGAAGGAACGTTCTATTACCCAGGGATTACTGGATTTCAACTCTGGGCTCTAGAGGAACACTCAAAGTAGTAAATCCAATCCCGCTCTGTTTTATTTGGCGGGATTTCGGGATTGAGATTTATTGATCCCGAGGGATCCAGAAGTTACGAGAGATTGACACTCCCTTCAGCTTAGAGTTCATTTAAAAAACTGCCAACAGAAAAAAGTACGAAAAAGTAAGATTTTAAGCACTATTGAAGTTTAACATTAACATTAATAATAATTAATCTTAATTGATAATTAAGATAATAACTTACAGAACTATGAAAGTTATTGTCATCCAGTCATAATATCCAGTGCAATATACTTAGTTATTAGTTGTTAAAAATACAAAAACATAAAAAGATAACGTAAAGAGGAAATCGTCTTTATGTAATTTTGGCAGAGAACACAAAAGCACTTGGCGAAAAGCGTCCTTTTTGCTACAGAAATATGAAAATTATTGGCACATTAACATACTTTCCTTTAATTCTTAGTTTCTGTAAAAAGAACGTAAAAACGAGAACAAGTCCAATGAATCATTTCCTCGTCTTGATCTAATTTTAGCAAACTAATTAAAAGTGTAAATTAAAAAAAATTAGAACTGAAATTAAATGTTTATATAATTTTTTTTTTCGCCATGATTGTTCGCAAAGATACATTAGTATGAAATATTTGAGTTCAACTAGAGATACGGAAATTAACGAAAAATTTAGATTACAATGCATGATTCTGACTCCCACTGGAAAATAATTTAAAAAAAATTAAAACTTTATAGAAAAGTTTTTAATTATTGATCCATATATTGTTGGCTAAGATACATAAATATGCAAAATTTTTGCGATGATTGGAAAAGCGGTGTGAAATTGTAATAAAAAAAATTTATTTCTCAATTTCGATCCCACGAGGTTACTTCCTAATCCAACGAAACTAGGCCCCACGAGTGGCCGAGCGCAGAGCGATCTGAACTGGGAGGCGGAGGTGCCTGGTTCAAAACCAGGTCGCGTCTCCGTCGACCTAACCGTTCGGAGTTCTCCGTGGTTTCCTCCGAAATATAGAGTATACGGGTTAGGACCCCTTAGACAGACCCCTACAGAGGGCACCCCACACCTCTGTCTAGATCCCATGAGTAGATAATAGGCCGTAATCCCACAACAACAACAACAATCAACGAAACTAGTCCCACAAGCATTTGTGCGGGATCGGGAATTCCTTAACTCAAAGAATCATTCTGGAAAGGAAAATCGGTCAAAAAAGAAGAGTATTTTCTATTGCGTCTTTTTAATGGTGAACGTGAACAGGTTAAACATGAGTTCGAAACTAATAATGAACCAGTAAAAAAAAAAAAAAAAAAAAGTGCAACCCACCTCTGATAAATTATTTGTACCACTTATCGCCCCACCCTTTAACCCTTAGAGGCGCAACCCTTTCCCAATGCTAAAAAAAGGGCAGCCGTTGTCATCGCTCGACTTAACTACCAGCAAGATGGCGGACGATCGAAAACGTTCATCGCGTGCCACAGATCTAGAGACCTGTGGCACGCGACCTTACGCTCGTAGACCATTTTTGACGCAGCTGGCTGTAACAGCCAAACTGTGTCACGCGATGAACGTTTCGATCGTCCGCCATCTTGCTGGTAGTTAAGTCGAGCGATGGCAACGACTGCCCTATTTTCAGCATTTGGCAATCTATCCAGCTGTTCTCGCATTCTTCCATTTTTCAGCAGATGTCGGTGCTGTTAAAAATAATCGTGACAATATTTTTACGGGATATGACGTGCTAAAAAGTAAACGATTCTCGTGGAGCTAGGTCACCCGCAACTATTTTTATAGAAATCAAATCTATTCTCCGTGACTGGCAACAGTCAAAACGTCAGAGTTTGGTGTTCCCAGAGCGGGAACACTGCGCGTTAAAGGGTTAAATTCTGGATTAGCCACAGCATACTTGGCTTATTAAAATTCTCCTAAAAGAAGATATTGCTGGATATCTATCTATAAATGAAGACACGAATCCAAAAGAGAACATTGACTTCCCTATCCGAAATTCAGAAGGAGGAAAACGATAAACGATATGCCGTATTTAGATTGTGTGCCGGGGAATACGATAACGTTTTTGTCGTAGACAAATAACCAACTGTCAAGTATTTTTAAATAAAAGACGGCGCCGTTGATATTTCATATATTGTTCAGAAATGGAGATTTACAGTCTTTATGCGACACTTGATAAAAAGTTTACAAGGCGTCTTTTATTGTTGCAGTTTGTGGGTAACGTAGTAGGAAATATGGGTTAACGATGGCGGTAATAGGATGATGTACCAACTTGGTTGTTTAACCGAGATTGCGTGCACAATGGATTGATGTTAGAGATGGTATTTCCGATGAAACGAGTTGAAAATTAACTTTAAAATATATGTTTAAAACACGCATAAGAGGGAGTAAATTCATTTACAGGGACGAACTCTAAATATTTGAATAAATAGAGGGTCCGTAACTGTGGTTATACGCAAGGAAAGTTTATACAGAGTTTAACCCCCCTCCCATTATTATTGGTTATTAATTAAGCTACATGAGGGCTATCTGCTTAAGGGGGAGATGCCTTGGTCGGAGGACTATTTAAGGGGTCTAATGCATATTCACGTTACATTTGGAGAAAACTGGCCAAAGCTTCAGATCATTAAATCGACAACCGCACAAGAGGCCAGAGCTACTCCTCCCCCATTATCAGCGTCCCGAATATAATATGGTCGCTGACTACAGTACAAACCGTGTGCGCAAAAAGTAGCTAGTGTAAGTAAAATGCTTTAGCTGTACTGTAATCCATGTTGAAGCGATATATCTAGGTGTGCCGATTCAGAGGCAGATGTCACCTAGAATTGTTTCAAAATGAGGAGAACTTGATTCTTGAGTAATGTTGACCACCTAGTAGGTATCCTGTCCCACAATAGTATTAAATAGCCAACACTTACGGACAGCAAATCTTAACTAACAAAAAGCACCATAGCTAATCTTGGCTTTTGTAATGCATACACACCACAGTACAAGAAGAATTATTGAGGAAACAGAGAAGGAATACTCAGAGATTTAACTTGAATTTAGCATTGCCCTGCGGGGACTACTTAACTATTTCGATGCAAACTTTGCCAACGATAAGTATGGTAGATGATCGCACTATAATCTTCGTTTTCTCCATTTGGCAGAACATTGGCTGTAATTTGGCCGTGGTCCGGAGATCCAGAGTGAATTGGCTTTAGATAGAGTTTAAGTGAGTTGCTTTATGAGTTTTAGTAGAGAATTCGGTTTAGATCTTCCTAATGTTCTAAAACTCAGGTCTGTTGAAAAAGACGTGATTCTCGCTAAAAGAGTTTTTTCCCCCGTCACATATATTATAAAAGATTTGATTTTTCCATTTTACAGATCATATTTCTGTTTTGCTAATTTTATTTTTTTGTTTTCTTTGCAGATTGCAAAGAAAGCAGAAATTAGAGAAGTACGAAATGGCTATTTTAAGAAAAGTCGGAATGCAGGATTTGTTCATCCTCGGACACGAATAGCTAATTATTACAATAATAAGTTGTAATAGATAATTTATAATTTTTTCATTTGTTTCCATTAATTATGTATACATAGTTCAATATCTGATTATTATTATTATTATTATTATTATTATTATTATGATTATTTTTTTTTTTAAACAATCATAAAAATTGGAGGTTGGGAAATCAAACAGATTCATTTATTGCTAAGTAGGAATATATAAATTTAGAAGAGCAATATGTAAAAAATAAATCATTTAAAACTTTCTATTTATGATTAAAATCCATTATGTTAGGACTACGTGCAATAGGGTGGAACGAAACACCCTTTTTCTCGAAATTCACATTGCTTGAGTCATTAAATGGTGCAAAACTGATAAGAACAAATTTTCTCCAAATTCCAGCTCATAATATTGCTATCTTCAGGTTCCACATCTCAAGCGAATATATTCCCAGTGTCTTTTTAAGTCTTTTATGAATTTCTATTGAAATAATTACGTTTAATTAATTAATTGAATAATTAATACTCCGATACCCCTGCTCTATCAATAATAATGACTAGTTCGGGCATTTGGTCTGTCTTGGAGATTTAGGGAATTTCATCGTCAGTCGTTTTCCGACATTGGGCTTCCTTACTAACTAAATCGTCATAATTTTCTGAGGTAAATTCTATTTCTGAATCAGATCCTAAGTCGACGTTTGCTTGTAAATCTAAGATTTCCAGCACTGGCATGTGATAATAATGTATTAATAAAGTAATTTAATGATAAAAACATAATTATTAAATTAATTAATTAAACCATTATTATTTTAATAAATATAAGCTAGAAATATATTCGCTTGAGTTGTGGAACCTGAAGATGATACTATTTTGAGCTGAAATTTGGAAACAATTTGTTCTTATCAGTGTCGCACCATTTAATGACTCAGGCAGTGTGAATTTTGAAATAAAGTTTTTTTAGCTCCACCCTAACGTGCAATTGCCTTGTTTTTACGGTTCTGTATTCAAGAAGGAGCAATCGATATCGGTCATAGGCGTAACTTACTAAGGCCAAGAGGGGACAATTGCACCCTCTAAATTCAAGAAAAATCATTCATCACTTATTTGAAAATAGTATTTTCTACAATAGGAAACGCGTTCTGCTACCCCCCACCTCCCCCAATGTTACATATCAATTTACACCAATGCTTTTGGTGATGACCAGTGATAAATAATTTAAATTTTACATAAGATGTATAAAATATAGTTTGTTTGGAAAGCAAATTTTTGATTTTTGAAAAAAAATGTCTTAACTTATCTTTTTTTTTTAATCTTTCTTTCTTTTTTAAGAAAAAAAGAAAGAAAATTTCATTTTTCCCGTTTTGTTCTAGCGCAAATGATCTCCATCTTTTACATTCAAATGTCACACGCTTTGATTTTTCAGCTCCAGATTTTCCTGCATATAAAAGGTGTCCAGAGTCAATGCCCCACATTTATTCTTTATGGTATTATTTCGAGATAGAATAAAACTCGAGTTTCTGTAGGCGAGCACAGAACGATACACTTATCGCAATTTTGAGTAGATCATGAAATAAAAAAAGCAAAAGACCCTTTTGTAAAACACGAAGTTGTTCTTCGCGAATACTGATATTTTTCCCTGAGACGACATATTGAGAAAAAAAGAAAAATAAACAATAAAAAGAAATAACAAAAAATTAAATTTAGAAAAATAAATAAATGTTTCCAGCTATTGTGCTAAGGCTTGGTCCCCATTCAATAGCGTGCCACAGAAGTCTCAGGTTCGGTCTTCCCGATTTTTTTTTTTTTTTGAGGGGCCTCTCAAATTATTTATGAAAAAAAATGAATTTCTATTTTTTTTATTAAAAAATGAATTTCCTCAAATTTACGACAGAACGATTCAACTTTGAGTTGCGTACGATTAACTGAAGAAACAAATTTATCAAAGTTAAATACTATATATGTTTTAACTTATTATAAATACATTGATTGCTTAAGTATACAGAAAGACTTTTTTACGCAAGTAAAGTATTATTTTCACAGTTGAATAAGCTTTTATTAGTAATAATACTATTTTTACCACGGACACGCAAGAGTTAAGTTAAGTTTGCGCTTAGACTGTAAAGTGCCGTAATAATTTAAGATGGGGAGTTCTTTTGAAAAAAATTTTAGAAGTATGAGGAAAAATTATCAGGTATTTTCTACAGATAGACATAAATGTACTTATATGTCCATACTTATGACAGATCTTTGTAAAATATTAAAAGACAAAATTTTCACTTTTCTTTTTCTGTTGTTTCCTAAATAAAAACTTAAAAGAAAATTTTAAATATAAAATATTTCATTTAATAAAATTGGGGATTTTTTAAAAACTTCTCTTCGCCAGTGGGATCACAGGAGCTCATGTTGTTAAGAATGTCTAGTAAATATATTCTTTTAAGACAATTTTACGGTTAATAATAACTGCTTTTAAGACATGCTTTACTGTATAATTTTTCATGGCATTGCTTAAGCAAAAAATATTAGTATTAAAAATGATTAATTAGAAGTTCAATTTTATAGTATCTCGATATAGCTATGCCAAATTCGCACCGTTAACACTTTGTTATTAAAAAGACAGTTCTCCAAAATTACATTTTTCATTTTTTATAAATAAAGCATATTAAATGCACTTTTTAAATAATGAAACCCTCCGCAATTTTCGATAATTTCGTAATAACTCTTTTACAAAGTAATTTAATTTAAACCATATTCGTCTAAGGTGCACATATGAAAATTTATTTTCAAGATAAATGAAAATATTAAAAAAAAAAAAAAAGAACTGCACACAATAAAGGAAACGGTTTATCTTTTCAATAAAATAATAAAGCGATTTCGAAACATTTTTTATAACTTTTTCTCTAAATCAGTTTTGACTAGATATGTTTAGTTCTTAATCAGTTATTTAGATTTGATTCTAGAAAAACAGGTTTATTATCTATTTTCAAATATAAAATAGTAAAAGAAAAAAATTAAAAAAAAAAATTTTACAAAATAAAGCACTTCAAAAACTTTTTTTGTTTGTTTCTCTCTCTCTTTCGTTTATTACTTATTCAAATTTGATTTTTTCTTTACTGACACTCATTATTCTAATTAGGAGGAAACTATTTAAATATATTTGTAAGTGTTTATGTGACTGTTAAGTTAAAAACTAGTTTTTGAGTTTAATACATTTGTTTAGTTTAGATCAAATATTCTCTTTATATTTATTTATTCATAAAATATTCTAATAATTCAAAGTAGTACAAACTTTTAAGAATTACTTTGTCTTAGATTGTCCATAATAAGTTTAAATCTTGTCTTGTTTCTTTCAAATTATAATTCTTTAAATTACTAGTCTAAACGGTTTATATTACTGTAAACTCTAAAAATATATATTCATTTATTAAAAAACAAACAAACAAAAATAACTAGAATAAGTTCTTTACATTGCTTTTTTCGAAATTATTTATTCATATTAATTCAACTATTTTTTAACATTTGCGCTTTTTTGCTCATAACCTTTTTAAAATAACATTCAATGTATTTAAAATATTGTAGAAATTATATTAAAACAGAAAATTACAGACTTAAAATCCTTTAAACAAGACAAACAATATGTGCCTGGTACTTAACATAACCATCCAGAAACATCTAGATCATCTTCTAGAAAAGATTTAATCGATTTAAAAGTTCAATTTACAAAATTACTATCGATAAAATAGTCCATTCAAAAATTAAGCATTGATCAAAACTTCCATTATTATGTCATGAGTTTTTACCACTCAAATACATTTTAATTTTTAAAAGCATTTCCTTGGAAACCAGTCGATCGTTATATGGAGTGTAAATTTAAAAGTGATGTTCGTATACCTCGATCAATCATGCTCGGACATTTTCTGCGAGACAAAAATAGTTTATTTTAGACTGCACGATAATGCAATACATGAATTAGTAAACATTTATTTTATACATTTGAAAACTTCAACGTTAGCTATAAGAGAAATAGAAAGAGCTTATTCCTGATTTAAATTTTTAATCAATAAAATTTTAAATTTACAGTAATACAGTTTGTTAATTAAAAACAAATTTATTGAAATCATTCAGTTGTATATTAATATTTCTGCAGTTACATTAAACAGCATCTGACTATATATGTATTGATCTATAACATCATCACCATAAAAATTTAAAAAAAAATTAGGTAAATTCTTCTGTTGAAACTACCGCGTTATATATTAACGTTGGATTACTTAGTTAGTCTTAAGGCGCCTGTTGAAAAATGGCCGAACATAGCAAACAGATTTTATTTACTATACATGAAATATTTATTAACGCGGTATATTATGCTTAAATCTATATTGTCCTAACAAATCTCATATTTTAAAATTCACAATTTGATGTTGTATCATATCCTTTAAAGTATTAAGATTATATATAAAAATAAAAACAGTTTATGAGACATGTTTCACTTAAATATTTAAATCCTGTATGGTTCAGCTCATGAAAATTTATTTATTTTAATTTCGTGAAAATTGTCAAATTCGTAATCACGAGGAGTTATTTAGAATCGCACAAATTGGGAATTGCATTGATATGAATAAATTTTGTGTTTAAGCTTATTTTTAATTTATGAAGTCACGCTTTTGACTGCCGTAAAAGAAATTCCAGGTAGTTCAGTTAGTTGACCCAGTTAGTTTTCTAACGGAGTAATATATTGACTTAAACTTACAGCGACGTTGGAAAGTACCACAATTAAGCAACTAAGGCGTGAAATTTTGTTGATTGCACTTCTGTTTCCACCACAACACATTGACATTCTTTAGGACTAAAATACTCGAAACATAACATGAACAGTTTCTCAACTTTAAAATGTGAAACAACAATTTGCAGCGTTCATTTAAGTATGCAGTTACTTTCATCTAAGTTTGATTTTCGAATTGCCTGAGCTCATGAGCATATTTTTTCTAGGGAATGCAATCCCGCACTGTTTTTCGTCCTACGGGATTTCGGGATTGAGATTCATTGATCCCGCGGGATCCACAGATTAAACTCCACAACAACTCTCTTGTATGCTTAACTGTCTGTACTTTCCAACTATTTGTAATCGTTTTTTAAAAGAGCTTCTCTTTTTATTTTATTTTTTAAAGCCCTTTCGAGGGTTAACTATTTCTTTCAGATTATCTGTATTCAGTTCTCGTCCTTGATGTGGCAACGCTTTCCAACAAATTTTCCTGTCAGTCGTTAAAAGCAAGGAAAACAAATCACGCTGTTCACATCGATTATGAAGAACTTTACAACACAATATTACTTCCTCTTGCACGGCGCGAAAGCAGCGATAAGATAATAAAGTGTTTATTTTAAGTAGAACGCCTGGAACGTAAATCTATTCGCTTTCTTTGATCCTGTAAAAAAGCCATGAATTCTTCCACAAACTTTAAAAATACTGTGAAACTTCTCGGAAGCGACCACCCTCTATTCCGTGAAAAATCGGTCTTTAAGAGAGGTAGTCGCTCAAAGAAGTATAAGCATTTGAAAGCCAAGAGGAAAAAAAACCCCGCTAAAATGTATTGTTTGTTTTGCTATTCATGAAATTGTTTACTAATACATAAGCAATTTTACAAACATATTTTTTTTTTTAATTAAAATACCGGGTGACCAAAAAGTCTGTATAAACTTTAAAAATTCATTAAAAAAGAACAGATAATGATAGAAAATTGAGGCTTGCACACATAGGTTTAGAGGATAATGAGATTTCTTTTAACGACAAGAAAGTTTATAGTTTCAAATGTTACCGATAGGTGGCGCTGACATGCATAATGGAAACCAAGTTTCCAATTTAAAAAATCCGGAAGCTCCCTAATCTTATTCATGCAAACGGCAATTTTGTTTCGTTATTTGTTCTTTTTTAATGAATTTTTAAACTTAGATGCACCCAGGATGCATCAAAAGCTCGTGAAAACTTAAAAAATTCATTAAAAAAGAACAAATCATGAAAAAAAAGTGCAGTTTGCATAAAAAGGATTACAAAGACTTCAGGTTTTTTTAAAAATTGGAACCAAGGTTCCCATTGTGCATGTCAGTGACACCTATTGGTAGCATTTAGAACTACGAACTTTCTTGTCATTTAAAATAATCCCATCATCCTCTAAACCTATTTGTGCGAACCACAACTTTCCGTCATTATTTGTTCCATTTTTTAAAAGAATTTTTAAAGTTCATACGGACTTTTTGGTCACCAGGTATTTAGAAACTTGGGATTGTTTCATTTTATTCTCTTTCTGAGTGTACTTCTCTCTATTTTATTTTCTACAACTGATAAAAGAGCATTTATTCTGATATTCTTCATGCATTCTTAATTGCCATAATGAAATCTATTTGCTTTTTCCGACGACCAAAAGTAACCAGAAGCTTCCTCTCTGAAATTCCTTTCTCATGTCACTCGGATCACATCACTGCGCTCTGCTCCAACGGTGAAATCACTCGTTTCTTAGACATCTCCCTTCTCTAACTTACAAGATTTGTACGTGATTTGTTTACTTCATTTTCGGAGAAATGCAAGAAATTTTTCGGAGAAGGAACCGGACCGGTCGCTTATAGAGGGTTGTGTGGTCTCTTCTAGAGGACCCTTTAATATTAACTCTTTGAGGCGCAACCTTTACCAATGCTGAAAAAAGGGCCGCCTTTGCCATCGCTCGACTTAACTACCAGCAAGATGGCGGACAATCGAAACGTTCATCGCGTGCCACAGATCTAGAGACCCTTTTTTGACGACAGCTGGCATTCTTCCATTTTTCAGCAGATATAGGTGCTGTTAAAAATAATCGTGACAATTTTTTTACGGAAAATGACGTGCTAAAAAGTAAAGGATTCTTGCGGTGCTATGTCACCCGCAACTATTTTTATAGAAATCAAATCTATTCTTCGTGACTGGCAACAGTCAATGCGTCAGAGTTTGGTGTTCCCAGAGCGAGAACATTGCGTGTTAAAGGGTTAAGTAGATAGAGTAAAAAATCGGTGCCTTAGAAAATTGGTCGTTGAAGGGAGGGGCTCGCTTAATAGAGGCGGTCTCTCGTAGAAGTTTAGCTATATATGTTTCAATTTTTCTTGAAACTGTTTAAATCTCTCTATTATACTTTAAACGATGACTGTTCATACTGCCTAATGTATCGGAACTCTTTTTGGGTACTTCTTGTAAAAAGAAAGTCATGCTGTATGAACGATTATAAGCTCTTTTATCAGTAGGGTACAGGGGCGTAGCCAAAGGGGGCGGTTAGGGGGGTCATAACACCCCCCCCCACCATGAGGAATTTTTTGCCATACAAAATGTATATTCTTCACTCCCGTATCACACACATGTATGCATATATGTGAGTTGCAGTAGTCGTAACACCCCCTCCCCCCCCATGAAATATTTCTGGCTACTTCACTGGTAGGGTAACATGACATAGTACATAGGAATAACATTTAAACTGAGTAGCAATCGATAAGTACAGCCTGAACACTGTCAGACAAACAGACCGAAATCATGAACTCTGTTCTGCAAAATAATTTTTATGATATCAACAATTTGCAGCAAAAAAAAAAAAAAAAAAATCGCCTGCGAAACGGGTATCAAAAGTCGCTATTTAATTTAATATAATAAGTCATTCTTCCTCAACTATTTATAACTATTTTTGTCAATCCCTCAGAATAATTTCAGTTACAATCTTGCTGTTACAGTGGAAATTACAGAGAAGTGACCGGAATTTCTTGCTTAGCTGCTTGATCGTTTTGCATATCTGCAACACACCAATTAAATCTGTATAAATTAATCAGATTGTATTAAAAATATTTCAATGACTGCTTTTTTTTTTAGAATAACGTGAGCATAAAATAATTTTTTTTAAACCTAAAGTTTGAGATATTTAATTAATATTGTAACAAGAAACAGTATTTTGTTCTACAGCCATCGTACTGTTGGTTATTCCAACACTTATAATGTTGTTTGGTTGGTCAACCTTACAAAAATGATAATAATTTTTTTAACTCATTAACGCATAGCATTCTATTATTAGGACAATCGCAAAATTCGTTAGTTGGAAAAATAAACATTAGTTTATTTTCCTATTTGAATTTCTCGAATAATAAATCTGATTTTCATAAAATACTCAGCGATAACAAAGTAAAATGCGAATCTTTCACTATTTTATACATATTTTTAGAAAAAGAAATACATTCTTCATACCCGACAAATGTCAGAAATTTCTTTATCACTTCTGGCATCAACATAAATTGGAGAATGTGATGAAAAAAGTCGGAAGCTAATATGTTAAGTTCTCAGCTTAAACTGTTTAATAACACTTCGGCATACTACAGTCATAAGCGTAAAGTTTTCAAAATTATTGGGGGGGCCGGGCCCCACAACCAAATATATTCACGTCAGTGGCGTAGCCAAGGGGGGGGTTTAGGGGGGTCATACCCCCATGAGGAATTTTTTGCCATACAAAATGTATATTCTTCACTCCCTTATCATACACCCGTATACATATACATATGAGTTGCAGAACTCGTAACTCCCCCCCCCCTCTCCCATGAAAAATTTCTGGCTACGCCACTGACTCACGTACATATAACTTGCTCATAACTGCCAACTACTACGGAATATAATTAACCACTTTTTCAACATGATTTTTCGGCTTAAAATATAGCAAAAGTTTTGTGCTGCGTGCGCGAGCTGGTTACTATTTTGAAAGAAATAATTAAAAAATATACTGTTACAAAAAGTAGTTAATTATATTCCGTAGTAGTTGGCAGCTATGACTTATATATAGTAAGTGTAAATTATTGGAGGCGCGCGAGCTCTATGGGTCCATAGAATTCTACACCTATGTAAGGTAAGTATCCATTTAGTATCTTTCTATCATGTTATAAGTTAAAAATAGAAGCAAAGTAAAAAATCCAAAGGAGGAAAAAAAAATATTTTCGATGAGAGAGTGCATTTTAGACACATCTGAACTTTTCTTCACTTCATACTTTACATTGCATAATCTGATCTTAATTAACCAGAGCCTGGCGAGGGCAGCTTATAGTAACATTGTGTGATACGTGGCGTCACAATGAATGCTAAATCATGATTGAAATCAAAAGAAAATTTTTAAAAGTACAAGTAAAGGTTTTTTTTAAACGTTTGTAAATGGCGTGAAATACTTTTTTTTTTACGTTAGTATAAATTAGTTTTCTGTATTTAATAAATTATTAAAAATTATTGGGTGGGCTCAGCCCCTATTCACAATTTATTGGAGGGGCTCGAGCCCCACGGGCCTATATAACTCTACGCCTATGACTACAGTTATATTTTTGAGTAATACAAAAATAAAAATAGGCGTTTTATTGAACTCTTCAGCAAACAGATTTCGGTCAATAAATTTTACATGAATTACAAAATTGGAAAATAAAAAACTTTCAATTTGTTTATAACCTGTTTCTGCTCATTGCAGTAATTTTTTTTAGATAATTATTTCAGCCGTTGGGATATGAAGTGTTAATTGTGGTACTGATTGAGACAAATTAGAGAAATAAAAAATTGCCTACGTCAAACTAAACTAGACCGCATAAATTATCAAACAAGTTCATTAGTGACGCAGACAAAGTCACTTTCACTGCAGTCCAAGGTAGCAGTGGAAGGAAAAAATATAAAACGAAAATCAAGAAAACGGGAGTTACAAGACAAAAGGCATAATTTTTTATGCCCTGTACCCTGCTCGCTGACGTACATGACCTTCAGATGTTTCCTCGTCATGTCTGGTAGGAGGAAATTTATGCATTTATCGGTGCCCCTGTAATTTGTTTGCAGTGCTCTGTCCTTTCAGAAGATCGTACAGTGAGTTAATAAGGGTGGTTATGGGAAAAAAATCGATTGCAATAATTGCCGACTTTGTTAGAAGTCTGAGAGATTGCTGATTAAAAAAAAAGTAATAACAAATAAATGGGTGATTGACTATACGGACTGACGTAAGTATGAAATGGGGGTTTTCCCTGATCATTTTCACCGTTGTCTGCCGGGAAGAGATAGCGAAAGATATGATGCAGCGGTGATATGGACGAAATGAGGTAAAAAATTAATTCTCAATCTCGGCAGTTGAGACAAACGTCTGTTGTGTCAAGTTCAAGGAAACAAGATGGATGATTGGAGAGAAATTTTTTCTATATTTTGTTTTATTGTAAGGTCCCTGTTTTTATGGATAGTCATGGCGATATCTGCAGAAAGATGCAAATCGAAATACTCCTGCGATTGGTTCCTCCATAAAAATTGCTAGTAGTAATAATATTTATACTAATATAATTATTTACGTACATAAAAAGTTAATAATATAAATAATAAAAAGTAGTGGAAACTCTTCATTCTTGTATATACATGAAAGATAGTGAATCTTTCCATAATAAATCAAATAACTTTTAAGAATTAATTGTAATTCTATTTGTGTTCGCTAAATATCTCCATTTACCTTAAATAAAAAAAACTTTATATTTTAAAAAGAATAAATTCTCAGAAATTGTAGCTACCGGGTCTCGAGTTGCCGGGTAACAACTCACGAACTTCCCGCCAGAATTCGTTTTTGATGTCATATAGAGTCTGTTCAGTCAAAGGATAGGTGAAACTGTCAATCAAAATTTAAGTCGATTTAAATTAATGTACTGTCCTTGGCCCTCTGGTGGTGCACTGCAGAAATAGGGCAATTTAACCAAAAACTAGCGGGGGAAAAGGAGCTTTTTTTCTGGACCAACGTTGCAGTGTTGAAAGTGAAAACCTTCTCTAGAAACAGCAGTGCGTTCAGGGTCTCAGGTCCTCCACGTCTCCATCGATTGTAGATAGAAAAAAGAATAAATTATTGATTCTGTATGACGGCCTCATCCCAGCCTATACTCAAAACTCGAATACAGTCCGAGAATCATAATGTTCTACTACACTGATCCCTCGCTCACTGATTTTTTTAGTAATTCCAAGCAACCACTCCAAGATAAAACTTTTACCTCCATTACTCCAAAAAGATTAAAAAGTTAATCACAAAAAGCTTTTATACCATCTACACCGTTTGTACGATCCGTTTGAAAGTTGTCATAATTATATATAAAAATATAGAATACAATCTGCGCTACTTTGAAAATCTGAAAATCTACCCTTTTCCCTAATTTTTAAGCGATTTTTTGCTATTTTCAGCACCATTATATTTCCGAGAATAAAAAAAGTTAATCATTTGCGTGACAAAATTAGCTGTTGCAATCGACATGACGTCCTATTGAAGTAAGAAGTTGCTATCGCTCATAAACGAAGACTGTCAAGACACTTTTAAAGGTAAATGATGTCCCACAAGTTCTCATCAGTTACATGAATTTCGAAAAAAAAGAAGAAAAAGAAATAGAAAAAATGTTCACAGATGGAACTTAGTAAGTTTCAGTAACATTCAAATATTCTTTTGTGTTACGGCAAACAAAGGTAAAATAAAGGCAAACAAGAACAAAATCTGTGCGTCAGTGTGTAGGATTTACATTCACATGCGTTAACATCTTTTATACAAAATTAAAGCATCGAAGCGTATCTACGTCCATTCAGAGCCACCAGAAAAAAAAACGAAACGAAAAACTTAAAGAATCGTTTTGGAAGTGGAAAGAAAAAGGTCCACATGTGCAGACCCCTGAACCGAAGAGGCTAATAATGTAAAGGGTGACAAAAACACTCTAAAGAAATGTGTTTAAAAAGACACAATAATTAAATCTTTGTAAAATAACACACATGATAATCACTTTAAGTACATTTTATGTGTGTTATTTTACAATTTTAATTCTTTTAATGTAAAGGGTGGGCTGTTAACATTTCAGGGAGGGTTCAAAGAGGTGAAAATACGCGTTCAATAATAAAATACATATGCTGCTTCTAGTTCGCGGATTTTAACTTATCGCTGGTTGTCCCTGTCTGAACTAATACCAGCGATAAAAAAGGGATAACAGTATTTTACAGGCACTAACTGCGGCGTGGGTACATTTTCTGAAAAGAGGAATGGTGGCATTCATAATCGAATTCGAAATGTAGGCCACTCAATTTTTTATATCCTGTTATTCGCAGAGATTATGAAATAAGAAAAATCTCCTCTGATCGTAAACTCATACTTCCAGTGTTTCATAATTAAAAGAAAAAAAATTGTTTCGCAAATGAATACTTAAAAAAAGCATCAGTTTTCAGGTCAATAAACTATACAACGTTGTTTGGAACGAAGCCAGTAAACATTTAGCTTGCTTTCATTAATTTTGCTCCCTAATGCTTTATCCTTTCATTTAATATACCCTAATTTAAAAACAACCGTTTTCTTGGGTTTGGATGAGTTCATAATTGGGGTTAGGCTGTTTAGCCAGCAAACATAAAATCGTGGAACACTGGAACATTGCTCTTCTTGGTAAGAGGGGTGGAAGCTCGGAGAATTACACTTTGATGTCAGTACGCACTTAGTTTTTTAGTTTTATTTATTAATTCATTTTACTGTTTCCGTAAGTGTGCATAACTTTATTCTAACACTGTTTGAGACTTAAGTTATGCAATCGAAATTTAAAAGGACAGCGGCAATTGTTTTCTGTAAACCGAATTTTATGCTTTAAGATAAATTGAATGGGCAAAACAACAACAACAACAAAGAAATGTCTTTTGAAGGGACCAAGCACATGTTTCATATAAACCGATATTACATCCTAAGCGGTTTAACGAGGTTCGATTGGAGTTTGATTTTATCCACAAAAATGAATACATGTTAAAACCCGTTTAAAAGTCTTCCACCAAAGGCATTCCCCTAGGGCGATATCCTTTCGTGTAGGTCTGCCCCTTAAAGGTGTTCCTTTTTAAAAGCGATTGGTGTCACAGAACTTGGGAACAGCTTAATAAAATTAATAATGTTAAACACTCGAAAAAATGCTTCTTGACTAACTGCACTGTGCGCCGCTCATACTTATACTATATGAGGCATACAAATTACAGATATATGAGAATATAAATTACATGAGGCATACAGTAAACCTGTATGCCTCATGTAATTTTCAGAAAAAATCGGTAAGCACAAAAACTGCCATGAAAATGGATCGAATAATAATAATAATAATAATAAAAAAATCTGCATGCAAAATGGTGTTACAAACGCAGGTATCTTTGGATTTAAAATTTTTACATTATGTACATGTTTTAAATTAGTATCGATAAAATTTATGTATAACGTACACATATGTTAATGTATAAATGATGCATGTATTTTTGTGTGAAAATTTGAATGGTATATTTGAGACTATTATAGATTACTAGATATTTCAGTAAAATTCACTAGGCAATTGATTTGAGGTTTGAATATTTCGTCCAACCAGCTCGGCGAATTAACGGATTAAACTCATAACTCAAGTTACCACTATTCAAGTTTCTATTAAAAATATAATCAGTATTAAAAAATATCATCCATCATCAGTCATACACGTATGGTGAGATAGAGAGACAGATAGCGTGTAAAACGTAATATCGAAATTTAATTCACAAACAACACTTCCGCAACGTACTTGCAGGTAAAGTTCTATTACTCACACAGAAGGAAAAAAAAATCATTAAGGCTTTCAATATGATATTTTCCCATTCCTTTTCAACTCATTTCTATAGTGTTATACTCGTCGTTATGGAAACCCACTGAATGGAATGATTGGGTAACTGGGTTTCCCCATAGTTTGGTACCAAGCCAAGGCGCCATGCCTTCCGTATGCATTATGGTAGTTCCGCTTGCATTTGTACTGAAGTATGAATCCCCACAAATATATCTGACGATGTTTTTCGTCATAAGACAGGGTCAATAAGTATGTAACTTGCTATCCCCTGAAAAATTATTTGGCTTGTCTAGACAGGAAGCAGTGCAATAACCCAGACATGCTTGAACATTAAAGTTATTTTATTTACTTGTACATACGTGTGAAAATTGCTTAAGGAGTTTTACACTTTAAAATATTTAAATAAAAGCACTTGAATATCATTGATTGATTTAGATTTGTAAGTTTGAGTAAAAACGAGAAAAAATATTTCTTGTTTCATGTTTATTTTGTCAAAAGTATATATTTAAAATTTTTAATACAGTAAAGCCCCGTTTATATGTCTTCCAAGGGCGTATAAAACGGCGTATAAATGAAAAGACGTATAACTGAAACATTAATGAACAACTTACATTACATTATAGGTTTAGTGCTGCTAAAGTAAATTTATATGATTTTAAGTTTTTTTTAGGTACTAGTACAATAAAAACAAAAACTACATTTAAAAAATAAAACGCTTATAAAAGTGAAACAAATCATACCTTTATTATACTATATCTTAAAGCTGCATTCCTTTAATATTAGTATAATAAACATTATATACCAATTATGATGTGATTTATGTTCTATACAGAGACTAAAAAATCTTCCGTAGTCGGCTGATTGTATTTGATTATTAATTACAATATTACGGATTGAATTAAATTCGTGAAATGTTTTTCACTTCTGTTCTGACAAATGTTTCTCAATATAGTCGATCGCGTGTTTAAAGGAAGGTAGTCAAAGGTACATTTTCTCCTTACATCCTCGTTAGACGCTTTACCTAGGAAAAGTTTCTCCCTAAATAAGAAAATACCGACTAAGACAGAAAATTTTCAAAGCTTAGGGAAGTGAAAAAGGACGTATAGCCGCAATTGTGCGTCTTATACATGAAACATTTTTTCATTAAAATGAATAGGAATGAATGGGGACTTCACGAAAACGACGTATAATTGTAACAGTCGTATAAACGAGAAACGTATAAACAGTGCGTTAAAAAAAATCATCTTATCTATTCTTTTTTAACTCCAAAATATATCTCTTTTATCTTACATTTATTCAAACTTTACTGATAACATTATTTTGTTGAAAAGGCGACTGAATGTTCATTGTTGAAGAATAAAAATCTATGCTGAAGAATGTGAGGGGAGGGGAGGCGTCATCGTAAGTTATCCTTTGCTGGGGGGGGGGCACAATGCTAAAAGGTTGGGAACCGCTGTTCCAGACTAAACCTGCAAAGCTCTGTGAATATCAGTGCCCATGAAAGTATTAGTCTAAAACCCTGGAATTATCATTCGAATAAGAGGGAAATTCCCTTAAGGTCTTCGCAAAGAGACATCAGTGACTTCTGGCATCCGTGTTGCTATGACAATGATGGCTGAGCGTGCGACACGAACTGCATATCAAAATTCAAAATAGCACAATCTGCGATAGTGAGATAGGTTCCATGCTTCGCGTTATTTCGGCTGCCGGTTGTTTACTCTTGCCAAGAAAGCAGGGAGAAAAAAAATTTCGGGGGAGACTCATTATTCAAGAGTGTGCCCGTATTTTTCTTCCTTGTTACACAAACCACGTCTTTGAAATCGAAGTTTATTAAAATCTCCTTCTAAAACGTGTTTTACAATCTTCGAGAAGCATATTCCAACTATAGGTACTTCACCTTCATAAATATTGTTTGGAAAGTGTATCATAAACCATGAGTTTACCGTATTTGTCTTCTTTGTTCCATCAAACACTTTGGAATTGAAATCTATATTAAGATGGCTTACTAAAACTGTTTTACAATCTTCGTCAGGCATATTCTAACTGTACTTCGCCTTTGTAATAATTTGTAGCTTTTGCTAGTTCCTCGCCAAATATGTAAGATTCGCCAAGCTAGGTTTGTTTGCCAGGAGAGGACAGCTCGCATCACTGAATGTGTCGCTTAGAGCTACATATACGTCCTTCCCGGAATTTCCCGCCACAACTTGGAACCTCATCAGAAGGTGACGGACTTCTGAATATTGGCACCCCTCGGAAACTGCTAGCGAGCGCCGAGAGGACTTTCGGAACCACGGATTTAACGTGCACGTACACCGCATGTACACGGAGGTCTTTAGTGGTACGCCGGTATCGAACTCACAACCTTCCGGTTACGAGTCCAACGCCTTAACCACTGGGCTACCACGGCCCCTAGGTTCGGTTTTGGGGACTTATTATTTTGGCGTCAAACTTGGGGATAAATTATCAAAAACTGCAACCTTGGAGACTTTCAACACTTTATTTTCCTCCGCCCACCCCCACCCCCCTTCCCGCGCTATCTTACTTACTTAATCTGTTTAGACAGGTATTTGACACAGTCGGCTGTGTCTGGTAGTTAAATCGTGCGATGGCAACGGCGGCACTTTTTCGACACATTAGGAAATGGTTGCGTTTCAAAGGGTTAAAGATTCTGTTCTCCTTCCCATCTCCGATACATTTTTTTAAGTCTTAGATCTTGCCTCATTTAGCATTCGGAAACATATTGGGGCTTTCGCTAACGTCCCCGCCTTGTTTAGAAAGTTGCATTGACTTGGAAATAACGGCAAAGGAGAAGAAATAAGTGTCATTTGGATCATGCCCCTTTGTATAAAAGTGTGAGAGAAAGGTGTGGTCGCCGTTAAAATTACGGGTTTTGAGGATTCCGGCACGTGACATGGTTTGGGAAATAAGATGCTGAGGATTTAGAAGACAAATATACGGTAGTTCGTGTATTTTGATTTTGACCATAAATATAGTGCTCTTTCAATAATCCGAGCTAATTGGTGTAGGGAATTACTGAAAAATTCCCACAGAGGATGTTTGAGAAAATATGAAATACTATTCGATGTATATAAATACACAGGTTGTCTTTAGCAAGCACACTATAATTATTTACTGAATGTTGAAATTTTGGACAGCCATGTAAAATTATTTTCTGCATCTATTTCTGTCGAAATTTGGCTCAGTGGCTATTCATATTGTTTTCGTATATCAATTTAGTAATTTTGCACAGCTACGTAAAATTATTTTTTGCATCTATTTCCGCCGAAATTTGACTAGGTCGCTATTCAATTTTTTTTTGTATATTAATTTAGTAATTCATAATTCATATTAATATTTTATTGAGAAACTATATACGAACAATAAATTATGTTTGGACCATTTAGTTCTAATAGTACGAATAAAAATCAGCTTTTTAATATCAATATTAAGTGAGATATGAATCAATGGAAAAATATTTTAAAATAAGGATTTTGGATGCTCATAACTCATTCCTTTTTAGTTCAAATGTATTGATAATTGGGGTTAAAAAGAGATTAATTTTTGAAATAGGAAGGGAAATATGGGAGATGCTATTGCAAAAAATAAAGTTGGTGAGCATTTAAATGTAAAGAGGTCGGTTATGGAAACTTCATAAATGAAATTAAAGTGTACGCTGTTCGTGAACGATTGGCACGTGTAACTTTTCAGTACGACGAACGACGAGAATAAAGACCAAGTGGGCCTCCCCCACCCAGAACTGTACATTAATGAAACCTAGCAAAAAGTAGAACAAACTAATATTCGTAAAAAAAAATATTTCCCCCCAAAAAATAATGTACTATATTTTGATAAAGGAGTGGACATATTTATTAGTTAATAGTTTGAACAACTGTACATTCAAATGTCATTGAACATATATGATACTTGTTACATACCAGTTAATATGTATTTAAACATTGAAATGTTTATTTTAAGTTCAATATGCATTTTTTAATTAGATGTTTAATGTATGGTAAAATGCTGAACGTTTGTTTCTCTTTTTATAAAAAAAATAATTATGTCATTCACAATGGGAAAAGTGTACCAAATTTATTAATTTCAACTAAATGAAATAGCTTTCTATCCAGTTCTAGAAAAAAAATAATTCAAGTTAAAAGTACAAACTGTAATTTTTTAGCTCTCGAGTGCTAGTTCGTTTACATAGGTATTTTCTTTCGGCATATTCTTTTGACCGAAATTTGTGAATCGATTTGCATCGAAACATTTTCGTTGCATTTTTCAATAGGGCTTCGAGATAGAGTGAGGATGGGGGGGGGGGAGAGGTAGAATAAAATGTCGAAAGCCGCCAAGGTTTGCAATTTTTAAATATTTATCGCAAGTTTGATGCCAAAAAATAAGTCCCCAAAACTGAACCTAGCTTGGCGACACCTTCCATATTTAGCGAGTTACTGGAAAACTCTACAGTATATTATACAAAGGAGAAATATACTTAGAATACGCCTGATGAAGATTGTTAGACAATTTTGGGGAGCAATTTTAGTATACATATCAATTCTGAAAAGCGCTTTATGGAACACAAACTACACATTCTTGGATAATGATGTACAAACAGTATTTATACAGGTGAAGTGCAGTTGGAATATGCTTGGCGAAGATTATAAAACAGCTTTAGTAGGCGATATTAATGTAAATTTCAATTCCAAGAAAGTGTTTTATGGAACAAGGAGGAAAAATACGGCAAACTCATGAATAATGATACACTTTCCAACTTAATGGAACAAGAAAGAAAAAACGGGACGACGCATGGATTATGATACGCTTCTAATATATAGCACTTTAGTAGATTTTCGGCATTTAACCCTTTAACGCGCAGTGTTCCCGCTCTGGGAACACCAAACTCTGACGTTCAGACTGTTGCCAGTCACGAAGAATAGATTGGATTTCTATAAAAATAGTTGCGAGTGACATAGCTTCACGAGAATCCTTTACCTTCTAGCACGTCCTTTCCCGTAAAAAAATTGCCACGATTCTGTTTAACAGCACTCACATTTGCTGAAAAATGGAAGAATGCGAGACGCAGCTGACTGTGCCGCACAGCCAGCTGTCGTAAAAAAAAGGGGTCTCTAGATCTGTGGTACGCGATGAACGTTTCGATCGTCCGCCATCTTGCTGGTAGTTAAGTCGAGCGATGGCAACGGCTGCCCTTTTTTCAGCGTTTGGAAAGGGTTGCGCCTCAAAGGGTGAAAATACGAAAGTGTTTCAAATTTTTTACTATGAACATTTTTATTTTTATTTTTTTTTTCACTTTTTCAATGAAAATGACCCAATATACTTTTCTAGCGCTTTAATAGCGGTCCAGACATTTCCACTTTCACGTAACGGGTGCCTACGTTGACCTATCATTAAGGTGACCATACGTCCCGTTTTGAACGGGACAGTCCCGTTTTTAGGTGGCTTGTCCCGTTGTCCCCAAGCACAGCTTGGCAACACCGTAATGTTCCGTTTTTAGAAAATGTCCCCTGCAAAGTCCCGTTTTTAGAAAGAGAATAACCCCCGGTAACGATTTCAAAAAGGCCGCTAAAAATCTAAAATCATCCAACGGCAGTGTCTGTAAAAAACAACCTAACCTCCCTCCCTCTCCTCTCGAGACGCAATGAAAACGCCGGGGAGATGTATTGTTTTTGTGTTTGTTCTTTTAATGTTCTTTTTTTGCCAACTATTTCAATTTATTTAATTTATTTTCTTTTTTTTAAAATTCATGTTCCTCTTTTGCTCATTCCTCACCCCCGATCTCCACTTTATTTTCCCTTTTCACTCTGGTTTTCTTAGAATTTTTTTCCTGCCGAATGACAACTCCCTTTTTTTCTGTGTGTCCTTTTGTTTACATTTCTTACTTTCCTACCATCCTGCTATGTGTCGGATGGCGTTTTTGAATTCGAAGAAGGGCCTACCCCTTGCCCTAGTAGCACAAATCGTTCAAAAAACGTTCAAATTACGTTGGAAACACGTATTTTGACGTTAAAAAACGTGTTTTAAACGTCTTTTGGACTAATTGTGCTACTAGGGTACCACCCGAAACGTTCGTCTTGCACTATTTTTTATAGTATATGTGTGTTTTAGCAAAGTTTTCTTTTCATTTATTTTGAAATTAACGTTAACACCAGATTTTTTGCGCGCTTTCTTAACTAAAAGATACCCAGACCTTAAAAACAGTAGATTTCCCGTTTTGAGGAAGAAAATAAATACACTTTTGCCAAATAAGTAGTAGATGTCCCGTTTTGGAGGAAAAAATAAATGGTCACGTTTATGGTCACGTTACCTATCATGTTTGGTGAACGAGATAGTAGGTGACAGAATGAGCGAGTAGCAGAGTCTAAAAATCGTGCAACATTTATATGCGTTTGTTGATAAAGCGTGCTTGGGATAGCTTCCAAATTTCACCGAGTCGGAGAACAGTAATGCTTTCATGCCGGCTCAAATTACATCCTTTATTAATGGAATGAGACGAAAATGACAGTTATTTGAGTGTCACTCTGGATCCACTAAATGAATGTTAAACTATTTAAAAATGCGTTATACAAGGATAGCACTGAATGACCGGATTCTATTTTTTTTATAATTAACTATTACAGTAAGTGATAGATACCATTGCAGTAAGTGATAGATACTATTGCAGTTAGTGATAGATAAAATTTCAAAAAGTATTTTTTAAGCACCAGAATATTATTTCCTTCACTACGGTATTTTCTGTCGACATTATTCGTGGACATTTTTGGTGGACTGGACATCGACATGTTTTCGTCGAATTATATTTAACCCTTTAACGCGCAGTGTTCCCCCTCTGGGATTCATCAAACTCTGACAATTTGACTGTTGCCAGTGACGAAGAATAGATTTGATTTCTATAAAAATAGTTGCGGGTGACATAGCTCCACGAGAATCCTTTACTTTTTAGCACGTCATTTCCCGTAAAAAAAATAATGGTCACGATTATTTTTAAACAGCACTGACATCTGCTGAAAAATGGGAGAATGCGAGAACAGCTGGATAGATTGCCCAATGCTGTAAAAAGGGCAGCCGTTGCCATCGCTCGACTTAACTACCAGCAAGATGGCGGACGATCGAAACGTTCATCGCGTGCCTTTTTTTGACGACAGCTGGCTGTGTCGGAACAGGGGTGGACGAGAATAAAATGTAGAAAGTCGCCAAGTTTTACAATTTTTTATGACTTATCGATAGCTTGGATTTAGCTTGGTGATATCGTTCCTATTTGGCGAGAAACTGCAAACCATTCAGTTATTACAAAGGAGAAGTGTAGTTAGAATATGCCTAGGGAAGACTGTAAGGAGTTTTAGTTGGCGATTTTAATATAGATTTCAATTCCAAAGAAGTGCTTTATGGAACCAGGAAGACAAATACGGTACATTCATGGATTATGATGCACTTTCTAAAATAGTGATTATAGATACGTAACGCTAATTTTTTTCCCCTGTATAATTGATCTCCAAAAACAACGCAAATAAAAAACTACTAATACATTAACTCAAATTTTGGGGCGGTGGCTATCAAATCCTCATGATCCCCTTAGTTACGGCCCTGTCCCTTTATATACAGTGAGAGCTCCCCAGGGGTTGACCAACCGCTTGTTAGGAACCAATGATTTAGCTCACTGCCATACCTCTTCACAAGCATCTACAACAGTCCCTTTGTCATGCCAGTGCTCTTCATCAAATGATAAAATCCCTCTTAATCCTACAAGACTCAATATCTTATGTGTCTAAAATAAGCATATGTGATGATATTAGGGATTAGTATTTGGGAAAAAAATAATAATACAAAAAATAATATCCAAATATTTTACAACAAAATCCCTTTTTTAATTTCAGTTCTATATGTGGTATACTGAGTCTTAACTGTAATTTTTTGACATTTATTTTGAAATTTTAGTATGACGAACTATCACGTACAATAATTTTTTCCAGGTCGAAACTCTTTGCTGAGTATTTTTTTGTTAATTTTTAAAAATAAACAAATGACATATGCAAAGATTACGGTTTAAATTTCTATCAATTGTTGACCGCAATGGCAGCAGCAATGACATCTACACGCAATGGCCTGAATTATATCTTTTCTATCTACACTATGGGACAAAATAAATGTAATTTTTCAAAAAGTGAAAAATAGTCATGATGTTTGTTTTTAAATACTGTGCTTTAAGCGGATTACACACTTACCATAATTATAACTACAATCTATACGCATATTTTTGTGTTAGCTTTCATAAATATATAACAAAAAGCATTTTTAAGCAATCCAAAAACGAAATTGGACAAAATACATGTAATTTTAAAAGCTGTGTGTAAAAAGTAAAAAAAGTTTGATGTATGTTTAACTTTTACCGCCAAAAATTTAGGAAAAGTATATATGTTCTTTTATTTTTTAGGGGTATGAGCAGCAAAAAACAATTGACAGATACTGAAAGATCTTTGATTTTTAAATTAAAAAATCAAGGTAAAAAAACAGAAGGATATAGCACAATTACTTTCGGTGTCAGCAAGTGGCATCTCTTATGTGCTTAAGAATTACACAAAAGAGAACTACACCACAAAAAAAGCAACTGTGGACGAAAATTAAATGGTGGACGAATTGTGGACGAATATTAAATGAAAGTGATTTAAAATGTGTGCAAAGTATAGTCGAGAAAAATAGACATTTGTCAGCTCCTAAAATGACAGAAATTGTGTCAGTTAAACTAGAAAAATCGGTTTCACCAAAAACATTGAAGAGAAATATTAGATTGTTAGGCTTTAAAGCTTCAAAACCAAAAAAAGTCCCTTTCATATCTGAAAAGAATACATTTGCGAGCCGAAAAGTTTTTGGAGTAAAGTTATATGGTCTGATGAAAGCAAAATCAACCTTTTTTCTAGTGATGGATGTACATGGGTGTGGCGTCGAGCCGGTGAAAGATTAAAAAATAATTGTACATTAAAAACGGTAATGTATAACGGCGGAAGTATTATGATTTGGGGGTGTATAGGTGCCAAATGCACAGGAAAATTGGCCAAAATTGAAGAAAAAATGGACTCAGCAAAGTACATTAAGATATTACAGAAGAATTTGTTACCAAGTGTCGAAGGAACCAATGCCTAGTGGAACCAATGCCTAGGAAATGGACCTAGAGGATTGGCTTTTCCAGCAGGACAATGATCCTAAGCATAAAAGCAAGCTTACGCAGGCTTTTTTTTGCAAGTTAATTAAGTGGCCATCTCAGAATCCTGATTTAAATATTATTGAGCATGTTTGGCACTATATTAAGCGCAAGTATGCCGAAAAGCCTGCTTCAAATTTAAAAGAGGCATATCTGAAGATAGTAAAAATTTACGAAAAAATACCAATTGAGTTTATTAAAAAACTATCTGATTCTATTTATGAACGACTATCTGAAGTGATTAGAGCTAAAGGAGGAGCTACTTCGTATTAAATTGACTGTTTAATTTAAAATTGCATATATTTTGTCCCATTATTTATTTTTGTGAGATAAAAACGTTCATAAATGTATCATTATTGCAAACAAACTAGTCTCGATGGATATATTGTGAGTGCCCGTGAAAGTAGGTACAATCAGTCGTTCTTATGCAATTAAACAACTTTCTTGAATTTATTTTACAATTTTTAAAAAATTACATTTATTTTGTCCCATAGTGTATGTACAGCTGCGGAAAAAAAAGGCCCACTTGCTCTTTATTTCGCCATCGTTCGTCGTATAGCAAAGTTATATATACCATTCGTTTGCAAATAACGCGTACTTTAATTTACTATTAATTTAATTTGCATAAGGGGCCGTCTTCATATTTAATTCTGCATCAACTTCGTTTTTCTCAATGGCAACCCCATATTTTGATTTTATTAAACGAAAGAAAACCTTCAAATTACCCTAAATATAAATTTTCACCAATTTTCTACGATAATTTCCGGAGATATTGCGAATTCATTTTTGCGCGTTTTTAAGGGACTTTCTGCAAATTGGAAAACGCTATTTGCAGGTTCCGAACTTTTCGCCTTTCATTTATTTCGCTCGCGAGAATTAAATGAAATTAATATTATTTTCAAGGAAAATATTGTTCCCATCTCTCTTAAAGTTTTTTGTACTGAGAATATCAAGGGTAGAATAGAATATTTAGTCTGTGGTCCAAATGACCCGTGAGTTCATAACTTCCTTGGTTCGTACACATGATTTAAGGGAAAAATGCAAAATGACTGCTAAGGATTTTGAAAATATTTGTAATTTTGAAATTGTTATTCAGTGTTTCCCTTGATGTTTCTGTTAGACAGCTGAAATGTTGGCAGGAGTTAGAGGCTACTCCCTGCTCTTCTGACTACAAGCATGAATATTGCTCAACTCAGCTACGGTCGAACTTAAAGAATGGTTTCTTGATTGAAAATTTATTTGTTTGAATTTCATGTAAAAAACGCAATTATTTTTTTGCCGACCCAATATTATCACTGTGTTTGTTATTTCACTTTCCTCATTTAATACTATCGCCTGCAATGTGCAATATTCTTAAGACTTTTGGCGGTATTTTAATTTATAGTAAATTTTTTTACAGAAAAACGTGATTTTGAATGTTTGATAAAGTATGGGGAATTCCAGAGACCTAATGTTTCCGCTATTAAAAAAGGTCACATTCATGCCTGGAAACTTGAGGATGTTAATTTTTCAGAAATAGGACGTTTTATTAGAAGACATACATCTACTGCATCTAATTCTATAGCTGGAAAATATTTTATTTGGGGGAATATGGTAGCGGACGCAGCAATACACGCTTTATAGAATCCCCAACAAACTGTAAAAACCTCTAATTTATTTGCTTCAAAATTTGATATTTTTGATACTGGTATCTTTTACTGTGTTTTTGCACAAAATAAATCTAATTTACATTTATTTTATGCAATTTCAAAAAGTTTTCACTTAATAAATTTATATACGGTCCCTTAACTCATGAAAATAACACATTTTATTTAATATAAATTAAACTACTGAACGTAAAAATTTGAAATTTTGCACAGCCATGTAATATTAATTTCTGCATCTATTTCCATCGAAATTTGGCTAGGTCGCTATTCATAATTTTTTTGAATATTAATTTAATAATTCATATATTTATGATTTTCATGTTAATGATTTATTAAAAATCATAATAACATTAAATTATGTTTGGATCGTTTAGTTCTAATAGTACGAATAAAAATCAGCTTCTTACTACCAATATTATATGAGATATGAATTGAAGTATGAAAAAATATTTTAACATAGGGGGAGGGGGATTTTGGGTGCTCATAACTGACTCATTTTCTGTCCAAATTTATTGAAAATTGGTGTCCGGGGTTAAAATGAGCTAAATTTTTGAAATATGAAGTGAAATCTAGGGGTTGCTATTGAGAAAAAAAAAGTTGGTGCGAATTTTAATATGTAGATGGCCCCTTATGCAATTTTTATGCATAGCAAATTAAAGTGTGCGTCAATCGTAAACGATTGGTATCTGTAACTTTGCTGTGCGACGAACGACGGCCGAAAAATGTACAAGTGGGCCTTTTTTTTCCGCAGCTGTACAATTTCTCAAAGATAGATGTTTATTTAAGTATTTAGACGTGGAGCACTAATTAAAGTGGTTGTTCCACTTATGGTGCCTGATGCCTTGTAGGGTTAATTCTTACAGTAATTGACACTTCACGAAAAGTTCTCTTCTTTTTTAATGTTCCACCGAAAATACATCTTCAGACAATATCTAAACACTGTCCCTCCACCCCCCTCCCCACCTCCCTGATGATCACGTCATCGCTATAGCAACAATATATTTGCTTTGATAAACACCAATATATCACAAAAAACTATTACATCTCAACAAAAAAAATAATAAGAAAGAAAGAAAGAAAGAAAAACACAAAATAGTTAAAAGCATTACTTGCTGTCCGTTCTGTGATTCACGGTCAAGTATTGTGTACTGGCAGCTTGCCCATCACTTTAGAAGGAGGAAATTGGAAAGAGGAGGGGGCATTCTCTCTCTGTACCGAACGAAAAATAAAAGCACGGGGAAATAATAGTTACGAGGCGAACGCAAACAATGGGAAGGCCCTGTCATGATGTAATAAAAACTGTACTCGCAGAGTGATCGATGGTGGAGTTAGGTAATTACAAAGAACGGTTATTGCGAACGAAAACAATGTAGATAGAAAAGTCAGGAAACTTCTTTTCCATAAATTGAAAAAAAAAAATCGTCTGCTGCAGCTGCGTAGAAGAGAGCCTTAGAATGGATGGATCTTCAATCAAAATGCATTAGCATATTTGTCTAATTTTGGGATCACTTTTAAAAGATTGAAGTTCGATAGATTCTCTTTTGTTAGTCAGCGATTAAGTGACAGTGCTTTTGTCTTAAAGGTTTGCATGTGCAGCATATGACAGTGAAAAATAAGAGAGGTAAATCGCGCCCAAAGCTTTGATTATTAAACTCTGCCCAGTAGAATGGTTTTACCTGTGTACTTGCAACTGACTAGCGGATCATTAGAAAAAAAAATTTAAAACCTGTGAAATCGCGAATATTCTCTATTCGATTAATTGATTATTAATACTATTCTAAATCGATTAATCGATTTTGAAAATCATTCGAATGGCACACCACTATCTTCTAACGAGGTCTGGATATTGAGTGCGATAAAAACTTGCTTGGAGCGTGATATAATGTTCTTCACCTCACCAGAAATTATAAGAAGAACGAAAAAAAAGAAACTGTAGCCCCAAGCGTCAGACAAGGACGGAAGATGGCATTGGACATCCATTCTAACGAGGAGAGGTTGACATTGCAGAGCAATTGAGCAATTGTTAACGTCTCAGCAATTAAAGTATAGCAATCCGAGTTTGTTAATCACGAATGTTTTACAGGTCAGGATTTCTGTTAACGTTGTTTTTTTAAGATATCACGGAACTTTTGGACAGCTTTTTAAAGAATCTAACTGCGATTGAGACACAAAAAAATTTTTTAGAATGTTTCTTTACAAGTTGTACTACGCACGATTATACACAGTAAATTTATAAGAACGGAACATTCACGAAAAAAATCTTAAATCGACAGAAATTCCAAATTTCCTCGACTACAAACGGTTAAAGCTTTAGCCCATTTTTGAAAAAGAAATTTGTGCTTAAAAATTCTTTTCTGGAATTTATGAGACATACAGGGTGATTCGAAACTCTTGAGAAAGAAATGTAAGGGGTGGTAGGGGACCAAGACGGTTTACAATCACATAGCAATCAATGTACGGTCGGAAATGGCGTCTTTATGCATCTGTTAATATTAACTTTGGAAGGTATATTGAAGTAATAGTGAACTTTTCGATCTTGATTTGTCAAAAACTAATGCATGTTTCACATAGAGCACTTGACTAAAACTGATTATTTAAAGATTTCCGTTTCCTTACATTGATGAAATGTAAGGAAAAAACCCTATGAAGTACCTTTATTGTTTATGAAACTTTATAGATTAAGAAACTAAATGAACACTTTAAATTTTTTTTCAAAGTGATTATTATGAAGATGACGTTTTTGACTACACTTTACTATGTGATTTTGGACCGTCTTGATTCTCACTAGCAATGTCGCAGCTATAGTTTTTTCATGAGAAGGATCCAGATGGGGGGGGGGGCATTCTTACTATAAATTTGATGGACGGTAAATTTTGCCACTATGATCTTACAAAAACGTTTAATAACCCTAAAAATTTTAAATTCTTTAAATTGCATTTGTTACTCTCTGGATTATAAAATTTACATAATTAATGTAATTTTTTAAAATTTTAATATAAAGTTTTAAAAATTTTATAAAATTTAAATCATTTTACCGTGTACTATTTTGAGTGGTGGTTTCAAAGTGTGAATATTTGTCTATAATTAGCGTTTGTCCAGACCCCTTACCCCACCCATATACGTCCATGCCCTCTAGTACCATACAATTCCCCCCCCCTCCTCAAATTTTGAATCACTCTGTATACTTCTTACGTACCATAATTTATAGATCGATACATTAACTGGATAATTACATTTTAAACACCCCTCCAAATTCCCGCGCTATATTATTTTACTTCTCCTGCTCTCAATTTTGCAGGAATGGTGGGTAAATCCCGTAATACCCTCATTTTCCAGCGAACGAAAAAAAACTCATTCACATAAACGAAATTCTCCGTCGGGTAAAAACCCTTTTCTAGGCGCCGAAGTTCTTTGATCCGATATTGCTTCACTTTCCATTATTCATCCGAAAGGGCGCCTGTTGAAAAGCTGGAAAAACACAGATCATGTAAGAGAGCAACTGAGCAAGCACACTGTCAAAGAAAGCTGTGAAAGACGGACGATATTTTTCTACATTTTTATTTTCTTCTTCTTGTGGAATTGCATATGTATGGCTTGAATGGAGACGCGGCTCGTATTTTAGCTGTTTTTACGTGTTTTTTTAAGTTTCTTTAACCCTTTAACGCGTAGGGTTCCCGCTCTGGGAACACCAAACTATGACGTTTTGACTGTTGCCAGTCACGAAGAATAGATTTGATTTCTATAAAAATAGTTGCGGGGGACATAGAGCAAACGAGAATCCTTTACTTTTTAGCACGTCATTTCCGGTAAAAAAATGGTCACGATTATTTTTAACAGCACTCACATCTGCTGAACAATGAAAGAATGCGAGAACAGCTGCATAGATTGCCCAATGGTGAAAAAAGGGCAGCCGTTGCCATCGCTCGACTTAACTACCAGCAAGATGGCAGACGATCGAAACGTTCATCGAGTGCCACAGATCTAGAGACCCTGTTTTGACGCAGCTGGCTGTGAGCGGGCTCAGCCAGCTGCGACTCTGCGGGGGCCCCCCTCGAGCAGCAGGGTTCCCAAAAGGTTCATCCGCTGCGCCACTGCGTAAAGACGTATGATTACAGGGGAATAAATAATCGAATTACTTTGATATATATGTATCAAATTACTCTAATTATAAAGTAGTATATCCATTTATGGGGGACCTCTCAGGGGGCCCTCATCGATCATCGATCAGCCGACCTGGATAGTCCGGACCTGGTATAAACACCCCCTAAAACTGTTTTAAACCGTTCCCTAAGTATAAATTACTATTTTCCGTATAAACTAATGATTAAACAATGCAAATAGAAAAAAAAACAGTGTTATTTCATCATAATACTGCACAGCACTGCACAGTATTGTAAATGCACAGAATTCAGGATCAGTAGGAGAGAAAGAGACATAAAGTACAGAGTACTGTACGCATAGTATGCAGTAGTAATATTAAAGTGCTGCACTTTAATGATACAGTACACCTCGTTGCCGATATATCGCGTGTTTTCTGTCTTCCCTTTTTTTCTGCTTTTACTCTATTGCTTCGTTACTTTACTTAAACAAGCATACACTGCATTTGAAAATTTTATGTGTGCTTCTCCAATCACATAAGTGAGATGCAATTAGCTACTTTTCACTCACTAATCTTTGCTGGAAAAGCAAGTAATGAAAGAAAAATCAAAATAAATGACTTTGGATAGCTTCTTTTGCATAAATGAAATATGTACTTGTACGTAAATTTTTAAAGGGTAAATTTAACTTTAATGTTTAAGTAATAAACTTTTATTAGAATTCTTATACTATTATTATTTTTTTAAGTGCATGCGTTTATAAAAGTAAAACTTTATCATATACCCCGCACCCCTTCGCCGAATACATCGCGCATATTTCTTGTATCCCGACAAATGAGATACAACGAAAGGCTACTGTAATGCTGTATTGTAATGTAATAATTATTATTGTACTCTACTGTAATAATAAAAATTACTAAGTATGGCGCAGTACTGTAAAAATAATTAGAACTACTACACTGTACAGAATTATATTGTAACTCTGCTGCCACTTCTTGCTACTGGCGAAAAATCACGTGCTGATTTCAAGACATTTGAGTTAGCTGTCAGATACGTTGCTAATGAAAAACTCCCGTAATACCCAATTCGAGTTGAAGTGCGAATCCACTGTACAATCTATCTGTACACTGTACACTGTACAAGATGAACTGACCCTCTGAGCGCTTTGGAAATGGCCTTTTTCCCCAGCGGTGCAATTATAATGAAGCTTTAAAATTATAAAAGTAAGAAAAGTTTTTTATTAAAAAATGAAGATTTGTAATTAAAAAAAAAACTCTTAATATTACTTGCAAGCACTAAAATTAAAACATATTTTTCCAATACCTGTGTATTTTAAATGATATAAATTATAGATGCGTTGAAGTGAAAACTGAAAATAAGTCACGTCTCGTCTGGGTTATATCTCAGCCTTTTGGAGGGTTAAAAAGTTTAAGAAAATGTGTGTACAACCAGTGGTGGATTCAGAATTTCAAGAAGGGAAGGAGGGGGATAAATATCCCGAAGTATTTTATCAGTGTAGAGTCGTACATTGTTTTCGATAATTCGTATTATACGTCGATCATTTTCTTAAAAATTTTTTTTCGCCAAACAGTACGATTTTGCTGCAAGATAGTGCCTAAAACTAGAAGCTTAGAATTATGGTATTATGATTATTCTACACAGTCCGTAAGCTAAATTTGAGCACTTTTAAAGCATTGAAAAAAGATTTCATTTTGAATTCTGAAGGAATATGCATTAATCTTTTAATAGAAAATTTTTGTGTTTAAATGTGCGCAAAAACAGATTTTTTTTAATTAATGGTTGTATATTACAGCACGTTACTCACGACTGGTTTTACGGTATACCATACAGACAAACAGATTTTCGATCTTATTTATAAGGATATCACAAAACAGTTCAATAAATTACATTGTTTGGGCAGTCATTTTTAAAATATATTTTAGAAACATCCATTTATTTCAAAGAAAACAAAATTCATACATATTATTAAGGTTTATAAAAACGTGTTCCACCAAATACAATGCAGATAGCATTTATCCTTCTTTTACAGGACCACGCAAATCAATTCCAACACAGTTCAATCTATGCCAGTTTAGGGAAATTTATCAGTTTTAAGCACATAGACTTTTATAGCGGCTTATTTTTATTAAAATGATAGAAATGACATTTAAAGTTCTTTTACAGGGTCTCGCAAACTTTCTTCAGGTTATGCCTAAAACCATTGCCTGGTATCGACACGACACCAAATTAAAGACAGTTTTATTAGAAAGTATTTGGCACAGTTTATCTGTGGTTTTTATAAACAAAGTAAGAATGAATGAAAATTTATATGTCCGATACCAAAAAAAAAAAAAAAAAAATGCTTTTCTTTTCATTATATCGCGATTCTTTCTTTAGTTTTGGGAAACTGACTTTTACAAGTTAGTTTGGTAGAAAGTAACAAAATATGCCAGATTTTCTTTTGAAAAAGTTTAACCTAAATCTCGTAATGGAAATTTATACGTTCGATACCAAAAAAAAAAAAAAAAATGCTTTTTTACATTATTTCGCGATTCTTTCTTTAGTTTTGAAAAACTAACTTTTACAAGTTAGTTTGGTAGAAAGTAACAAAATATGCCAGATTTTCTTTTGAAAAAGTTTAACATAAATCTCGTAATTAGTTAGGTATAAATATTTTTACAATAATTAAGTAAAATATTATTTTCAGTTGATTAATATTAATTATTTAGTGATATAATTTAATTTTTATTGATTGTAAAATCTGTTTACCATCTGCCACTGTCAATAACCCATTGAAACAGTGACTGGAATTTCCTTCTAGACTTGTACTGGACACCTCATATACTCCAAGCATCTCCACTTTTTCGACTAGTGGTCGAATAGTCAAATTAGTCAAAGTAGCCGGCACCCTTTGACCAAGAGTACTTTTAACAAGATAACACTGTATTCTGTTTCTAAAGCTATGCTAGAAGTTTTATTCATTATATCAAAGTACTATTCATTATTTAACGTTTCCAGAAATAATTGTGAGTCTGATGGTCTACCATTGTGGCCCAAAAGACTTATTTTGGTTTAATTTTCGACGCAGAATCACAAGATGAAATTTTTAGCAAGTTTTAAAAGAGTTTTGAGCGTCTTACCTGGAAATTAAAAGTGGGGGACGTATACAAGGCCTTAGACAGGAAAAAAAAAATGGGAGGCAATATGCAGCTCTTCGGGGGGAGGAGGGGGGTGGTGGATATGCAGCACTAAAATTTTTTCGTCTTTAACCCTTTCATTACCAATTTTTTTCTTATAAAAAAATGAAGTAAGTACTTCATTACATCAATTGCATTACAAATATTGATAAAATGATGAAAAAATGAAAAATTACACTGAATTGTTAGTTCAAGGAATACCAGTGGGACATGCATTCAGTATCAAGGAATACCAGTGGGACATGCATTCATATAAATACAAAGCATATTTAACCATAGGGTAATTTGAAACTACCTGCGGGACATATATGTCCCAGTGGTAGCGAAAGGGTTAAGGCTATAGTTCGAAGAAAAAAACTCTGTTTTTAGTCTTGGTAAACAAATTAAAATAAACTAATAGCACCATGGTCTCCAAAAAATTCCGGATGATTCTTCATAAGCTGCTTTACACACTGTAATAACCGAAAAAGCTGTGCTTTAGTGAAATTTTCAGAAAAAATTCTTAAGCATGGATCTGATCTGCAAGATTTTTCGAAAAGTGACACGTTTTGCGAGAATTTCCGATTTTTAAGAATTTTTTCTAAAAGTTTTGAAACTCATACAGGTTTATCACTTATTTTAGAATGTACTACAGCTTGTAAGAGACAATTTCAAAATTTTGAAGTGCCTGACATAATTAGCTTATTTGTATTTATGTATTAAAATCACATGATTTTTTTTCGAACTACACCGTTAACTCATCAGCAGAATCAACGCAAATAAAAAACTACTAAAGCATCGACTAAAATTTCGGGCTATGGCCGTGGACGTATAGTCTTAACCCTTTAACGCGCAGTGTTCCCGCTATGGGAACACCAAACTCTGACGTTTTGACTGTTGCCAGTCACGAAGATTACATTCGATTTCTATAAAAAATAATTGCGGGTGACATAGCTCCACGAGAATCCTTTACATTTAAGCATGCCATTTCCCGTAAAAAAATTGCCACGATTATTTTTAGCAGCACTGACATCTGCTGAAAAATGGAAGAATGCGAGAGAACAGCTGGATAGATTGCCCAATGCTGAAATAAGGGCAGCCGTTGCCATCGCTCGACTTAACTACCAGCAAGATGGCGGACGATCGAAACGTTCATCGAGTGCCACAGATCTAGAGACCCTTTTTTGACGCAGCTGGCTGTGCGCCGCACAGCCAGTTTCGATCGTCCGCCACATTCGGACGTTTCGATCGTCCGCCATCTTGCTGGTAGTTAAGTCAAGCGATGGCAACGGCTGCCCTTTTTTCAGCATTGAGAAAGGGTTGCGCCTCAAAGGATTAAATGAAAAAGTAGAGGCACGGTGTCCACCTGTGTCCGTCCGTGACCACGGCTTCGCGGGTGCTGAGGCTTATGCCTCGACCAGATGGTCAGCCTGACGCAGAGCCCCCCGCAGTGTTCAGTCAGATATCAAGTCTGAGACAACCTGGCCTATCCTGGGAATCTCTCCTGGACTGCATCAATGCCAGAAGATTGCAATGCAGGAAATAGGAACTTACTCATTCTCTTCGTGAGTGCTATCCGTTCTGTCTTTGAACGTGTGTCTCCTGAAAGGATCCTCTGGGTTCGCGGTGGACCAATGGAACTTGCTCTTCAGCACCTGGATCATTTTACCATCTAACACCGGCGACACACACAGCAAAAAAACCTTCAGGCGGCGAACAGCTCCAGACGACTGATGAAGTGGGAAAAAGAGTTTAGGAAGAAGTGACAATCCGATGTAGATCAGTCACGTGAGTTCCAAATAGTGATCTCTCGAAGTACCTGAAGAGTGTTTCCATCCCAGACCTTGAGGAGAGATAAAGTGTTCTTATCTCTCGTGGAAGATCTGTGTGTATTCGATGCAGAGCGATGGTGGAAATAGATCGCTTGCTGAGCTAGAGCTTCTTTTCAATTTTTATTTTCGATTAGTTTAGGCGTTCGTCAAAAGTAATATTTATTGAGTTTGCTCTATTTCGGAAATTTTTGCTTAGACATACGTCTTAGCAAAGGAATATCGTTTATCAATGTTGCGAAAGATGGTATTTTATTTAGAGTTGTGAAAATAATACAGGGTTAGCACAAACAAATGACCGGATATACAGGCACAGGGTGCTGTGCAGGGGGTTTGGTCGGAAACTTACCAAAATTAAATTAAAAAAAAATTCTAAACTCAATAGAGTTGAAATGACTAATTACATACATAACAAAATTAATAGATTTCAATAAGAGATACTTTGGCGGCTCGTACAACATTTAACGGTAATCATTCCAAGTCCAAATGTATTTGAAAACATTTAAGGATTTATGGAATGAATAGGGGCTGTGATTCACTGCCCCTATGTTCTTATTAGGACACGTAGTTCTGTAAAAAATATTTTTGCCGCAATCCCACGAGAAAAAATCCAATTGTGTTAAATCTGGCGATCGAGGAGGTCACTGAAATAGACCACTGTGACCAATCCATCTGTTTGCGAAATGTTGATTGAGGCAATTGCGCACAGACGTCGACCAATGTGGAGGTGCGCCGTCCTGTTGGAAATTCACATTGTTAAATCTGCCACAATTGGCATGTCTACTGCGCTCTTCTGAATCTCTTGACGAAGTCCTTGCCTCCTAGCGCCATCTATCAGATTTTTTGGTACAAAATTATAGGAAACGAAAATCTAGCACTTTTGTAAATCAGGCATCATTTGAATATTGTGTTCGTACTTATTTTTTTATTTATTTAATTTTTTAAAGTGTCCATCGATTCTCAGGCCTGCTGTATATTTATAATTCCGCGACTATTACACATATTACAATCGGTAATACGCGAAACTTAGAAAAAAAAAGAAAGAAAGAAGGTTTTTTTTTCAGTTACAAATGTTCGATATGTGTGCTCATTTGTTATACGACAAACGTCTACAGTAAAACCACTATATATCAAATCCGCAATACGTACAAATAACGTATTACAAAAAAATTTTCATATAAAATTTCATAACAACAGAATTTGTACTCCGTGATTATCTTTTGGTAAGTACACATTTCATTTGTTAATCTGGAATATTCGTAAAAATGTACTCCGTTATAACAAGATTCTACTGTAAAATCAAGATCATTCTACAGATTTCGTTAAATCTGTCAATGATTCCTAATGCTAGACAAATCTCTCGTAAAAATTCTTGCACTGTTTTCTTCATCGGTGGTTGATAAACAGCATTTTTGCTGCAATAGGAACTATTGACAGTGTGATACTACAAAATGTGAGAAACAAATTTGATTGCAGATTAGATGCATGTTTTGTCACAAAAGGACCACTTAAACATTTGTTACTGGTGGGGGAATATTTTCAAAACCCTTTTTCTAGGTTTAACACAAAATACTGAGGCGGAATCTGTGCAGTCTGTTTTCAATCAAATGACTTGAAACAGACTGCACAGATTCCGCCGTATAAAGCATTTCGAAATGCTTTATACTCAAATGAATTTAAATATTTAAGTATGATTTCTGTAATGCATTTCTGTGGCAGAACTTATATTCCACGGTTTTGTCTTCACATTTTATAATTTTTTGTGAGATCGTGTACACTAATCCTCCATGCTGAAACGATATCTCTGGGTGTGCCGATCCGGTTGCTAGGTCTCTCATGTGGAATTGGTTCAAAATTAGGAGACTATTGATTGGGGGAGAGGTTCCCATCGGGAAGGGGGGCAACCGCAAAGCGGTTTACGACCACGAATGCCCCCAAGGGCAGACGACAGCATAACCATGCACTTTTTAAGGCAGACAATTTTTTTAAGAACCTTCATGTGGGCAATGCTGGTTTGCCTACTAAGCGCACCCATAATGAAATGACCAACATTTCTGGCCCTTGTAACATTCAAGATTATCGTCGGTCGCTGGCTTGGCCATTGCAAAAAAAAATTGTAAGTAAGTTATTAACACATGAGTGATGCTAAAATCAATCAGGTTTCTTAGCGTCGACATAACTTGTCTACAAGATCTGTCACGGCGAGGCACTTTTGAAATGTGACAAAACGGTGCATAGCGCGGGTGGGGAATAAAATGTTGAAAGGCGCCAGGTTTGCAATTTTTGATGATTTATCGCCAAGTTTGGCACCAAAAACTATGTCTTCAAAACTGAACCAAGCTTGGCGATTTCTTCCACATTTGGCTAAAAACTGGCAAAAATTTGGCTAAAAACTTTTATTACAAAGGAGAAGTATAGTTGCAACATGCCTGTCGAAGATTACAAAATAGTTGTAGTTGTCGATTTTAATATAGATTTCAATTGCAAATACGTGTTTTATGGAACAGGGAAGAAAAATACGGCACACTCATGGATAATGATATACTTTCCAAACAGTATTTATAAAGGTGAAGTGTAGTTAGAATATGTCCATGAGACAGTTTTTGTAGGTGATCTTTTATATAGATTTCAGTTCTGAGGAAGTGGTTTGTGGAACAAGTAAGAAAAACACAGCACAGTCATGGATTATTCCATATGGGTTATGTACATTCCAAACAGTAATCCTTATGGTGAAATGTAATTAGAATATGCTTGGCGAAGATTGTAAAACAATTTTTGTGGGCGATTTTAATATAGATTTCGATTCCAAAGAAGTGTTTTGTGGAACAAGGCAGAAAAATATGGAACACTCATGAATAATGATACACTTTCCAACTGAATGAAAAGGAAGAAAAATAGGGACGGCGCATGAATTTTGATACGCTTTTAATATTTAGAACTTTAATGCTAATTTAAAATATGAAAGTGTTCCAGAATTTACTTTACTTTAAAAAAATTATACTTAATTGAATATCTTAAGAATTAATACCACTGTCATTTATCAGGTAGTTATAAATTTATTCTTTTTTTCTCATCGCATAGTGTTTTCAAATTTAAAAACTAAAGTAAATAAGCATACATTATTTGTTTTAAGCTATCTGTTCCTGGTTATGAGATACAAGCAATCTCTGTAAAAGGTCATACATGACATACAGATAACTTGCTTATTTCCCCAAAGTTTTTCTGTTGTATCCAAGCGATAAACATTGAGACAATCCTTAGCAAGAATGCTCGATGATACGAAAAGATGATATTTCTCATAGAAAAAAAATAAAAAAAAGACTTTTAATTTGCAGTGTTATCGAGCGTGTGTTTATCTGATGTTTTATTTTTCGAAGCAAACAATCAGTTATTTGACGCAGCATCACGTTTATCGACACACGTGAAACCATTTTTTTTTTTTTTAATTGGAAAATGAGTATAGTTTTTCAATGATGCCCTTGGTTTATTTATGCGTTATATTTTATGAAAATTTTTTTGAATAATTCACCCATTGTTAAAAAAAAATAATAATACAATCGTTATAGTGAAAACATTTCTTACAGATAAAACGTGATAAGGTACGATGATTTGTTATAAGAACATTTATTTTTTTTAATCTCAGAAATATTTACAATTTTATGAAAAGAGTTTATAGCTGATCTTTTTCTTTATCTATCAATATACAGGGTGATTCGAGGATCATGGAACCAACTTCGAGCAGTGGCGTAGCCAAGATGGGGGGGGAGAGGTTAAAGATCAGACACCTCCCCCCCCCCCGCACACACACACACACAAATGAGAAAGACACATGCGAAAAGGGATCTTATCCTTTTTTTTTAAACTTTATACGTATATATATGTTGAAGGGAAAATTTTGGACCCCCTCCCCCCGGAAAGAAAATTGTGGTTACGCCACTGTTCTGGAGCGAGAAAGTTAACCAGAGACGAATCAGAAACACATAGCAATGTAGGGTCGCAACCGATGTCTTCAAGTAACTTTTGATAGCCACTTTTGAAGAAGTGTTTATCCAATTTCTTAGGTGAGTTTTATAAACAATAGCTTTGTCACCAAGATTTCGATTCATAAAATGAATTAGAATTTCTAAACTATCAGCTTTAGTCAAATGCACGGACTGGGATATAGGATGATCCTCGACGTATTCTAAAAAGCTAAACGAAATTCGCCAGTAAGATGGCGCTGTGAGTCGTAATCATTAAGTTTATATTGTGCGCATGCGTGTAGATCCTTAGTAGTAACATATATTTGGGGGAGAGGGGACTGTCCCTTTTATTTTGCCTAAAAATGTTTGCATATAAAAATGAATTAAATAAAAGAAAGAAAGAAAAATTTAAAAAATTTATAATAAAATTTACAATTTTTGCAATCTGAAAAACATACATTAGAAAAAAAAAATAAATAAATTTTGTTTAGGTGTGTAGTTAAACCTGAAATTTCTCAAGGGGAACTTTTAAATATACCATGGGGATATCTAGACAAACTTTCAACTCTTGATTCACCAATACGTAATTTTCAGTATCTTCAAACTCATCAGCCACCCCCTGGCAACACTCCTGTTCTGCATTGCTTGTATTTCTATAAGTCAACTTCTAGGGCTGCACTTACTTTAAAACTGCTTTTATTAGGATAACTGCAGAGTAACTGTTTACAGCTTTTAATGCCAACTTTAGACCTATCCTCTCGTTTGATGCCATCTGCAAAGTATGTTCTAAGGCACGCAAATACCGTTTATTCATTTTAAAAATGACTTAAGCGTGTTCTAGATTTTCAACAAAATATTGAATTAAATTTCATGACGGGGCAACTTACGATTTCAAAAACAAAATTTGTTTTTCTTCAATCAGATTACCTTCTACATTTTAATGGCACCTTGAATCGTGTATATTTCTCCCGTAGCTTTTATGGTACAGTTACTTTTCAAAACAGAAAAATTTCACATCCATTTGCTGTTTTTCGTCGAATGAACATGCATTAAATAGAAAGTTTTTCACGTGAAATTTTACGGAATTTGTCAATTTATATTTGAATGCAGGACTGTTTTCGAATATCAAGGATCAGCGTCTCTGTGGAACGGAATTTACTGGAATAAAATTCCGTAAATATTGGGAAGTAATTCTGGCGTCACATTCCAATCAAATTTTTCACATGATCACACAATTCTTTTTTTACAGGGTAAAAAGGCACCTTCAAATGAGCCCTTTTTTTAAGTGGTGAGTCCATATTTGACAGAAAGTTAGCTAACGATAAGAGCATTTCACCTTCAAATAATTCCAAAAAAAAAAAAAAAAAAAAAAAAAAAGGCTCAAAATTTTCGTTATTTTATCAGCATACATTTACGTTGTTAACTAAATTACAAGCAATTCCAATACAAACCTTTAAATAGCTTCATATACTACAAAATGGGCTTACACCACTTTCAAAGAAACGACTTGAATGTTTGAATTCGTTGAAAGACTTTTTTGCTCGAATTCTGAGTTTTTCAGATTTTATTTAACAGACATGTAAATATTTCGAACTTTGTTAAAACACTTTTCACACTTTGTATTTGTCTTCGAAATCCGCAATGAATTAAATAAAAGAAAGACAAAATATTATTAAAAATTCATAATCGAATTTAAAATTTTTGAAGTTTAAAAAACATAAGAAAATAAATAACATTCTTCAAAATTTTCTTTTTCTCGTAAGAAAAATGTTCCCCTCCCCCTAAAGTTATGATAGAAAGACTCTTAGCTGTAGTCACCTCAGAATCTGAAAATTTTATGTTGCAGCAATTTAGATAACTTCTTTTGAACGTTTTTGAACTAGTGCTATAAGGGATATACAGTAAAAGTTAGAAATATTGTATGATTATATGCACATCCAATTATATGTACAAAATTTAAATCAACAAGAGCAAGCATGTATAAAGTCAGACATTTTTTAAAAACAATGATAAAAAATAAAAAAGTTGAAAAAACAGGCAAATTTAAAAATGTTACTTATAATACAAAAAAAAAAAAAAAATCATTACATATTTTTTACAGGTGAACGTGAGATGAAGGCGAAATAAAAGCAGCCAAAATGGAGTTCGAATTTATCGAAGCAATACAATTCATTCGAATGAAAGAAATAGTTGCGACATTAAACACAATGTGAGTTTTTCGAGATATTCGAATTAGTTCAATTTAATGAAGGTTCCAGTCCACCGTGTTAGAATTGAAGGGCGTTTATTGCATATACAGGGGGTCCCAAATAGGTGGTAACACGTCGTTTTCATTCTATTTATTAAAGGTAAGTAGGCAATGTAAACTGATGAAAAAATGTTCAAAATAAGTTAAGAAAAAAGTCTACGTTAAGAAAAAACCTGTCTCGTTAGTTTTCAAAAAGTTACACTTTTTAAATTGTATACGACCCCCTTACAAAAATATTCCCAATTACTAAAATGGGCCCCATACAAGTATGACGGGATATACAAAATTTGAGAATTATATCCTAAAAAGTGTCAGAGGTATGAAGATAAATGGATGCTGACTTAAACCACTTTTCAATGGCTCTCGAAGGGAGAAAAATCACCTGGGATGATCGCATTTCCGGGGACGTACAGAAATTACGAAGATTTTTTTTTTTTCCATTCTAGCAGCAAACATTTGCTTTCAAATTCGTGTATAGCCCCCGATCACCTTTGTTAAAGGTATTTCTGATACGTTTTATGATGAAAGACTGAAGTTTTCTACTTCACCTCTTTAGTGTATGAGACAAACTTTGATTTGTCTTGGATTTGATTTTTTTGTACGAGGATCGTATACAAATTAAAAAAGTGTAACAGTTTTTAAATTAACGAGAGGAATTTTTCCTTAACGGAGTCTTATTTCCGAAGTCATTTTGAACATTTTTTCAATTTACATCACTCCACTTATCTCAATGCCTAAAGAATTAAATCGTGTTACTCACTCTTTTGGGACATTAAATTGAAAAGTAAAACATATAAATAAAGAAATAAATAAAATAGATAACCTAAATTTAAATAAGGAAAATAAAAAACATGATTGGATTTCAATTTGACCTACAAAATGTTCATAAACTTTGTGCGGTATAACTTTCCTTCAACCGAACCGCAAAAATAATTTTGTTTAAATTAAGACTTTCTTCGAAAAGTTGCACAATTCAGCGGACCAGGATATATTATTAATTGTTTTTGCTTAGTAAAAGTATTATTTAAAGCTAGTGTTACACTACTGACCGAGATCAAGAAAATGACGAAAGCTATACTTACACCTATTCCATATTTTTAATTTAATTTTTTAAAAGCTATTAATAATTCTATATTTTTAGCTTAATCATTTGAGGCGCAACCCTTTCCCAATGCTGAAAAAAGGGCAGCCGTTGCCATCGCTCGACTCAACTACCAGCAAGATGGCGGACGATCGAAATGTTCATCGCTGGCCACAGATCTAGAGACCCTTTTTTCACGGAAGCTGGCTGTCGTCAAAAAAGGGTCTCTAGATCTGCGGCACGCGATGAACGTTTCGATCGTCCGCCATCTTGCTGGTAGTTAAGTCGAGCGATGGCAACGGCTGCCCTTTTTTCAGCATTGTGCAATCTATCCAGTTGTTCTCGCATTCTTCCTTTTTTCAGCAGATGCCAGTGCTGTTATAAATAATCGTGACAATTTTTTTACGGGAAATGACGTGCTAAAAAAGTAAAGGATTCTCGTGGAGCTGTGTCACCCGCAACTATTTTTATAAAAATCAAATCTATTCTTTGTGACTGGCAACAGTCAAAACGTCAGAGTTTGGTGTTCCAAGAGCGGGAACACTGCGCGTTAAAGGGTTAAAGCTCTATCTACAAGGTTTCTCAGTTTCCTCTGACGTAAAAGCAGTTGTAAGGATACCTGAACGGGGGATTACGTGCGAACACACGTCTAATCTTATAAAAAATAAATGAAGAAAGCCACACAGGATAATTTTGCGCTTTTATCTCGGCAATTCCCTGCTAACCCGTCACGTCTGTTGCGCTATTTTTCAGGTAAAGTGACATAAGCGAATGACATAAAAAAATATTTTTTACGATTTTTCCTATCAGACATAACAAACTGAGATGAAAACATCGTTAAAGTGTTTTTATATTTTTCGGGAAATTTCTGTCATTTTCTGAAATACTGGCATTGCTTGTTAATGATTTATAAAATGCGTTTGCTCGTTAAGAAAAATGTTTGCTTATGATTTAAAATTCACTCAGCGTGATGAAAAATGACATGTTTCTCACAGGTTTTCGCTTAAGTGCATTTTAATGTTTTCTGTATATGCAATCGTTATTGGGGATGACGCGAGACAAAATTACATAGGGCCTGGCTATCTGGTCTAGCAAAGCAGTTGCGAAACTTTTTGCCTCGTCTCATCCATTTCGTATCCGTTCCTAATCTTTATTCTAGTAAAGATAAAGTTGAGAAGGTATAGATATAAGGAGGTGTACGAAATTTTAGAATGGTAAGGGGGGACATTTATGCAATTAATCCTTTAACACGCACTTTTTCCACTCTGGGAACACCTAACTCTGACGTTTTGATTGTTGCCAGTCACGAAGAATAGATTTCATTTCTATAAAAATAGTTGCGGTTGACATAGCTCCAGGAGAATACTTTACTTTTTAGCACGTCATTTCCAGTAAAAAAATTGTCACGATTATTTTTAACAGCACTGACATCTGCTGGGAAATGGAAGAATGCGAGAACATCTGCATAGATTGCCCAATGCTGAAAAAAGGGCAGCCGTTGCCATCGCTCGACATAACTACCAGAAAGATGGCGGACGATCGAAACGTTCATCGCGTGCCACAGATCTAGAGACCTTTTTTGACGACACCTGGCTGTGACGATCGAAACGTTCATCGCGTGCCGCAGATCTAGAGACCCTTTTTTGACGACAGCTGGCTGTGCGGCACAGCCAGCTGTCGTCAAAAAAGGGTCTCTAGATCTGCGACACGCGATGAACGTTTCGATCGTCCGCCATCTTGCTGGTAGTTAAGTTGAGCGATGGCAACGGCTGCCCTTTTTCAGCATTGGGAAAGGGTTGCTCCTCAAAGGGTTAAGAGTCTGCACTCTCAGAAAAACTCGTGTTTACAATAATTTGTTCCTCATTTTTCAACGAATGATTTCCGTACTCTGTGAAAACGTAATATTTCCTTGAATTCTTTTTCAGAATTCAGAAGAAGAGGAATATATTCAATGAATCTGAAGAAGTTTCTTCAATCGGCAGGAGAAAAAGAAACGGATATTTGTCAAATAGCGAAGATATTCCGGCAGCACTTCTGACAGTACCATTTCCGTGAATTGAAGAAATAATTTTTGGAGTGCGTCTTTATTCCCGGTACTCCTTGGAAACTTTTTATTTCGATGAATTCTTCAAGAAAATCTGAAAAAAGATAAAATTTCATTGAATCCGAAGGAGTTACCTCAATTGGCAGGAGGAAAAAGAAACGGATATATTCGTCAAGACAGAGATATTTAGGTTGCAGTGGCGTTGCATAGGGCTGGCCAGGTGGGCCGCCAACCCTCTGGAGGGAGCCATTTGCAGACTTGTGCTATTTCTCGTCCTAGAAAAAAAGCCTTGTTGGCGCAAAATTCAAATTTCTCCAGGGATGCTTACGATCCTAACTACAACTCTGTCCTGCAGCGCTGCTGACAGTAAAATTTCCGTGAATTGAAGAAATAATTATTGAGTGTGTTTGCTTAGATAAAGAAAAAAATCTTTCAAATAGTTTGAGAACTAACAGTGTGGTAGTTCATGTTGTCTAAAAATTAATTGAAAAAATCTTCTTTTTACTTCATTGCTCAATATCAATACAAAATAATGACAAACTGCGGTAAAAATACCCTCAAGGTATTTTCCCCTTAGGGTATCCGTAGAATACCCTTAAGGTATTAAGAAATTCCTGTTATTTTCTATAATACTTGAAATTGCTAATTGATGATTTATAAAGGCGTTTAGTATTTTAAAAAAATATTTGTTTGTTGCACTGACTTTCAAGTAAATTTTGTCTATCTTACACAAGAGTTTCAAAATCACTGGTCCGCGAATTGGCGCGGATCAACGAAAATTACTTTCTAACGAAGGGAGTTTAAAATTTTGTTCGGATTCCGTGCATAATAGTTCGGGGCCGTCCGCCGGGGATGTCACATATTTTTCAATATTTTGTCTCTTTGCAAAATGTGCCACACTTAACCATAGCCCTATCCGCAACTTATCGCAATGTTTCCCATCCCCATGTGCTTCCGCAACTTCGTTCAGAAAAAATAAATAAATAATAATGCTATTAAGCATTCGCTGTAACGCAAATGATGTTTCACATTTTCAATATTTCCAAATAAGCACCATTTATGTTATACCGCCATCTGTTGATTAATTTTGGAAGTAAAATTTTTTATTTAGTAATGTAAAGCATATCATTTGATTTATCTGTAGTTCGAATTTTATCTCACATTTCGATCAATAAAACTCAAAGGGTCCTCTGCAGTGGGAAGATTATTTCTTGCTATCAGTATACTGTATAATGGCAGCATCTGTGTGAATCAGAAGAATACGGTGTCGGTTGTCACTCAAGTGACGTACGAGCGTGACGTTGAAATGCTCTACAGCCTCCATCTCCCCTTATACTCTTCCATCTATACGTCTCCATCTTTCATTTCTGAAATAAGAAAAATCTAACTTTTCTTGAAAACTATAAAAGATTTCTAGTGGAGGCTTATCCCCAACCATAGCCTGACTACGCGAGCATGAGCAAACATTTCTCGTGAAAGGTTTTCATTCCGATGTATGCACACATGTACACAAATACAGTGTATTTTGGTTAATAACATAAATAAATAAATAATTAAAAATTAAAAAAGATTGGGAGGGGGGGGGGTTAACAGGGAGTCAGGGGCGGCTGCCCGGCCTGCTCCTGCCTTAGTCAGGTTATGTCCAAACTGATCCCTACCTAACTACGGAAACGTTTACGCCATTGCTTCTCATAAGAGTCACGTTTCCATGCGCGTGTAACTTATAAAAAATGTAAAAAAAATTCCCAATGACTTTATTTTCAAAGCATTTCTGTTTTACTTATACACACACCAGCTGATATATCCGGATTATTTTATCTTGGTCAGTCATACGTCAGACCTGTTCCGATTCATATTTCTTAACTGGCAGCCAATGAAAGGCTACCTCTTTCAAAAATAGCCTCTTATCAGAACGAAAGGGAATTTAAAAAAAAAAAATATTCAGCAATCGAATATCACAACGTTTCTCGAATCTGAAGATAAAAGTGAATGATCTCTTTGGACTTTCGCATCTCCACCTTCTCTGCATATCTCAACATCACGTGAAATTGAATTTGCAATTCCTCTTTTCTTTTTCTTTCCTAGGGGTGTCGATCTTGCTGGCACGTGATGTGATGGTTACTTTTGACGGGCGCTTGCGCAACACCTCGTTACACGATTATCAAGGTGACCTTCAAATTCCGAAGAGGGTGGCTAGAGTCAGGACCGCAACCATGGGTGCCCATATGATTGTAGGGAGGAAAGTCACCAGTGTCCTGCTCCAGAAAGATACCATATTTTAGTATTGAATCACTTCTAGGTTATACCAGTACATAAATCATAAAGGTAATACGGAAGCTAGGAGGCCTGCCCATAGGTATGGGCGTCATGGCCACAACTAGAAGGTAACAAACGGGGCGCCGAAATTAAGGTTTGTCCCTGGTGACATAACCTCTAGTTTTGCCTCTAGCTGGAGTTTAGTGCTAAAAATATCGTCGTAGACCAAGAATTTCAGCAGTTGCCAAATGCTGTTAGGGTTGTGCAATCACGTATAAAATTCAAGCAATCAAAGTTATTTTCGAGAATGGAAACAAAAGCTAAGCCGCAGCGGGACATTCAGTGATCATTGTCGGGAAACAACGATGGGTACAGAAGGGAAATTGCTACTAACCACGTCTTTGCAACAGTGGCAGCGAAAAGTCATGGGAAAAGACTATACAGACCAAAACAGACGAGCAATGGGCTAATTATATTCTAAAAAACCCTCATCTTATTAACAAAATGAGAATTATGTGTGTAATGTAGATTCTACTGTTGTATCAAATGACACTATGAAGGTTTGGTATTGAAAGTTAAAAAACAGGGTCTATGACATTCAAGGAGCAGAGCAGTCTGGCCGGCCTACTGATGTTGATGAGGGCTACCCGCTAGAACTTGTGGAAGAAGATCGGTATTTAACCCCTTAAGAGCTAGCTAAAGAGTTAGACATTAATGCCATGCCCATAAGCCATGCTATGCATCACGTAAACTTCATGTACAAGTTCAATCGCTGGGTGCCGCATGAGCTGACTCAGGCAGATTTGGCGGAGAACTTTCGTTACAACCTGATATTTTTGAAATAGCAAATTCCCAATTAAGATTTATGCAACAATTACCTGTAATTTTTCATCGCTCTACCTCAGAAACTGATTAATTTGCATTTATTATTTTCTATCCCATTTCTCTTAGTGTATTATTTTTAACACTTCCTTTTTAATTAGAGGATTTCTAAATTGTCACTATACAAGTATTATTATTCTATTTTTATCCTATTCAAAATTTCTTGCTCTGTTTTATGTCTTTCCCAAATAATTCTATATTGACATGTACTTAAAGAGATGTTGTACTTTATTACTGGGGAGAGGGCCTAGTATTGGTTTATTCGGAAAATCATTTCGTGTTTGGGAAGAGGAGCCCATATGTCGAGCTTTGAGGCGTTTCAAATGTTCATGAAAGATCGAATTTGATATATTAAATCTTTCAGCGACTTCAAGAGTTGTTATTCGCTGCTTTTCATCAATGAATGCCTTTATTGTGTCTTCATATTGTGTTTCAGTGGGCCTTCCAGAACGTGGTACGTCTTCATCATCAAAATTGCCAGATCAAAAGTTTGAAAACCAGTTTTGGCACTATCGTTATCTGAATACATGTGCTCCACACACGTTGGATAATTTCTTTTCTTTCTTAAACAGTATTTTTACCTTTTCGATAGAGAAAAAGCAAGACATTTCAAAAATTCCGCTTTTCATTTTCCATATTTGAAAGTGTACCAACCAAAAACTACTGCTCAGAATCTACCGAACTTTTTCCGCAAGCAAGCTTACTATATAAGCTGACAAAATATATAATGATTAGGCTGCTTGAGTCTCAAGTTGGCTGTGAAAAATTACAATTAAGTCCTCTGTTGGTAGAAAAAAAAATTACTTTCCGAAAACCTAATAGTACCATACAGGGGCGTAGCCAGAAATTTTTCATGGGGGGGGGGGTTACGACTACTACAACTCATATATATGTATACGTGGGTGTGATAATGTAGTGAAGAATGTACATTTTGCATGGCAAAAAATTCCCTATGGGGGGGGGTTATGACCCCCCTAACCCCCCCCCCCCGTGGCTACGCCCCTGGTACCATAGAATCCACTGGAACCAACAGTATAGCTCTAAGCAAAGAAAGCGAACTGCTCTCGAGCAGGGGCGTAGCCAGAAAATTTTCATGGGGGGGGTTACGACTACTGCAACTCCCATACATGCATACATGTGTGTGATAAGGGAGTGAAGAACATACATTTTCTATGGCAAAATATTCCTCATGGGGGGTTATGACCCCCCTAACACCCCCCTTGGCTACGCCTCTGCTCTCGAGAGGTTGCATTTTCTATCTTCTCCAAATACAAAAGCTCAATATTACATCCATTCTGTTCGAAGGAAAGCATGCTTTTAAAATCATTGAAAAGACTTTGTTTGTTTTAAATATTCCATGCTGCTTTGTTTTAAATAAATAAAGTCTCTAAAATACAGATTTTAAATTATTATCGTATATAAAGCATAATTTACAGGAATTCTGTCGAGCTCGCCCTAGCGGTTGAGAACCACTGGATCAGAGTACAGACAGACATATAGACAGACAGAAATCATACTTTTAAACCTTGTTGGAAAGTATGTAAAAGGAAGATTCGAGTCTTTTCATAGAATACTGATCTCCTTTTAGAAAATGCATATCCAAAAAGATCTCTGCAACTCAAAAAAGAAGATATTTCAATCATCGATTTCTGTGTAAAATCTATGAACACGGGACATATTTAAAGCAATTGTTTTGAGTAGAATTAAAAGCTTATATAACGTTTGTGGTTTCACATCAAAAAACTTTTACACGAAAAAGAACTATTCTTTTTCATTTTCCAATTACTTTAGACAGCACATCCTTTGAAATCGGAAATTCTATACCACAGTTTGAAGTATCGACTGAAAGTTAACAAACGGAAACACGAAACCAAAAACTGACTTTTAACTGATGTAATAGGAAAACTTTGTCAGTTTTGAAATTTTCTCGCTACAGTCCTCCAGGTACTGTCTGGCATTTCTTTTTTTTTTTAATCTGAAACTGCGAAGCTAGAGAAATACTGCTTTTTTACTTTTAGAGATATCGCGAAATGTTTTTAAAACAAAATAAAGACCAAAGAGACGAGAGTATGAATTATGTAAATATCGAAAGCGCAAGCGAAGAACTTTTTCGAGTTTTCGCTGAACGTTCATGCTGTTGCTAAATTTACGAAGTAAATGTGCTTTCAAAAATGTAATCCTAAACTTACTGAATGACTTATCATATTTTAAGCAGAATTTGCTGTTTGTTAACTAACATCTGCTCCTTTTCAAAAAAAGTCTATTTTTTTTAATAATATGCAGGGTGTCTCAAAATGTCTGTAACACAATTTAATTCTTTATCTATTAGAGATAAGTGGGCACCGCAAATTAAAGAAATGTTCAAAATAAGGTAGGAAAAAAGACTACTTAAAAAAAATCCACTCGTTCATTTTAAAATAGTGATATTTTAAAATTTGTATAGGACCCCTGTACAAAAAATTTCCAGTTAGTAAAATGTAAAGTGGCGGGACAGTCCTGATTTTTACCTATAGGTCCTGCAGTCCCTACAGAACCCTAAAATGTCCCGCTTTTCCATTCCTGTCCTGCCAAAGTCCTGCTTTATAAATAATAAATAAATTTAAAATAAATTGGGAATAAATTCACATGAAAATGATTGTGTTATTTACAAAGTTTTTTTGTAACTTGTATTTAACACCATTTTTTAATGAAAATAATTGTTTCATAATATGTATTAATACATACCTATAATCAATGGATTCTATAGTTATTGTTAGAAAGCAAACTATTTTGGAAAGTTAACTATAAAATTACATGCAGAAACCCTTAACGGGTTAAAAATTTGTGACGCAGCATTTTACTTTATAGCTATATGAATTTTAAATATGGGTCTTAAAAATAATATCAAATTTATAGTGACGCCCTGCTGGGATTTTTAAAGATTTGTTTTTAAATTCTATTACAGTTACTTTCGTTTTATTTTCTAAAGAAGATTTACGCATTTAAGCAATGCTTTTAATTATGAAATACACTGTCAAATATATCACACTTTCACTTAGTCTATATAATGTATTCAAATGAATTTATTTCAATAATTTAATTTATCTTTTGCGTCACGCTATCCAAAAGAAGAAGCAAAATTTACGTAAATATTTAGTTAGCGTCACAGTAACCTAACTAAGTGAAATGTATATGAAAATTTTGCATGCCCTTTTGGATAGCGTGACGCAAAGATAAATTAAATTATTGAAGAATTTACACACAGAACTCAAAAGCAAAGCTTCTAAAACAAGCTAAACATAGCTTTTCTAAGCACCAATACAAAGCCTTGAGCTTTCACGGACATCTGTTCTTGGCACAAGCAGAAGCAAGACAGAGTGAATCGGGGCCGCCCGCTTCCATTTTTAGGGGAGGCAGAAGCTATAAGAAATTTCCCGAAAGTTCCCCTTAAATCGCGAATTTTGATTACGTCATACGAATACAGCTGAATCATTAGGCTATTATGCGATTTTAATGCAGTAAAACAAACTTTAAAGGCTCCACTGGAAAAAATCGCGCCAATTGTCTGAAATATCCCCCATATTGGCGACTTTTTGGCGAAATATTGCCAAATTTGGCCCCAAAAATAAGTCCCCAAAAGCGAGGTTAGAGAAAGCCTACGACCAATATTTCTCCAGATTTCTAGAAAATGCAATAGAAACCAATGGAGAAAAATAAAACTCCATATCTCGCTTTCTAGTTAGCCGATTTTGATGCAACAGAAAGCAAAATTTAACTATTTGATGCGTAGAATACGAATTTTAAACTACTTTAAACCTCAGAACAGCGGGTTGTCCCTAACATTCGTAACAGTATTACCGAAATCCCCTCCGAAACTTACAAAAAAATCGGAATGGTCCGTGACTTCCTGTCATAGAGGAAGATTATTAATTTCTTGACCGCTGCCATTATCTCCCTCCAGAGATACAGGTCAATATAAGTGAGCGTTATGTAATGGCTGGCAACTTCTTTATGATTACAGAAGTGTTACTGACAGCTATTATTTTTAATTTGATAAAAGAGCAACAGCTGTTTCTAAGCGGTTTTTAATATACATGCTATCCTTTTTTTCAGGCTAATCTCTCGATTTTTTAAACCTGTCATTAGAATTAGGTCGTTTAACGTAAAACGTCATCGAAATAATTTTTAGTTTTATAGAACTTTTTATCAATAAGACTTCATAAACAGAATTATTTTTATAAAAGTAATCACGTGTATAATAATTTTATAATGCATTATCAACAAATAGGATAATTGCAATTGCATAATGTAATACTTCATAAACACAATATTTTTATAATGAACTAACTGAAGTACCCGTTCTTAGCGGGGGATGTGGCATATGCTCATCGAAAACACAAATCCAAAAAAATGTTACAACCATAATTAAAACCTAATGGCGAGATAAGTAAAATGGACAGCATAAAAACCTTTCTCCATGAAAAAAGACTGTGTACCAAATTTCATGGAGATCGGATAAACGGTGTTGGAGTTTATTAACTTCATACATACATACCAACATTCATTTTTTATATATAGATTAATCACATATGTAATAATTATACGGTACATTTTCAATAAATGGGATAATTTTTAACTGAAGAAATAAATATTTCCTTAAAGGAAATGTTCCTTTATTAACTCTCTGGATATCTTGTAAAAATGCAGATATATTTAGCAGGGATAGCCATAGCGTGGTTCACAAACCTCGTGAGGCTATCGTAGGTGATAGCTTCAGCTCTTATACAAATAAAGTATGAAATATGTGTGGTAAACTAAAACATCTCAATATCCAAAAATAATTAATTTGTTTAATTACCTGAAATTTAAGAAACTTAACAATGTTGCTCAGAAACATTTTATAATAAAATGATACTGATTATATTAAACGAAATTGTAAATAAAATCTTGTGGAAATTTAAAAAAAAATAATTTGCTTGTGGATGCTTTAGGATTATTGACCACCTTAGCTGTTAGTTGCCGAAAGTTTGGTTAATGAGCCGGTTAAGTCAATTCGCAAACACTGAATTAAATGCTGATCATTTAAAATAGACCGATGTCCGAAAATTATTTTTGATAAGCTTGGTTGTCGAATACATAAACTCAGAACAATATACGAAGTAATAAAAACAGAAATCAGTCACCAGTGTCCCTTATGTAGATTTACCATATTTTATTCCAGAACCAATTCAAGAACTCGGTAAAGCAACCATTTGGTTTCAATCTTTTAAAAATATTTTTTAAATAACATTGGATTTTGGCATTTTATTTACCGAGGTAATTGGTACCACGTAAATTTCTGCGTTTTTACAATCATCTCAATTTTCAAGTTTCATTAATAACTCTAGTATCGTATAGCTTTGAATGTGAATAAGATAAGAAATGCTAATTATGGCACTATACGGAGCATCTGATGTCTTTTTTTTTTGTTATTAATCAACCTATCCGCATATTTTTCATATTTTTCAGTTGATAGTAGTGCTTGGCAGCTTCTGCTCACTCATTTATCATTGAGACAAATTTTGGCAGCATAACAGAAGTAATTAGACTGATCTTTAATGTTTCTATGTGCGTAGTATTTTCTGTATGACCGTGGTATAGTGCATTATGTCACAAATGAACTATGTGTAACAACTTTGAGAAAGAACGATAATTTACGTTAGTATAATTTTTCAATTATTATTTTGGATTAAATTACTGTGGAACATAGAGTTAAAAGTGCTTTTTTTTCCTGCGACTCATCAAAGTTATTTATTTATTTTGAGTTACATAAAAAATTATGCAACTATTTAATATTTTTTCTGAAATAATACAATTTTTTTGAGATGGTATAGTCTGGTTTTTTAATAATTCTTTGAATTGAAAATCTCTGCAGCGTATCACTGGAAAAGAACTGTAGTATATAGATCAAATTCGAAAGACGTTCAAATTTATGTATTTGTCTTCTGTTGGTTAAACAAATTACGCAATTTTTAAACTAATTTTGTAAAAGAATAAATAGATACATCTATTTACCTATCTACATTAATTATAATTGAACAAAAAATCGCTGAAATGCACCTTTAGAAAACAAGAATGGGCTTTAGATAAAATTTGAAATATTTCTAAACTGGTGTATTTGTCTTGCATCAGATAAACTATTCCATTATGTAGCTAGTTTTGAGAAAGAATAAGTAGGTATAAACTGTGTTTCAAGGACGTAAGTAAGGGGTGTGCTAGGGAGGTCTGGATAACCCCCTTAGTTTACGTGAAAACGCTAATTTTGACGGCATTTCCACTTTTTGTATCCGTGCCTCAAAATATTACACCTTTAAATTACTTCTAAATTTTATATTGTTTATATTAATGAAAAAATTATACTACTTTTGTAAACTTTATAATAATGAATAACAATAAAAAATATAAAGAAGATTGAAAATTTGTAATGTAACTGATTTTTTTAAACAAAATATTTAAAGTAACATTTAAATGTCAATCAAATATTATAGTGAGAATGAACCATTCCCCTCAAGCTGGACACATCCATGTGAAAGGCATAGCAACGCCCATGCTGTTTTCTTAAAAAATAATTTTTGAATTAAAATATCTCAAACATATCTTTAAAAAAGCTTTCTGTTGCATAAATAAAATTTAAAAGAAGTTCAGATTTGCATATTTTTGGAGCTCTTTTTAGTTGATTTACGTATACACACATGTATCAATATAAGAACTTTAATAGAAATTGTTTAGTAGTTGATTCCCTTTATATGACTTCAATTTTTAAGAAAGTGAAAAAAAGAACTAAAATAAAACCACTTACAACAAGAAAACGACTAAGACCTATTGTTGTGACGCATAATTAAAACCTGTCAAGTTCGAAATGAAACATATGTTCAAACAGTTTCATTTACTTCGGTATACAAGCTTTTATTTTAGTTTTTTCCCTTTCTACCTGTAAATAGGAAATCAAGCAAAAGGGATGTACAATTTCTCGGGAGAAAAACATAAATCTTTTCATTTTTGTAACTGTAAATCCACGCTAAAAACTAATCCATACATAATTACAAGACCTTGCATGTATTTGCAACGGTTTGCGTGTAAACAAACAAGAAAGTAATGGGTCTTTTTCGTGCTGATAGGCAAATGAAAATTGCTTTTATTACTGCAGTCAAACCTCGTTAGTGCGTCACTAAAAAGTGACTTACTAAGCGGAGTAACTTCTTAAGCGGAGTTCAGATTAAATGTAAAATGAAATTGTAAGTGTTTATATAGTAATTCTGCCTATGAGTAATTTACATTATAAATTATATAAGTTAGTAGAATAATAATTTATTTTCATAAAATGGGTGACAAACTAAGGAAAGTATAAGAAGTAAATATAGTACGAAATACTTATTATTTAATTGTACAATCTTGTCCCATTTAATCTGTCATCGAACGAAAGTCGAAATGAAGAATAGTCCAGTAAGAATTCCTAAAATTTGTTAATAGGCAAATAACGTTTGCAAGAAAAAATGCAGATAGCCGTGCACATCAAAGATCAAGTGTTTGAGAAACAAAGAAATTGGATCGAGTTCGTATACTGCACTTTTAACCCTTTGAGGCGCATTCCTTTCCCAATGCTGAAAAAAGGGCAGCCGTTGTCATCGCTCGACTGCAAAGCCAGCTGTAGTCAAAAAAGGGTCTATAGATTTGTGGCACGCTATGACGTTTCGATCGTCCGTCATCTTGCTGTTAGTTAAGTCGAGCGATGGCAACGGCTGCACTTTTTTCAGCATCGGGCAATCTATCCAGCTGTTCTCGCATTCTTCCATTTTTCAGAAGATTTCAGTGCTGTTAAAAATAATCGTGACAATTTTTTTACGGGAAATGACAAGTAAAGGATTCTCGTGGAGCTATGTCACCCGCAACTATTTTTATAGAAATCAAATCTATTCTCCGTGACTGGCAACAGTCAAAACGTCAGAGTTTGGTGTTCCCAGAGCGGGAACACTGTGCGTTAAAGGGTTAAAGGGACCATATATTTTAAAATATAGAAAAAAAAACTTTTTCAAATCAGTAAAAGGAATTCCAATCTTTGAAAAGTCATGTGCATTATTTGGTTTTTGACGTTCAGTTTGACTTCTGAGCATAGATGTGTAACGGGAGGATTTAATATTTTTAAAAATTATTTCTAAAAATTTTTAAAATATGTTTACGGTTTAGGTTTGTGGTCTGCCTGTCCTAACTATGTATAGATTGCAACAAAATGTATACTTTTTATTCCCATGCCCCACATTTTGCGGCTAACTGGAAATGGTGCATATAGCATATATAATAATTAAAATATATTTCAAGCTATTGGAAGTCATTATTAAAAATGAAGTTTACAGACGTCAATTTATTACAAAGAAAAGAAAATAAATTATATATTACTATGCAATATTTGCAGTTCTCTTACTTTAAAGTGACCAAACGTATCCAATTTCAACTTCTTTTACTATGAGTCCCCAAAGCGTGAAAAAAAAAAACAGGAAACAACATTTTACTACACTTTTTTCTAAGTATTTGCACTTGTCTCTAATTATCCAAAAATTTTAAAAATCAATCATTATTTTGAAGACATTCTTTACTTTCAAACAAAACAAAATTGATAAAGATAATAAATAACAATGCTGCCCATTGAAAATAGTGTCTGCAGCATTTATAATTCTTCCACAAGAGCATTCAAAAGAATTCCAATGCATTACGTCCTATGGCAGTTTAGAGACATTCATCCATTTCAAGCCAAGTACAATTGGCATATGGGCATTTACAATAACTCACTCTTTATTTAAAAGTTGGAAACACCATTTAAAATTCTTTTTTGCAGGGTGTAGCAAAATAATAAATACTGATATACAGCTACTTTGATGTTGTTCCCAAAATCTTGCCAAGTTTTGGCGACGATACATTTGGCGCAAAACTGAAATTGAAATTTGGCGCAAAAACGACTGTCGAGTTGTTATGTTATTCTTCTGCTAATCAAACAAAACGAAATTGATATACCTTATTAAGGATAATAATTAATAATCCTCTCTTGAAAATAGTGTTTTTAACATTTATAATTCCTATACAAGAGCACTCAAAAGAATTACAGTACAATACGGTCTACGAGAGTTTAAAGACAGTAACCCATTTTAAGCATTATAAGTTTATAAACGTTTACAACAGTTTACTCTTCAGCTAAAAGTTCGTAATAACTTTTGAATTTCTTTTTCGGGTCTTACAAAATTGCATCCATTGTCTTATGCAGCTTTTTTGTTTTCCGGAAAGATCACCAAAATTTCTCCAGATTTAAGGACAACACATCGCTAAATTCGGCGCAAAAACGACTGTCATGTCGGAAAGCGTTTTATAATCGATGAGTTTCGCGCGATATACCTTTCTTGTTACTATTTACATTTAGCCAAGAAATAAAACTCAATGCACTCTAATGCATTCCTGGACACATAAATCTAAGGAAAAGACCCTCTGCATCGTGTAAACGCAACTATAAATTACGGAAGCTTCGCTGCACTCTTTGTATATCGCATACTTCTCTGTCAGGATAAAAAGGAACGCGAAGAGATGGCACTGCCCCCCCCCCCAAACATCCAAAAACAATGACATAAATTACACCCGCTACCTGCCATTGTTTCGAGAGAGAGCAAGAGAGCTGGCACGTCCCCCTCGCGAATTAAAGCGTCTCCGTATTGTTACAGTTCTGCACACTGTTATACATTCAATTTGCGAGAACAAAGGAACAAAAGGTGGAACGCGTTTGATGTACGGCGTATGATCGCTATTTCTATTAGTTAATATGTTTGGATCGCGCGTTTATCGCTCTCAAAGAGGTAACCAGGATAATGACCAGAGCTGTTATATTTAATCAGTTCTGCTTTACAGTGGATGAGCGATCGGTGGCGGATCCAGAGAGGTTTTAACCCTTTAACGCGTAGTGTTCCCGCTCTGGGAACACCCAACTCTGACGTTTTGATTGTTGCCAGTCACGAAGAATAGATTCGATTTCTATAAAAATAGTTGCGGGGGACATAGCTCGACGAGAATCCTCTACTTTTTAGCACGTCATTTCCCGTAAAGAAAAAATTGTAACGATTATTTTTAACAGCACTGACATCTGCTGAAAAATGGAAGAATGCGAGAACAGCTGGATAGATTGCCCAATGCTGAAAAAAGGGCAGCCGTTGCCATCGCTCGACTTAACTACCAGCAAGATGGCGGATGATCGAAACGTTCATCGCGTGCCACAGATCTAGAGACCCTTTTTTTGAAGACAGCTGGCTGTGCGGCACAGCCAGCTGTAGTAAAAAAAAGGGTCTCTAGATCTGTGGCACGCGATGAACGTTTCGATCGTCCGCCATCCTGCTGGTAGATAAGTCGAGCGATGGCGACGGCTGCCCTTTTTTCAGCATTGGGAAAGGGTTGCGCCTCAAAGGGTTAAGGCAGGGGCTGCTCGTGAGTTATTTAAATGGAGGTTTGCAAACTGAATTTCGAAAATTAAATATGCAGATACAACGCACCTTACAAGTTAAAATACATTTACGTTTCCAGCATTTAAAAGAAAACGATGCATGAAACTGAAAGAAAACCACTAATCTTTGATCTTACATTTCGTCAACAAGATAAGGTTTAGCAAAGGTGTTGTCTCGAGTTATTTTATTTCAATTTTTTCCCTCCAAAGATAATGTTGAAAAATGTAATTGCTTCAGCTTCGAAACACTTCTTTTACTTCCATCTTTCAGTGTGCGAGCAGAATGATATCAGCAGAACCTTACCCCTCCTGCAACTCTATCCGCTTCTGTTTTCAGGAAGTGGTTCAGAAGGCATATCTTCGCATCGCACGTGCGACCGAGTGGTGTTTGTGCTGTAGTAACCAGCAATACAGTGCGTTATCTATAACAGGCGTATTTAATAATAGAGAAGGGGGAGAAAAACTCATTATTTAAATTCACAAAAATCTAGAAGTTTACCGAATATTCTTTTTAAAATTTAATTTGGTAATGTGTTTAATTTTTAGTTCTTCCAATCCAATTTGTTTCACGGCTAATGTACTCAAATGGAGGTGCCGCCACTGTTTTAAGGGAGGAGTGTATCAATGGGAGAAGCATATTATCAGAGAGGGGCCACTTTTTGTTCACCCTGTTCATTTTTTAATCTTAAACTTGAGTTTAGCCTGTTCGCTCCCATTATTAAAGAGACGCAACGGAGAAGACTCCTGTTCTTGGACGACGTTGCTTTCCAAAATGGTTTTTTAGAATGCTTCGAACGTCGCACTTGCGCAGTCGCTTTTTTACTAAATACAAGTTACACGTGTACTTTTTTATTAAGAGGTACTTTCCGCATAACATTCTCAACACTTTTAACTGTACTTTTACAACTTTTAACTGTAGGTTGTTGGCTAATTACGACTAAAATTTTATTAAATACTAGTTCAAGTTCTTCGTACGGCAAGAATCAAATAATTTTCTTACTCATATATGATTGAAATTAATTTAATCATTGTGGCTCTCAACAAATGCAAAATTCTCTGACTCGTTACATCAACTTAGACATTATTTCTATAGAATAAAATTTTGTCTCTTAGGTTTCAGTTCTAGCATTACGCCTCTAAAATAACCTCACATGATGTGGAAATTCTGTTTTAATTTTAGCTTGTAATTCGTAAAGCGGGACAGTGGTGGTCCCATTAAAAAAAAAAATGGAGGGGGCACAAAACATTTTTTGTCGCATTTTCTTGCAAAATCACTTGAATTTACAAAATAATTCAATCTTCTGTAATCATTATTTTAGAAGAAACACAAATATGAACATTTCCTTTTTCGTACCTGTATATAATGTTACGAAAATTACACGTTACGTTAAAATAGTCCAAATGCCCGAAAAGTGAATATAAACTTTACTTGACAAACCAAAATACTAATGTCTCACAACAATAACAAAACAAAATTTAGTAACACATGCAACAGCAAATCAATAACTATCACAGCAATAACAGTATTAAAATCGCAATGTCTATTGTACAGCTCTGATCCCTAAATGCACACTCTGTCATACTGAACCAACAGTGGGAGAGACTCCGATATTTATAGATTTCCAAGCTGGCAGTGACGTCATATTTCTCGATCTTTCTCGTAACATCTTTCCTGATTGAGATATACAGTCAAAATTACGCTACTTTCGAGAGCTACATTTGGTCGCCAAAGTCATCGTCAAGTTCCCAAAACGGTCGCCAAGATCAAGGGGGTTACATACTCATTTCACTCGCAAAAGAATGCCTGTATAACTAACTCTCCAGCAACACATATTAATAAGGGAAAACAACCTTACAATTTGAACACTAGGATACAATAATGAACACTAGATTTGTCCTGAAATGCTGATATTGATCTGATAATCCTGTGTTCAGCAGCTAATAATAAGAAAAGTAAAGTTCACTTTTCTTTTATAGTAATCAATTTTAAGGATCACATTCCACTCTTTTTGACCTTTCCTAGGTCAACATCAATTTTATCCAAGAATTTTTCTCATGAAATGGACACACTTGAAAAAGCAATTTCACCGCCGCATTTCAGCTAAATTGCAACATAAATAACTCCGGATATATTCGTCGCTATTGTCACCGGCATGGGATATCTACATTCCATGCGCTCCGCGCCGTATTTCTTAACATTACAGGTCATATATCCAACAACTGCCTTAAATTACAACAGTGCCGAGTTGTTTTAGTAGCTGGCAGACATCGAGCATTTTGATCAGCTATTGTTTGTTCTGTACGGAGACTGACATATTGAGTTTTCTCTGAAAAACAACCTTAGCTTGTGCTTTTTTGTCTTCTTCTGTACGTGGATTTTACTATTCAGTTCTGCTCTGCAGATATAATCAGCTTAAAAACGACAAAATCTTTACTGGATAATTTTGTGATTTCACTAGACAGGTTGACCAGAAAGGTGGTAACACGTTTTTATTCTCTAGCTATTAGAGACCAATGTAAATTGAGAAAATTTTCAAAATAAGGTAGTAAAAAAATGTACGCAAAGAACAAATTCCTCTCGTTAATTTTTTAAAAAGTTGCATTTTTAAAATTTGTATACGATCCCTGTACACAAAAAGAAAATCCCAATTTGTAAAATGTGCCCCATACACTAATGAGGGGATGTACAAAATTTGAGAATTATATCTTTCTCAGAAATATGAAGGTAAATATATGCTGACTTAAACCAATTTTCAATGACTCTCGAGAAAAGCCACGCTGGATAATCGCATTTCAGGTGCCATACAGAAATTATGAATTAAAGTTTTACATTCGAATTCATGTGTAGCCCCCGATCATCTAACGTTCATCCCCGATTCATCTAACCACCCCCGTTTAAAGATATCTCTTGAGACATTTTATGAAGAAAGGTGAAATTTCGTACATCCCTTCATTAGTGTATGGGGCACATTTTCTTAACTGAATTTTTTTTTGTACGAAGGTCATATACAAATGTAAAAAGTGTAACTTTCTGAAAATTAACATTTACATTGCCCACTTCTCTCTAATAGGTAAAGAATTAAAGCGTGTTACCACCTTTTTGGGACGCCCTGTATTTTAAATTCTTATTCGCTAGCTCTGGAAAATATGGCGATATTCATAATTTTTTACAATGGTATAAATGAATTTTTCATGCATTTTACATAAATAAACGCCGTCTTTTATAATGGTGGGAAATATGTATTTTATATAGTGTAGTAGTATTGTTTAAAAAGAAATGTTGAATTGCAGGGAAAGTGCAATACAGCCAAAATTATTGAATTTTACGTTTTTATATGGAGCTCATAAATGTTTAGTTTAATTTATACACTTAGCTTTGATGATGGCTTATTTTAATACAAAATAAATAATAGCTTTTAAGTACAGTATAACACCTTAAGACATTTTCCTGCTTAAAATATTTTGTCTTTTTCGTTCTAATTTATTTCAACTTCTTCGGCGTATTTATTTTCCCTTTAAAGAAGTTACATATTCCAATTAAATAATTTCTCATTTAAGATATTTTTCCCCGTAAAATATTCCACTTCTCTAGTTCCGATTCATTTTTAGTTCTTGGATTCATTAATGGCCTCACCATGACTGAGTGTTTAAGACACTGAACGTGGTGGATGTTAAAGTGTGAAGTCCCCACGTTCGGGCTTACCGCGCAGCTGTCGATCTAACGTTCGGTAGTTATGGGCGGTTTTCTGCAGATGTAACGTGAATTTGTTACTCGTTAGAAGACCTTATAAAGCCGTTCACCCAAGACACCTCCCCCCTTACGTACGTATAGGCTTCTCGTGTAGGATTGATAATACCATGCCCCCCCCCTCCAAAAAAATAAATAAATAAACAAATAAAAATTAAAAGTCGATGAATCATTAATAACTCTCTTAAAAAGATTTTATTCACAAATATTTTATCTTAAAGTGTTTCCCAATTGAAATGTTACACTTTTCTACCTTTACAATTTCATTTCTTTGATGCATAAATTTGAAATTGGGGGAAAATTTAATTGCTTATCGCATTATTTTATTGCAACCTAAGAACTTTCCGTTTTAAAGTGCTATCTGAGTTTGAAACATTCCATTTCTTAGCATAAAATTAACTTCTATTTATACAATGCATTAATTATATTTTTTAGAAATTTCCATTTATCAGCCCAAGAGAGAAATTTTCTGTTTAAAATTTTTCACATCTCAGTCATTCTTGATCCATTGGGGAGACAATAAAGAAAGAATTGTCTTTTTTATTCCTATAAAATGTAATCGAATGAAAGTATCACCCATTGCTGAAACAATCGATCACTCCCGAGTTTTTCTTATAATTGAATCTCCGATATACAGCATGTGTGTCAATTAATCTTCATTTTTGTGGCAAACAGGTCAATGGCAGTATTATAACAAACTTAAGGCCATCGACACGTCCTTCATGACAAACATTAATTTCTATTGGAGAAATGATCTTCCACATTATGTCACGTGGTTGATCATTATGTGTCTATTAAAGAATTTTTTTCCGTAAATGATCATTTGGTACTAACCGTAAGTTTGCTCACATTTAATTTACAGAAGTTGTGGTCGTAAATTGTTCATTGTTGTACATAATCATATGATAGGTGTAAATTTCATGTTACAAGGGAGTTATTGCAGTAAACATTTGTCAATTAGAGAATAAAGTTTAAAAAATCCTTGAATTTAAAGTTAATATAAGTCTCTAAACCTAAATCTTTGAGAATTAATATGTGTGCGTTTAGCATTATTGAAGCATTTAACCCTTTAACGCGCAGTGTTACCTCTCTGGGAACACGAAACTCTGACGTTTTGACTGTTGTCAGTCACGAAGAATAGATTTGATTCCTACAAAAATAGTTGTGGGTGACATAACTCCAAGAGAATCCTTTACTTTTTAGCACTCATTTCCCGTAAAAAAAATGTCACAATTCTTTTTAACAGCACTGACATCTGCTGAAGAATGGAAGAATGCGAGAACAGCTGGATAGATTGCCCAATGCCGAAAAAAGGCCAGCCGTTGCCATCGCTCGACTTGACTACCAGCAAGATGGCGGACGATCGAAACGTTCATCGCTTGACACAGATCTAGTGACGCATATTTGACGCAGACTGGCTGTGCACAGCCAGTCTGCGTCAAAAAAGGGTCTCTAGATCTGTGGCACACCATGAACGTTTCGATCGTCCGCCATCTTGCTGGTGGTCAAGTCGAGCGATGGCAACGGCTGCCCTTTTTTCAGCATTGGGAAAGGGTTGCGCCTCAAAGGGTTAAGTAGGAAGGGCTCAAAACATATTAAAATTTCTGCGATTTTCATGAGAAGAGCATTACTTTCATTAATAAAAAGAAACTTATTGCAATTTATTGAAAAATCAGAGTCTCAAAGATTTGAGTAGCACTTGTTTCTCAGTTTTCTTGTCGAGTATTAAATAAACGGAATTTATAAAAGAAAATAGGCCCGAAAATTTCCCAGTACATTTGCATATTTGTGTACTCCGTGTAGGTACCCGCCTATGGAAGGTGTTAACGGGAAATTCATGTGTATTGCATTGAAGACTGAACTTCCGTACACTGGATTTTAAGCTCAGGGTATAGAAATGGTTCTTCCGACTTTTCTAATGAAGAACCTAGACCGGCGGCATTAAGGTTAGTGCTCAAGCAACCCACGTCTTGTGTGCGTAGTATAATTCCCATCTGAAACGGGCGCAGTAGCGTTATTCGTTTGCTTAATTGAGTCATCAGATGCTTCAAAAATAGATCAAGGGTTCCATTATTCCAAACATCTTGCTCCCTATCCAAATAAATGTGGCATTCCTTGGCATCTACTTAACATTCTGACCTTATAATGTCTGGGAGTCAATCCCTTTGCCTGCTGCAGTCAGCAGATATATATGCACTAGCTGATGAACAATGCGACTTACGTTTTGAGCGTATCAGCGATGTCAATTTCTGAGACAGACGCATTTGCCGCGGCTGTCGGTAGACATCTAACAGTGTCGCATTCTAGGAAAGGCCCAGGAAGGGGGCGAGATTTCACAAGAAGGCAATTTCTTCTTGGGGTTTGTAAGGTACTAGGCACCTGGGCAGCATTTTGTGTCAAAGCCTCAAACCCAATGCTTCAATCTTCACTTAATTGGGTCGCCCACCTTGTTCATAAAGTCAGACAAGCCCTTCATGGAACTCGGTGTAACTCTTTAGTATGGTTCCTAAAGTAGTGAAACGAAATGATGTAATGTGCCGTTTCTTCATTTTTGTATCATTCCCTGCGTATAGGGTCTTGTTCAGTAAGTCCCATTGTATGAAGGTGTTGTCTGAAATAATAGTGTCCTGCGATGAAGCCCACTGCCATTCGAATCTTCAATCTTGAACACATAAACATTTCAGAAGCAATATTCGCCTATGATCTATTGATTATACTTTTAGCATGTTTTTGACCAGTAGACAATTCAGACCCCTATTGCAATATGATTACAGTCAATGGATCAACGCACCGACTTACAGGTGAACTGAAGACATCGCACAGCATTTCTATGTCCTGCTCATTAAGAGTGTCGCACGAAGGTGGAAGTCACGGACTTGCCTTCAGTTTCAGTTACGCGAATCTTTTCCGTACTGTGATAAGAAAAGTGTGCTTCTCTCACAACCGACCTCCCAAAAGCAATTTTACCTCATTAAAAGGCTATAAAACTGCTCCCCGGTTTTGTAATATGGATACTTTTGTTTAATGTTTCAGATATTTTATTAACTTTTCAACAAAATTGAGAAGTGTTAATGATTTTAGTATGTCTGTCAGTCCGTCCGACCGTGCTCAAACTACCATATATATAAATCGCTACGAAATTTATGTATGTTATTGCCCATATACTGTTCTATGTTCCCAAATGGTGTTTGTAGCATTTCTAATTCTTTTCAAAGGAGCCACAATAAACAATAATTGCCCAAAGACTGTAATGGAAAATGCATCTTAGAGGCCTACATTTGTTTTATATATATAAAAATATAATATAAGTTATTAGGGTTTAGAAATAAGACTCTTCATCGAAATTAGTGCACAAAGCATTTTTACATCTTTTACAGGTTGACTTAAAGAAATTTCAATCTCTTATGGCCTATGGCAGTTTAAGAGACATTAACTTATTTCAAGTATGGCACAAAAAGTACATGCATATGTTTATAACAGCTTACTATACATTTAGAGTGTCAAAATAACTTGTTCTTTACAAGTTCTTTCCTTACAAGTTCTTTTATAGGGTCTCGAAAATATACATTAATAGTGATGCAGCTTTTTTTGTGGCTGTACCCGAAATCTTGCAAAGCTCGGCATCTACACATCATCAAATCTGGCTGGAAGAAAGTATGTTTATGTAACTGTGCTTCATAATCGATAAGTTTTTCATGATTCGTCTCTCTTGTGTAACTGGTGGTGAATTCGCGTGATTCTTAGGTATTGCGACTGGTTTTCTCCTTGCAGAAGTTGTAGTCAAAAAGGAGTTCCACAGTGTCTGGAGAAGAGCTACTGAACGACAGTGGGGATTAGTGTCTAATATCCAAAGAGAAATCGCCGATTCTCGATGGTCCATCACGTTAATTACACAAACGAACAATGAATGTCAATTACACTAGCTAATGATGTATCACGCAATGGATCCCAGTGCATGTTGGTACGAATGCCGAAAATGAGGCCACTGAGTCTTAGGCAAAGGAGGCGAGAAATCTCAATAAATAATTACGCCCTCAAGTCATTTTTGCTTTTCTTGCCATTTCGGCAAAATTAAAACTAATAACGGACTATTGAGTCTATTGAATTAAAACTAATAGTTGACTCGATATCCCCAAGGCTGTGTGGACCACGTCTGGTCCAATTTACATCCAATCCTGGACACGACAGCAGCAACAACAATGAACAACCAGCACTAATGAAATAACCTGAAAGTTTCTGGGGGAGCTTCTCTAAGTTAAACTAAGTTAAACAATTTATTTAATTTTTTACCCTTCCTAATGACGTGTCCTTGTCTATCCAGGCACTTGACCACTATAAACCTTTTATAGAGCGAATTCAGATCCTAGCATAATTTCAATTAGTTTTTAGTTTTTTTCCTTCTAATGTGTTAGTTAATGGATATTAGTCATTTAATTGGGGTGCGGGAAATTGTACCCCCTCCCAATTTTCACTGCGTTCCCAATTCAAAACATTGGTCATTTCTGACTATACTTTTAGGGGCTATACTTTGACTATACTTTTATGGTTAGTTTAAATAATAAGTGAAATATAAAGGATGAAATAAAGATTAATTTTTAAATTTCATGATAGATATAAATTAAATTTGAGGGGGAAGGGGGGTGCATCAAGGTAGCTCCATAAAAATTTATGAAAATGTCTATTTTTATGATTTTTTATCCAGTTTCCCGCTAATGATAGAAATGCAAATTCTATTTCAAAAAATCAAGTCATCTTTTAACTAAATCTACTAATTTTTTCAAGTCAATATTCATAAAATTTAATTTTTCAGTAAATTTTCAATTGATGCCCCCGATCGGGAATAATGGCCGGTAAAAGGTTAAAGCCGGGAGTGTTGGCCATTTTATTATACGAGCACTTTATAGTTGGCCCAACGTTGCCCCCTATGAAGTGTCAGATAATTTAGCAACCAACTCCAAGTCGAAGATGGGCCCATGATCGTAAAGCTGGTGCTCTAAAAACGAATTCATTAACTAATTATTCAAATACACAAAAAGTTGTTTTTACTTGACCATAAATATAGGCTATGGCACTCTTAACCCTTTGAGGCGCAACCCTTTCCCAATGCTGGAAAAAGGGCAGCCGTTGCCATCGCTCGACTTCACTACCAGCAAGATGGCGGACGATCGAAACGTTCATCACGTGCCACAGATCTAGAGACCTTTTTTGACGCAGCTGGCTGTGCGCGAGCACAGGCAGCTGTCGTCAAAAAAGGCACGCGATGAACGTTTCTATCGTCCGCCATCTTGCTGGTAGTTAAGTCGAGCGATGGCAACGGCTGCCCTTTTTCCAGCATTGGGCAATCTATGCAGCTGTTCTCGCGTTCTTCCATTTTTCAGCAGATGTCAGTGCTGTTAAAAATGATCGTGACCATTCTTTTACGGGAAATAACGGCTAAAAAGTAAAGAATTCTCGTGGAGCTATGTCACCCGCAACTATTTTTATCGAAATCCAATCTATTCTTCGTGACTGGCAACAGTCAAAACGTTAGAGTTGGGTGTTCCCAGAGCGGGATCACTGCGCCTTAAACGGTTAAGGGAAAAGGAGCTATTTCCCATCAACTTAAAAGACCTAAATTCCCCCCCCCCCCCAGATGTAAATTAACACAATGTTTGTCGTGTTCAATCCCATCATACCAAAGAGGAAACGAAACTTTGTGTTTTTTCTTTGATTTATCTTTGAATGTCGCTAACCAATGCGTAGGATCAACGCTGGTAGAAGAAGAGGAGCCTTTGCGTTGAAAGAACAAGTAAGTCATATAGATTCAAGATTAAAAAGTGGGTTAAAAAATAGATCACTCTGATCCTCACTTACAGGAAAAGAGAAATTAAGAAAGTGTGCAGGCTACTATTTAATCATAATTAACTCAACTGTTAACTCTTTTTTTCTGTTGTTGGAGTTAAAACTGAATTTAGGCAGTTTTAACAATATGATTTGAGTACATTTTCATGAAAACAATTGCAATGGGGAAAAAATCTGGAGTGACCCCACTCGACTTTCCGAACACTTACGATTAAGATCATTATCAAGCATTTAAATAAATTTTAATCGATGAATAATTCAAACATTTATACCAAATTGAAGCTCAACTGAATGTACCGTTTAAACGTTAGCGCACTTTCAATAATTTCTCTCCATAGGCCATAATGTAAAAGAAAGCTTTGTCGTAGTCCTGTAGAAAAACTATAAGTTCTATGCACATAGAAATCAATACCGGTCTTGCGACGGTGGTTTATAACATGTATACCCAATTTGAGCTCAATCGAATGTACCGTTTAAACGCTAGCGCACTTTCAAGAATTTCCTCCCATAGGCCATAATGTAAAAGAAATCTTTGTCGTAGCCCTGTAGGAAAACTATAAGTCCTATACACACCAAAATCAATACCGGTCTTGCAACGATGTTTTATAACACGTATACCCAATTTGAGCTCAATCGAATGTACCGTTTAAACGCTAGCGCACTTTCAAGAATTTCCTCCCATAGGCCATAATGTAAAAGAAATCTTTGTCGTAGCCCTGTAGAAAAACTATAAGTCCTATACACACCAAAATCAATACCGGTCTTGCGACGGTGGTTTATAACGTATATACCCAATTTGAGCTCAATCGAATGCCCCGTTCAGGAGCTATCGTGTTCACTCACACACACACACACACACACACACACACACACACACACACACACACACACATACATACATCTCGTAAAAATAGCATAAATAAATTCAGAAAACCTCAAAACGTGTAAATACACCAAAATCTCGAATTCGAAATTTTTCATGATTACAATACTTTCCTTACATGGTACATGTTCGGAAAGTAAAAATAAGGTCTAAATATTAATACAGTGGCCGCCTCTCAATTGGATCACGTTCATACCATCGATTTTTGATCCAATAAAACGGCCGATTCAAAAAAGCGGCGACTTTGATTGAGGCTTTGAAAAGAGTGATTCCGTTCCGTTCTCCGTGATTTGATTCAATAAAGCGGTTGATCCAATTAGCCAGAGATCCAATTAAGCGGCGGCCACTGTATTATTTTTAATATTTACAATAAAAAATAATTTATGTGTTTTTGTTTTTGTTTAATACAATGTAAATAGAAGTAGAATAACGTAGATTGAAATTCACTGAAGATTTAGGTCTTAGCATCTTAAAGAGCTAAAATATGCATTATACTGTTTTATCTAATAGAAGTTAACATCGTTTGGCAATCTAAAGTATACAACATTTATCTTTGAAAACATATTCACTAATCTACCCAATCAGCTGAGTTACAGAAAATATACAAATAATGGAATAAACACTGTAATTCATTATACCGGGTGATTCAAAATAGTGTTACTGTGATTATTTCTTAAACCGTAAGTGATCGGAACATACTTTCAATTAGCAAAGTTTGTCTTTTCCTATTACTAATATTTAGAAAAATGCTGCCCTGTGTCTAAAAAAAATTAAGTAAAAAAATCTCATATCTATCTTCTAAAATTGTAATCGATATCCTTAATACTAAAAATGATGACTTTCAGCACTTTACCCGCTGTGTTAATGTCAGTTTTCAGGCAAAAAAAATAAAAAAATAAAAATAAAAATAAAAAAATCCTCACTTTAGGGGACGAACTATGAGTTGATAAAAGGTAAGCGATGATCCCTTTGTTGTAAAATAGCAATTAAACGCATTCAAGCAGGTGAAATTAACAGGTGCAATTTTACCTGAACAAATAGGTACTGCGTTATGAAATTATCGATAATTTAGGCTTTTAGGGGGACATCCACTAATTACGTCACGCTTCTAGAAAAGGAATTTCAATGTGCAATAAAAAATGACAAAGTAATGGTGTGGTTAAACTTTCATGAGAAATTGTCGAACATGGATTATAGGAAAGTTCTAGCTAAAATAAGATTTCAGGACCACTAACAAAAAATAATGTCGGTTAAATAGAGTAATTATATTTTTTTCACTTTTGTGACTCCCCTTAGTATTTGGCAAGGAATGCTAAAATTTTTAACTTGCGATATCTTGATAACTATTCCACTCAGAAACATGAGATATTTTTAAATTATTATTATTTATCATCTTACACACAGTAACAGGAAAGGAGGGGCCGTGTAAAAATTAAATTTCGTATTTTAATATGTATACAGCCCCTAATAAAAATTGCCATATCTGAGTTAATCTTTAATTGACGAACTTTTCTACTTGAAAGTATGCTTCGATCACTTGCGGTTTAACCCTTCAACGTGCAGTGTTCCCGCTCTGGGAACACCAAATTCTGACATTTTCACTGTTGCCAGTCACGAAGAATAGATTTGATTTCTATAAAAATAGGTGCGGGTGACATAGCTCCACGAGAATCCTTTACTTTTTAGCACGTCATTTCCCGTAAAAAAATGGTCTCTATTATTTTTAACAGCACTGACATCTGCTGAAAAATGGAACCATGCCAGAACGGGTGGATAGATTGCCCAATGCTGAATAAAGGACATCCGTTGCCATCGCTCGACTTAACTACCAGCAAGATGGCGGACGATCGAAACGTTCATCGCGTGCCACAGATCTAGAGACCCTTTTTTGACGCAGCTGGCTGTGCAGGCAGGCACAGCCAGCTGCGTCAAAAAGGGTCTCTAGATCTGTGCACGCGATGAACGTTTCGATCGTCCGCCATGTTGCTGGTAGTTAAGTAGAGCGATGGCAACGGATGCTCTTTTTTCAGCATTGGGAAAGGGTTGCGTCTCAAAGGATTAAAAGATGATTGCTTTAACATTTATTTTGAACCACCCAGTACAAATTTGCAAATATAATTCTGGACATAGTGATAACTCTTCTGAAAACAGCAACATAAACTTTTCAAGTAAACTCTGTCATTTCGAAACAGTAACACGTTTGTGCATTTCTGAAAAAAAAAAGAACTATTTAGATAATGGAAACTTTGGAAAGTGCTGAAGTGTGTTACTATTTCAATAGCGCAGTAGATTAATGGCGTATGTATACTTTTTGAGACATAAAATAGTTACGAGCGTCGAAACAATGCATGTATTTTTTATTTTTTTCCCGCAGAGAATACATTTAACAGATTGTTCCGCTGGTTAAAAATATGGCGCAGTAGGGAAGATGGTAAAGTGAGAGGCGATTAATATTGTTTCTATGGTAGCACGGAAAATAGCAATAAAACATGAGAAATATGAAAGTCTGAACGTCTTTCAAAATTGACCTAAGTATTAATAATTTTTTAAAGGTATGTACCCATTGGTTTTCAATTCATATTGGATTTCATAAACAAGGTGAGTCTAGATTCAGGGGTCTTTTTATTTTTTTAAAGAATTTACATTTTAATGAAAAATCGATGTTTTTTTAAATTAAAATGGGGTGTAAAACTAAATATTTATATGCCGTTTAATGAAATTCAAAGTAAACTTTGAAATATTGGCAAATTTAAGTGAAATTCATTTACTCCACACTTTCTCTTACCAAATCTAATAAATATTTTAAAAATAATATTCATACAGCACATAACTGACATATTTTTCTGTGTTATGAACCAAAAGTTGTAAAAGTTATGAAAATATTACAATCTTTGTATGAAAACTCAGTATTTTTTCTAAAAAAAAAAACATTTTTTGGAGAAAAAAATGTTCTTAAAATCAATAAAATCAAAATAATATATTCTGCCAATAATAAAAGAAGAACGTTTTAACGCCAATAATATAAAGAAGAACGTTCACCAGATTCTTTAAAAAATAATAATAATAAATTTGCTGTAAGCGATAAGTCATTTCTATTGATAACCTTTTTCAGGCGAAAGTAAGAGTCTGGCAAAAAGTTAGCAGAAACATTTAAGGGTTTTCACACACACACACATCCCACCCTCCTTCGTTAAGGCTGTTTTTTTTTTTTTTCAAATTATTATGTAACTTTTGAACAGCTTAAAAAAAATAATTGCGGTAGAGATTCGGAAAAATTTAAAATGTCACTTTACAAGTTGCACTGTGAACCATTAAAGACAATGAACCAACAGGAGTAGGGATCGACCGATAGTATCGGCAGCCGATACCTCCAATTTTTTTAGGTATCGGTATCGGTTCTTCCGATTCTAAAAGTATCGGGAAAGTATCGGTTTCTGTTGCTTTCATCCATTTTCACCGATACTTTTCAACCGATACTTCGTTTTTCAGAAAAAACAACGCAGTCGCAACACCATTCTAGAATCCTTGTTTTGGTAATGAGATGAGAGGCGTCGTTTCATTGGCACATTTGTTTGTGCGAGTGTTTTCGAACTGTGTTTTTTTTTTAAATTGTAACCATCGCTAAATGGATGTCGTATCACCAAGTGTGGTCGAAATTATGGACGAAGTATCGTTAGATGACAGTTTAACAGGACAATCGCCTATTCTTCTAAATTATTTTGAATTCGTGCCCAACACTAAATACGCTCTTTGAAATGATTGCAAAAAACAAATGTCGAGAGGTAGGCTATAATTTTACTTCAGTTTTATGAACGTTTATTTTCTCACTGTGTTGACTCGAAAAAGAGTTCATTCATATATATACATATATATATATGACAACTAAAATGTTTGTAATATTTGCTGAAATAACTGCAAAAATCTCTAATCTCTGTACAACAAAATTTTCTCTATAGCGAATTTTTCAACTGGAACCAAGCGAGTCCGTTATAGGAAGATTCAATTGTGTGTATATGTTTTGTGTTTTACTTGTTAGTTATATATATATATATATATATATATATATATATATATATATACACACACAATTGAATCTCCCTATAACGAACTCGCTTGGTTCCAGTTGAAAAATTCGCTATAGAGAAACTTATAGTCTCGGGCAATTACATATTTGTGTATCATTCTGTTTTGAGAAGTGTAATAATTATCAATATCTAATAATTATTTATATAGTTAATTTAAAAAATGAAAGCTGTATTAGTATAATTAGTAATACTAATTATTATATAGTTTATTTCCAATTTTGGGGTAAAAAACATATTTCTTGTGAATAATATTTGGGGATAAAAAACATTTCTTGTGAATATTCTTGTGTATTTGGTTTATATGTAAGGGAAACACAGGACTAATCGGTGTGTACCTGTTCTTCGTACGGAAAAGATCAAATACATGGATCCTTCCGGATTAATTGTGGCTTAACTCTGTCCGGAGAACCAAAATATTTGGATTTTCAAAAAGAACTTAAAAATGATCATATGAGTTCATATTAAACAGAAATCTTGCTAAAACATTTAATAATTCACTTAGTGGTTAAATAATTGGCGCAGATAAATAAAACCATTAATTAATGTGAACTTATTATGCATTTTAAGGGAAGAATTTATATACGTATTTAATGAACAATATCTAAATACATATGTACTTACATAATACTGTACAGTTTATACATTATCACAATTTAATGCAGTTTAAGTAATCTAAAAAATATTTTCATATGTGAAAGAATTCTAATTAAAGAAAATCTAAATAAAAATTGCAAGAAAGACACATATAGTAAGAGCAAGCAGGAAGCTGTTTTTGGTCTAATGTGGAAACCTTTCATCTGGCTCATAGCAACAATTAGGCGACAAAATAGAGGTTGAGAAAAATTGATTTAAATATTTGCACCAGTCGGCACTGGAAATGAAATGGATTATCTTATATCCCTTTAACTCCCACCCCCCGTGTTTGTGTTCTGTCAAGCCTAAATGAGGGGCATCTACCTATAGGGTGGGGGCTTGGGCGGAGGACATTTTAAGGGAGTCTAACGCATATTCACGTAACATCTGGAGAAAATCGCCCAAAACTCTAGACTGCTAGATCGACAGCGACCGATCGACCACGCGAGGAGAAAGAATTCCGAACCTGCACACTAAGACGCTTCCCAGTGCTCAGCTTTTTTTATAAATTCGGCCATTCGTTGGCATAATTTGAATAGAAAAGAAAGACTAGAACTACTATAAATTCACATTTCAACGTATCCACTGCTTTTTCTTTTTAATGCTTTCTACTGGGATCAAATTTCATCATTCTGTTATTCATTTTAACGAGAACTACACTCTCGTTACAAAAACTGCCCAATAGAGGCAGGTTTAAATGACATTAAATTATGTTAAGTATCGGTATCGGCCGATACCATAACTTAAAAGTATCGGTATCGGCTATTTCTGAAAATGAATTTATAGGTAAAGTATCGGTATCGGTCATCGGCTAAAATGTGGTATCGGTCGATCCCTAAACAGGAGTTAACAAAACACTCAGGGGGAAATGCCAAACATACGGAATTTTGCAATATTTCCCTTAACAGATGGCTTCTCGGCCCATTTTTAAAGGCGATTTCTGTGCTTATGAATTTTTTCTGGAAGTTGCATGCGACGTACAGCTTTACTGTTAGTATGAGTCCATGGTGCATATGGTGAATAAGCATTATTCATTTTTTGGAGCGTTTAACGTCATCGGTTTGTTTTTAAAGCTGTTCCAAAGTCTCAGTTGGAACGCTCTTAAATACCCTATTTGAATCTATTAAAGTATTTTAAAGTTATGTTTTTTTCCTTCTAGTGTCCGTAAATGTAAAACATGAAAATTGTTTTTCCCATACGAAATATTTTAATATATTTTATATCTACTTTAAAAAATACTATAGAACGTACATTTCGAGTGGAGGAGGAATGTGTTAGATTTGTTTTCTTTCTTCCCCCTACCAACGGGGAAAGGCAAGAGGAGGAAGCTCCAAATAATTTAAAATTAGGTTAACCCTTTGAGGCGCAACCCTTTCCCAATGCTGAAAAAAGGGCAGCCGTTGCCATCGCTCCACTTAACTACCAGCAAGATTGTGGACGATCGAAACGTTCATCGCGTGCCACAGATCTAGAAACCCTTTTTTGACGACAGCTGGATGTGACGAGATGAACATTTCGATCGTCCGCCATCTTGCTGGTAGTTAAGTCGAGTAATGGCAACGGCTGCCCTTTTCTCAGCATTGGGCAATCTATCCAGCTGTTCTCGCATTCTTCCATTTTTCAGCAGATGTCGGTACTGTTAAAAAGAATCGTGACCATTTTTTTACGGAAAATGACGTGCTAAAAAGTAAACGATTCTCGTGGAGCTATGTCACCCGCAACAATTTTTATAGAAATCAAATCTATTCTTCGTGACTGGCAACAGTCAAAACGTCAGAGTTTGGTGTTCCCAGAGCGGGTTAAAGGGTTAAGTCCGAAATTTGGAATCGCTAACTTCCGTAGAATTCCACGCATTGGACTTAGTTCTGTATACAAATAAGGAATCACATTTGCTTTGTTTTTGCTTTTAGCATAACACTGCATTAAGGTCACAACTGCGCCGAAAAAAATTACTTTAAAGACAGGTTTATCTTTTCTAAAAGCAAATATATCACTGTCCCTTGTTTTCGGAATTATCATGTACAGTGATATCGCATCATTAGGGAGGAAAAAAGAGATACGATTCAGTAAAATTACTTTTAAAACAATTCGAAAAACAATATAAAGTATTTCCTATTCATTTGTCAGATTTGCATTATAATTATCTCGAAACTAGATCGTTTCATAGGTTGAGCTGACCTTCAGCGAATCTTTTTTATATTAATGATTCGTATGTAATCATTTTAAATGAATTTAAAAACAAACCACTGAGGAGTGACAATGCTTAACGATTGCAGATCACTGTCACTGAATGACTTTGCTTCTGAGTAACAGCAGGCAGCTAAGCACTGTACTAGACAGTACCACTCGTTTAAGGCACAGCCATTTTGAGCGTGACTTGTTCATCTTACTTTACTGTAAAATGCACTAAATGCAATACTAAAAATGTCTATTTACAAACGCACTTACTTTTACGTGTAATAAAAATTGTATTCGAAATTTAAACTGACGTTTGAATTGTTTCATTTCGAATGACTTGGAAAAGGAGGGGATATTTATTTGCATATTTGCATGTTTTATTTATTTATTTACTAACTATTAACACCGTATATTTTCAAGCCTTTGCTAATTTTATGTCAAGTTGCCAAAACTGGTTTCGAACTTTTCGGAAAAATGAAATTTCTAAAAAGTCGTCTGCTCTGAAAGAAAAATCGTGATTTGCGTTACAAATTCTATTCCTTTTGCTTTCTTTTCATAGTGTATCCACAAATGACTTAATACGCAATATATTTTGAGAAAAAAAATGCAAAACTTCTTGCAATTATTTTAACCTCTGTCATTTGATATTTATGTATGTTTTCTTTGTCCCTCGAGTGTATTGATGGTTTTTATCTGCTTTCACATTATTAATTTTTGCTTTTCGGCACCGTTATTTTATTCCCTCTTAATGTGTGTGTGTGTGACCATGAACAAGCCTAATAACCTAAAATATGATCTATTCTTATACGGATAAATGCTTGCGTGCGTGCATCGGCTTTGCATGTAGCAAATTAATTTACTAGTTTATCAGTGTCATTTATATCAAAAATGGTATTCTTACATAAAAACTCATATATATGTTCTAATGTGAACTGCTAAAAGCTTTTATTATGTCACGAAATACTATACAGACATTAAAAATATGAAAAATGCAAGGGTAAAATATGTTATGTGAATAATTTGCCCTTTGATATTTTACTAAATCCTGCAAAAGAATAACGTTGGAGAAAATTTGTCAGACATTTTCATATTCAGACTTATTCAATATTAAGCTTTTTAAACAAAGCTGAACTTTTTTTTTCACATATCTTTGATTTATGTCACGAATTAGTAATAATAATTTTATAACAATTATATATATGTGGATATATGTACATATATTTTAAGTTTTTCCGCATGAATCTGTAAAAATAATGATACTTATATGATGCTCAGGTGTTAAGAGGAAGTAAAGAAAGGATTGTGATCTTAAATTTAATCCTAATAAAATTAATTAATTTTAAATTTAGACCTAATAAAATAAATTCTCTCCAATAGATATCTATGAATATTTTTATAATAATAGATATTGAATTTATATTAAAATAAATAAAATATAAAAATCCTATGATTATTAAATTCCCGTAACTGTACAAAACCGTTTTAAATTTAAAATTATTATTACTTCCTTTCTAATATTCTTTCAAAATTTGAGTCCTTAACTAAATACGCCTGGTCTCAAAGAGTTAAAAATGTACGAAGTGCACTTTTACGCATGTATTGCGACGAGTTTTTATTATTAATTCCGATTGTGTGACGCGCAGTACCCTAGTAGCACAACTAGGTCAAAAAACGTTCAACCGTTGGAAACACGCTTTTGGACGTTAAAAAACGTGTTTTAAACGTCTTTTGGACTAATTGTGCTACTAGGGTAGAACTGTCTATATTTGATAAAACAATATAGATACAAATTTAATGGTTGCTGTGTAATATATAACACATTTATGCCTAGTGTCCTTTTTTTTGGAACAGAATTTTGCTATCGGTCAAAAACGCTATTTATTTTTCCTAGGCTTTATTCACGAGTATTGAACCTCAACTCCACAAAATCTTTTAACATGACCAAGTAGGATGTTGACATTTCAACTTTTATGCATGATGGTTTTAAAAGAAATCTCCCTTGTTCAAAAAGTTGACATCAAAAATTCATCTATTATTATTGCTCGTATTAGCAAAAATCGAAGTAAGTCGAAGAACCAAAATTATCTGGGCACAGATGGGTTAAACTGGTTCATTCTTCGAAGACCACTCATGCTGACCGTTGATGACCAAAGACCTGAGCGTACATGAAGACCCATACTGAGAAGCAGACTGAGTATAGTGTTGAAAATGGGGTGAAGGTTTGTCCTCAAAGTATACGGTTGGAGGCAAGGCTGTAGCCAGAAAAAATTTCGGGGAAGGGGGTATGTGTAGCACTAAAACTTAATTTCGAGGAGGGATATGTAGTCCTACATTTTTTTCAATTTCAATCGATCTCCAAAATCAATGCAAATAAAAAAATACTAATGCATTGACTAAATTTTCGGAGAGATAACAAACCCCAATGACCCCCCCCCCCGTCTACGGCCTGGCCTTGATTGAAGGATATTTAATGCTTCATCTAGGTTAGGTATTCTCAGGCCCGGACTGGATCCTTTGGGGGCCCTCTGGTTACGGGCCTGTAAAAGCAACATTTGTATAAAGACAAAAAGCGATTTAAAAAATAAAAATAAAATCGCAAGAATTAAAATAAAAACAATTAAAATACCTACATTTGATACCCTTATACTGTCACTATACCGAGTATGTGCTCAATGTAATAGTTTTGTTACTTGATCACATCATCAGAAATTTATCAGTGTAGTACAGGACCACCCCTAAGGCTCTTTTTTTCCAATAAAAGAAGAAACATCGAAATCGGTCAGTGGTAAAATATTACCGCTGAATACACATTTAAAAAATAATCAAAAAAAGTTTCGGACGAATTGAGACGCCCCCTTCTTATGAATTCAGTTAACAGTTCCTCTTTTCCATAGCTTCCCTAATAGCACAAATAGTTCAAAAAACGTTGAAATTACGTTGGAAACACGTTTTTTGACGTTGAAAAACGTGTTTTAAACGTCTTTTGGACTATTTGTGCTACTAGGGTTGCTGAGCAGTGAAAGCTCTTCACCTGTTTCGCTCTTTTTCTGCGACTCTCCTTTCACCTTTTAAGCCTTAGGTTTACAGTGTTTGTTGATAAACTGATACGTTTACAGGATAAATAGTTCGTTGATTTAGGCACACCCAGATAAACAATTCCTGCAATGACGGGTGATAAGGCCACACCTTTTCCGTATCAATTTTGCAGCAAATATGCAAATAATATATATCGTCTACTTCGCGTAAGTCAAGCAAGAATTGGAAGAAAAAGAAAGTTTTATGATAATTATTTATACAGCTGCGTGCTGCCGTTGATGCCAAGTTTATTTCTCCGTTGCTTTTGTTTAGCTGTCAGTTGTAATTCTCTGACACAAGTTTATTTTCTGACACTTTCTTTTAACAGCTTGAAGAAATGCGTTTATGTTTTTTTTCCTCGCCTGGTGTGTCGATCTATTAATGCTATAACATTCACAGAAAATGACGGAAGGCTTTGAAAGTTGATACTGTTAAAGAAAGGTAGGTTACAGAATGTTAGGCATAGGCGTAACTTACTAAGCGCAAGAGGGGCATTTGTCCTCTCCTCTAAAATTCAAGAAAATTCAGGCATCACCTATTTGGAAACAGTATTTTACACAATAGGAAGCATATGCGTTCTTTTTTTTTTTTGCGATTTGTTCCCGAAATGTAAAAGAGCAATTGGCGACAATTTTTAATTATTACATTGTTTTTAATTAGAATACTGTTAATTATTTCATTAATTATAAAATTTCCCATTTTTATTCAGAATTGGAGACATGTCCTCAATTCTACGTTCAAAAATATGGTCACCTTACCATTATATAGGCAGGGAGAGGCCATGCTTCCCCGTGTCCTCCCCCCCCCCGTCCATCCCTAGTCCCCATAAAAAAATTATGTACTATTATAACGTAGAAGTGGTTCAACAATGTAGTACAGTCGAACACGCTTAATGGAATAGCCAATTAGGCATGAAAATTTATTCTAGTAAGCGGTATATTCCAGTATCCGAGATCACGCTGATATAATTATTATGGTTTGCTACATCGAAAATTTATTACAATAAGCGGTATATTCCTTAATTTATTCTAAAAAATTACTGGTTAAAATTTATTCTAATAAGCGTATATTCCATTATCCGAGATCACATTGATATAATTATTATGGTTTGGTACATTGAATTTATTACAACAAGCGGTATATTCCTTTATCAGATATTCCATTAAGCCGGTTCGACATGTACCTTACTGGGGAAGGTCCCCTGACGTGCCTCCCCCCTTCCCCAACAAGCAGTCACGGACACTCATGCAATCAACTCACATTTAAAGTTCAATTGTAATTAATCGAAGAATAATATTAAAAAAAAGTTTAAACTTACCTTTTCAGGATCCTTAATAAAGACTTAATTTTTTGCTCCATGAAGAACCAGGAAAATAGAAAGATTTGAATCCAATCAAGAAATAACCAAAGTTCTACTTCGAATTCAAATAACTACAGAAAAGCGACGAAGCGATCCAAAAGTTGTATCAGTTATATTGAAATGTATATAAATAATATAAAATGCTTCATAAAATCTTTCCACTGTGATGGTCTTTTCAAAAACTATATATTTTAAGCTCGTTTCATTGTTTTTTAAATATATAAGTCACCGTATAATCTGATGTCGTAGTGCGAATGGAAAAAGTTATATCTACACACACATAATCTTTCTTGTAAGACTGTAAAACTAATCATGGAACACTGGAAAAATGTTTCAAAAGATTCCAAAATTTAGTTGTAGAACGACAACGCTAAAAGATTAATATTTCCTTAATACAAAAATAGAACTCCGAATGAGAAACAAAAATAGCCGCAAATGTAGTTCTTGAAAACTTGATTCGGTTTAAAAAGATTGTAAGTTAATTTAACTGTCAGGCGTTGTTCTCGAAGCCAAGCAATTGTATACAATTCAGACCCTAAAACTTTTCATTGTTGTTACATATTTTTTAAAGGCACTTATAATAGATAAAGAACGTTGAGGTATTATCAGAAAGATAATTTTACTCATCGATAAATGAATTTAGTTGCTTTTGGTAAGACTATTGTAGTTATAGTATCATGTGTAATTCATTAATATTTTGATTGAAAAATGATAGTCTGAGAAATAATCAATATTTTCTTATAGCTATGTTCAGAAGCTAATAACAATAGTAATGTCAATTATCATTTTGATTGTATTTAACTAATTTTACTAGTTTTTCATTCATAATAAATGCCTTATTATTATAACGAATACTGCACAAAACTTGTTCTGTTCAAATTACTGATTCCGAATCTTTTAAAAAAGATATAACCATTGATTTTTTTTTATGGAATTCGTTTCTAAATATTACTGTGGAGATAGAGCTTAAAATTTTCTAAAATCTTCCTTGAAATTTTATTACTCTATAGTATCAAAATTGTTTCACAATATACAATTTCTTGAAAGATAATTTATGTAATAATACCTTTGTATAAATAAAAACGTTTTTATACATCATACTCATATTTAAATGTAAATACCAAGTTAAACATTTTCATTTTTGAGTATATCTATTATTTGCAGTATAAATGAAATATAGTTACGCAATACAAAAGTGTCTGAATTCTTTTTTACTGGAAATATAGAATATGGTATATAAAATAGTTTGATTTCAGTATAAATAACGAATGTAATAAAATTACAATGGATTCACGTATTAGTAGCAATTGATAATATTTTTACAGCAGTTTAAAAAAAAAGTAGAATAGTTCAAAATTCAAATGTGAATATTTATCCTAAATTTTCAAGGTAAGTTACTCCAAGAACACATTGTTAACATGAAAAGTTTAGTCTTTTAGTTCAGCAAGTTGAGCATATATATTATTTAAAAAAAGTTGAGATTTACTATGGCTGATTGAAGAAAACCCAAATTAGCTATTCTTTTCAGCTGAAACATATTTAAATACAGGTACTGTTGGATAAAAAAATATATAAAAAAAGTCTTATTCACCACAAATGTTTAAAATGCAATCCAGTTGTAACTTGTCATGAATGTCCAGCTTGATTCCATCAAAAACTATTTACTTGAAGTCACGTGAATACGCATTCTTGAAAAACACTCGTTTAATCTATTTAACTGTTTCGTTAATTTAAAAAACCATTCTTCAGTGCACTTAATGCAAAGAAATTCTTTAATTTACTAGTAGTACGAGATCCACAAAGAGCAGTAAATCAACTTTTGACGGACACACAAATAATCATGGAGCCATCAAATATTAATACTAAGCATTTGCAATAAAATATCAATTAAAAGCAAACATCTAGAAGTAAAACAACTTTTTTCTTTTCAGTGAGCTCGTTGACAAAGCTAATAGCTGAGTATCTGAAGGAAAAACAGTGCAGCAAATTTAGTTAAGCGTGAAACAATTCAACTTAACTCTAGTGTCTGAGTTCCTTGCTGGTGCACATTTAAAGTGAAGATGCGCTGACAGAAAATTCCACGCAATTCACAAAGTGTGATCCATGGTAACTAGAGCACTATCTGATTCGAAGAGGGCTTCGCCATTTTCGTAAAATCCATCACACCTCGGTCATTTACTGTCCGATGACATCTAAAATAACAGCTCTCCAAAATGGATCAATGTCCAGCGGTATAATTTAACAGCTCTGGGGAGAACGGCATCTGATTCGAGTTATCAAATTAAACGTTCAGCTCCAATATTTGGAGGTCTGTCTCCAGCTACCGTAAGTTAAAAAAAAAAAAAAATCATCACCTGTATGGGCTTACGCAACGCTTGGTGTCAGGCCAAGGTCGGATACCAAGTCATGGAGAATATTGAAAGTCAGTGGAGATAATATGCTTGTCTTTCATTCTTTTTTATTTTCCGTGATTAATCCAAGAACGATGAAATGGCATTTAATGAAATCTTTGGAGAATGAACAAGTCAGCCTAGAGAATAAGGAAATCTGCCTTATCACTTTTTTATAAGTTTCATTTCTTTCCCCGTTTCTTCTATTACGGCGATTGTTTAAAATACGCATTGTATTGTGCAGCGTGAATTATTGTGCAACTTGAATTTAAAAATGTTCCTCTTCGGCTGGATCATTTCAAAATATTAAAAATCGTAGTCATTTAGCCCTTTCCGAGGCCACTGTAAATAGCTTACCACCAATTTCATAAATTTTTTTAACTGTTCACTTTTAATAATAGTTATAAAGATTTCACCATATAATGGTACTGAATTAGCTGCGCAACCTTCCTATGGAGGAATAGGTTTCACCATAATTTGGATTCATTAACCAGTATAAGCACCAATTTATGGTGGAAAGTTTCTGCATAGAAAGTATTCTGCTAATTTAGCACCATTTTATGGTGAAATGTTGTTCAACTTCTATCAACAGTGTTTATAGTTTAAAAGGTTTTTGTAAAATAAATTAAAAACTAAAGCTTAGCCAAATAATGAGAATATTATCATTTCAAAACATATATACACAATATACCACGACATATACACACAATCTGCGATGTTTTGTCATGTGTTTCACCGTGTTTTCTAAAACTCCATCCAAAAAATCATTTTAATCTAATCATCCATGAATAAAAAAAATTTATTATACAATTCCATTTGCAGTTTTTAGTATTTATAAAATATCTTTTATAAATATAAAAAACAAAAAATAAATAAAAGCATCATTTCCTACTTTTAATTGTCCCCAACATGAAAAAAAGTGTAAATCAAATTAATTTTATTTATGCATTAATTTCCTAAAATTAATAGGTCTCAAAATGAATTAATATATCATTACTATAAAAAATGGACCATTAAAGAGGTGTTTGTATCCTCTTTAAACCCCTGACAGAGTAGAACTTAAAGTCAAAAAGTGCTTTTACAGGATAGTCTTAGAGTTCTATAAAATACTGAGGTGAAAATTATCTATTGAATTATTTTTCATAAACTGTATTCCATAAAATTTTATTTAGAGAAACATAATCGTTTACTGTACTTTTTATTATAGATATAAGTTTATATATTAGTTCTTTATTACTATAGTTGAACCTCTTCACTCCCTGGCCCTGATTTTCCATAGGCGCGTTAGTCTTAGCCGAGGGGGCTTTCTAGAATATTGGAATCCCCAGAAAAATTTTATTTTAAAAGAAAAAATTCAATATTCCTTCCCCTTTTTTACATTTTTTAATAGCAATGAAGTTAATATGATGTATTGCTCTTTGTTGTTTCATAATATTATATATGCTAAATATACTAAATATGCTATATATACTAAATATTGCTGCTCTTCAAATAGCCAATTCTTGGTAAAATGGTACTTTCACAATGATTCATGATTTATTTATTTATTTATTTTGCGTGTATGTGTTTGTTTTTGAAAATTTCTCGCCAACAACAGTATCAGCCTCCCCCCCCCCATTCTGAGACGCGTTTATTGTGAAAAAATTTCTATAAATCGGCTCCTGCTTTCGTCTCCATTTTGATAAAATCAGTGCAAACTTGACGCATGCTTAAATGCGTGGAAGGTTCTCTGATCAAAAAATGGACAGTACTTTAACAGAATCTGCCAATATGCGGTATAATTTCATAAGTACTTTCCACCGCCAAAACCAATTCTCCCCCTTAGACAAACTTGGCACGTTCAACTATTTTAGACTTCATGGTTTCATGTAACCATCATGAATTCTTCAAGAGCCTCCTTAGTCAATGATTAATTGAAGAGGATTTGCAATGATTATACACGATTCTAGAATTTGGGTCATGTAATCCGAAATTGATAGCGCTTGCATTTTTACCTCAATGAGAAAGTGTTATTTTTAGTGACACTCTCTGAGGTGAAGGTTTTAACGCAGAAATTAGTACAAAAGCATGTTTCTAATAATCTCTACAAGTAGTCCATAAAATTAGCTAAAGCTACCTCAGTGCTAAAGTTATCAGACCAAAAAAAAAATAAGCCTTGTAGAATGTCTTGGTCATGAAACATTTTTCAATTCTAATAGATGACGTGGTGGTAATAGGCATGCATCTATGACGAGAGTTCCCAAACTTTTTTCAAGTTGTGCTTGCTGCAGTTGATTTTCATTTAGACATATGATCCACCCCTGGGAGTAGAGCAAAAGCTTTCACTGTAGAGTTAACTATTAACTATCAAAATTTTGTGCTTTTTCATTGCTAGTACAACTATTGTGAAATACGTATATAAAATAAGAATAATAATATTTTTCAGGTGTTGGGATAAAAAATATCTACTAAACACAGGTCTTTTTTTGGGCAGAATATTGGCTATTCGTCATATTTTCGGGTCCTAAAATAATCCAAAATATCTTAAAAGAATTTTAAAATTGCAATTGGTAAGCTTAACGTCTTATTGTCAATGAAACACTAAAAAATATAGAGCTAAATTTGCTCTGATCGATTTTAACCATGCTCTTTTTTTTTTTTTTTTTTTTTTTTTTTTTTTGTCACGGTCATTAGGAAAATTAAATCCGTCGAATCTAATTCAGCTCCATATTTTTAAATTTGTATGATGTTAAATTTTAATCAAGGATGAAATTAAATACAAACCCTCAAATTTAATTATCTAAAATTGTGTATTTAGCGTAGAAATTTCAGAGTGGAATTCTCGCATTACGTCATCTGTTATTGCAGCGAATGGTGTTTCTTTTTACTGAAGTTCCAGAACGGACGCTGTATAAGGGGTGGTTACAGGATCTGGAGCCCCTCTCCCCTCTTAGTCTACGCACAAACGCTAATTACAGCCAAATATTTCCCTCATCGCTCATAACTGTATACGGTAAAATATTAATTTTATATAAATTTTGAAAACTTTATATAAAATTTTAAAAAATTATATTAGTTTTGGAAAAAAATTATAATTTAGTGCGTAACGAACACAATTTATTGTAAAGAATTTAAAAGTTTATATCTATTAAGAATGTTAACCAGATATTTTAAATGAAATTTACTGTAAATAATATTTTATAGTAAAAATGCCCCCCCCCGCGCCTTTAAATAGACTCTTCCTTTGAAAAAAGCTATAGCTACGCCGTGGGTTCCAGTACAACAGCTACGCTCACGCGAATAAGACATTCTCTTTAAAAAAAAGATGCTATGCACTTTTATGCATTTAGTTAGCAAAAATATTTTCCATCGAGCTGTAAATGCATTAGTAAGCCACGGGTGCATTGAATCACAATAAAACGAAGTGTTTAATTGAATCCTATTCATCTGATTGAAGATCTAAAAGGTTTTCTCGTAGAATTGATTGTTGTTAACTGTAACTGCGATTCGTTCTTTTAAATGGATGGTCCTATCGCGTTTTCCGGATAATTCATCTTTTGTCAAGTTCCAACAGGAGGAAAACGAAAATAATTCCTCTCCTTTTTTATCCCGTTAAAAGCATATTTTGTTTACAATTTTCTTCTAGGGAGAAGAAAAAGTAATCGACAACCAGTCAGAGATATTTACGTAAATCTTTTATGCGGTATAAAGCTTATATTAAGAGTAGGCGAAAATAAATTTGGTATAATGTATGTCAGTAGCCAATAAATGATTGCATTCGACTTGCAGGTATAGGCTGTCACGTTTCCGACAGCTTTCGTCTTAATTGAATAATGAATGTATAAAACTTGATGTCATTCCAAGTGATTTTGTTTGAAAAGTAAATGTGCCATTAGAAACAAGAGTTGCGTAAAATTAATCGAAAATTGATCATGTGGTTTGAACAATTATTGCTACCCTCCATTTTACTTACTTTAAATATTTTAGGAGTCTCTATTTCAATTGTAATGCGATTGTATTTTATAATAAAATTTGTTTTATGCTGTGGAACCTGTCTAATTTGACCACCCTCTGGAAGAACAAAACTGGTCACTTATTACCAACTGGTCTTTTATTATAAAGGTGGTCATCTTACGAAGGCAGGCGAGGGTGGTAGTGTGAAGTGACACAAATGGTCACTTTACCAAGGTAGTCACTTCACCAAGGCTGTACATATATGAAGGGTGCCTCAAAAAGATGGTAACAAGCTTTAATTTTTTATCTATTAGAGATAAGTAGACAGTGTAAATTGAAGAAATGTTCAAAATAAGGTCAGGAAAAAAGCTACATTAAAAAAATTTCCACTCGTTGCTTTGCAGAAAGTTACATTTTAAAAAATTTCCATACAACCCCCATGCAGAAAAATTCCCATTAGTAAAATGCCCCCCTTACACTTATTAGATGATGAACAAATTTTCAGCTTTTCATCATAAAATGTCTCAGAGATATCTTATATCAAAAATATTCAGGGATTATACATGAATATAATCGTTTATTGCTAGAGAGTAAAAAAGTATTTTCTTTCGTAATTATTGTACAACCCATGAAACGCAGTCGTCGGACATGATTTTTTTTTTCTTTCAAGAGCCATCGAAACGTGGTTTAAGTATGCATATATTTATTTTTATATCAGGATGATACTGACACTTTTTAGTATATAGTTTTCAAATTTTGTCCATCACCTCATGAATGTATGTGGCACATCTTCTATTGGTTATTTTTTGTACGGGGGATAGATATAAATTAAAAATGTGTAATTTTTTGAAAATTAAAGAAAATATTTTTTACTTAACGCAGTCCTACCTTATTTTGAATATTTTTCAATTTACATTTTACAATATACATATATATATACACCTCTCCTTCTATTCCAATTAACTTTTAAATAAAGTCCAAAATATTTTAATTTTTAACTTAAAAATTATATTTATTAAAGAAAATTGTCTTTGTCACAGCCTCAAAATTTATAATTTACAAAACAAGTTCATTTCTTTCTCGGTGTTTAGCATTTTGACAATATCATTCAAGAACAGCACAATATGCCGTAGAACTTATCAAAAGTGAATTTGCAGGGACTTTACCTATTCCGAAATGCAGAAATTTCCGGGTCATAGATATACTTTAATACGAATTATATATACACAGGGTGGCTATAATTAAAACTTCCCCTATGAACAGTGCTCTTTAGCTAAAACGGGCGAACGGATTGTAACTAAAATTGGTATATTGGCTATACAGGTTGTGCACTCAAGGAATTTCGAAAAAAAAAAAAAAATAGTTCAAAAATGTTCCACTAGGTGGCGTTTTGCATGAAAAACGGCAAATTTAATGATGAAAATGGCTAATTCGAAATATAAAAACAATTTTAAAGTTTATTTAATAGTTTTTTGGACATTTATTCACTCAATTGGGTAATAGTCAAGCTGATTTCATAATGCAAAGTGCCATCTAGTGGACATTTTTTTAAACTAAAACGTTCTGAAAAATTCCCTTGAGCGCATCTCGTGTACATCCCATATGACAAATTTGGGAGCAATCTGCTCACCGGTTACAGCTGCAGAATACTGTTTGTAGGGGGAAGTTTAATTATAACTATCCTGTATATACAGGGTGTTTCAGTACAGCGTTTACATACTTTCAGGAGAGATAGAATATACCAAGACGGTTCAGAATCACACACCAATGCGGGGTCGGAAACGATCATCTTCATGTACCTGTTAATAATCACTATGAAAGAAGTGTTGAAGTGCGCGTCTAATTTCTTAACCAAGTTTCATAAACAATGGACTTTTCTCCGACAATTTTGTCAATGTAATGAAAGAAAAAATTCTGAATTAACCATTTTTTATCAAGTGCAATCGGTGAAAGATGGATTAGTTTTTGAAAAACCATGGTCGGAAAGTTTACTACTACTTGAACACTTCTTCCAAAGTGATTAATAACAGGTACATGAAGACGACGTTTCCGACCCCGCATTGGTGTGTGATTCTGGACCGTCTTGGTGTACTCTATCTCTCCTCAAAATTTGTAAGCGCTGTACTGAAACACCCTGCTTAGAAAAAATCTCGTAAAGTTGTCTAAATCATGGACTTACCTTTCTTGAAAATATATATATATGTATGAAAAATAAACACTTATTGAGGAAATATACGCAGCAGAAAGATGCGATTTTTTTGCAAAAAACATCTCATAAAAGATGTTGTTTAAAGTTTGGCTTGTATTGCATAACTGGATTGTTTTAGAACCAAATTTTTTCTGGATATAAAAATTCCGGAGTTTGAAAGCCCGGATTTAAGAAGTTCTTCTACATTAGTGAAATTTTCTAATGAAAAAATTAAAATTTTAGGTTCAAAAATAATCCCCCCCCCCTCCACACACAGACGCCCACTCATGGGCATGGTGGCAAGAGAAAATCACTTGGCATTACAGTGCTGCAACTAGAGATGACGTCACCTGGGACCAGGGGCGTAGCCACGGGGGGGGGTCAGGGGGGTCATAACCCCCCCCATGAGGAAATTTTTGCCATACAAATATTATATTCTTCACTCCTTTATCACACACATGTATGCATATATGTGAGTTGCAGTAGTCGTAACCCCCCCCCCTGAAAAATTTCTGGCTACGCCCCTGCCTGGGACAAATCTTAATGTTGGCGTCCCCTTTTTTCACATTTTCTGCCCCCTCAGCATGGCGCACGGTGCAGGTAACCCGTTTGCCCTGCCCCTTCTGGTTGCGGCCTACATGTACTCTTTTCGCAACATCTCACTTCAGAGACTTAGCAATAGTAATTCCCAAAATCCCCTTTCGAAAATTTTCAAGAAGTGTGAAAAAAAAAGATATTGACACCAAGATTTAGCTATTTCTTTTTATTTTGCGAAAAGTCTTTCTGAAATAGTGTATTTTCGAGAACTAACTAGAAAAAAAAAATTAAAAATACCCACTCTCGAAAATTGCATTAAAACGTACAATAACAAGCACGCAAGCATTAGGGTTGTGTGTTTTGGAAGCGATAACGTCGTAATGAGGAAAGTATTTTTATTTTTAATTTTCTAACACCACGAAAATTCTAGGAATGATTTTTTTTCTTTCTTTCTTTTGAAATGTCACGTGACAAGACGAGGGAACATTTCCTTGAGCTGTCTCTCCAGTGTCAACATGCCAGACTGAAATAAACAACAAAATGAAACAACTAAACAAAATCCAAAATACTGGCGATTTGTTTTTCTTTTTTTTTTCTTTTCCTTCGTCTTCTTTTTTCTTAAAAGAAAAAAAATATGCTAGCTGACTTTATATCAGTGTAGCATTCTTTTTTTTCAAACAAACAAAAGTAACCCTTTTTGGATGGGTACCAAGTGACGGTCCCTGACACAGAATGAAATTTTAATGCGGAAACTGAAAGTTCGTTTGCTTTTCCAAATATCTGGTAAAGATAGTTGAATCGCCTGATCTAAAAAAAGCGTAATTTTTACTTAAATATTCGGGAGAACTTGAGCAAGGAAATTAATTTTAGTGTCATTTCCAAAAATATTGCAAACTTATATATCTTAATACTTAAAATTAAAGTTTCATAGATTTTGAGAAAATGTACTGGATATACTACAACTGAAGGAAAAGATATTGACACCAAGAATTAGCTATTTCTTTTTATTTTGCCATTTTATTCTTTTTATTTTGTCTTTTTATTTAGACATTTTTAAACAACACACATAAAATGGTACTTGTCTACAAGAGATCAAGAAAGTGCAAAAGATCTTTCTTTCTCCAGTTGTAAAATAGTTCAATCATCCATGTTGATGGTTGAACCTTTGTACAACTGAAGAAGGCCGAACGTTTTCCACCATCTCATTCAAATGACCATCTTTTGAAAAGTGCCGTTTTATAAAATAACACACTTTTATAAAATTTTTATTAATTTTACCTTTTAACAACAGATTTTGTTGAGTTATGTGTGTGTGTGTGACTTTACTCCACCTGCTCTAGCCGTAAGCTAGACCAAGCTCAAGAGCCGAAGGTCACAATGAAATCATAAACCAGTAAAGATTCTCCCTTTCCATAGACCTTGGTAAGTCTTAGGCTGATCAAAAGATGATCAGGAGAGGCCTCAGCAGAATTACATCTGGAGCACAAGAATTAAGATTTTTGCCGATGATTAAAAGAAAGACACCTGAAGTATCCACTAGGGGGAGGAGGTCTCCACAAGGAGGGGAGGGGGTTGCCAAGGTTTGCAATTTTTGATGATTTATCCCCGAGTTCAGCACCAAAAAATAAGTCTCCAATTGAAACTAGCTTGGCGATATCTTCCATATTTGTCGAGGAACTAACAAACACTACACTTTACTGCAAAGGATAAGTATATTTAGAATATGCAAGACGATGATCGTTAAACAGATTTAGTAAACTATTTTAATATAGATTTCAATTCTAGAGAAGTGTTTTATGGAGCAAGGAAGAGAAATGGAGTACACTCGTGGAATATGATACACTTTACAAACAGTATTGATATAACGATGAAATATTTGCCAGTAGCGGATTTAGGGGAGGGGCTAGGCATAATGCACTTTGAATATGTAAAGTGATCTTTTTTAATCACTTAGCCCCTCCCAAAAGTTTTTACATTGGTTTAGACTAAAATTTTACTTTATTGTATATTTTGTTTGTGTGAAATAAGCTTTTTTCAAAATTCAGCCCCTCCCAAAAGAGAATTTCTGGATCCGCCACTGAGTATTGCTAGAGTATGCTTGGCGAAGATGGTAAAACATTTTTAGTAGGCGATTTTAATATAGATTCCAATACCAAAGATATGTTTTATGGAACAAGGAAGAAAAAGTACGGCGCACTCAAGAATAACGATACACTTTCCAATATAATGGAACAGGGAAGAAAAATGGAGATGACGCATGGATTATGATACGCATTTAATAGCATTTTAGAGGGTATTTAAAATATGAAAGTGTTTCATATTTTTGTTAATGGCAGGATAATCGATTATCCGAAAATTTTTACCGGAAATACTTAGTACCGACCCATTTTCGGAATGGGTCGGTACTAAGTACTTCCGGTAATGGAGGCTCCACTGCTCTTTTCAACACAGTTGGAAAGTGCTATAAAATACGCCATTTTCATATTATTGATACTCCACTAAAAAAATAAATAAATAAAATGACCATCTGCTGATTTACTGATCTGGCATTACTTTTTCACGAAATCCGTCATATTCAACTGGATAAAATGCGAGAGAAAGCGCTGGAAAAATAAAATGGAATCGAGAGTTGCATTGTGGAACGCTCCAAAGCAATTCAATCTCGTAACCCACAGGAACGAGGTTAATGTTATAAACTATCGCTTTTCTTTCCCCAAACAGATAGTCGGGAGAGTTCCGGTACATTTATCAGGGGCATTGACTCGGATATTTGACTGCACCTCAGATAAATATTTTATTCCCTTTTCCATTTCAAAATTTCAAGCCCGACTCACTCATTTACTCCCGGTATTAGCAATTTTTTTTTTAAAGAAATATGGTCAAAATTTTAGTTCCTTGTTATTTAACCAGGGGTACGCAATATTTATACCTCTTTGACAGGGGTAAACAAATATGGAAGCATTGTAGAACCCCTCTATAACACAGTAGATACTTTCCGTCTTATATGAATCGTGTTGCATGAGTCACACATGATCAGTGTTTATCAGTGTTAACAGGTAATGCAAAACATCTGTCTCATTCTTTCACCTGCTGCGCGATTCATTTTCAACCAAGGAGGTTTAGCGTGTTATATGAAAAAGATCACAGTTTTTCCGCCGTGTTATGTAAATCTACAGGGCTTAATTTACATAGGAACTCACCGAAGCTCAGCTCCTGTGCTTCTTTTTTCAGAGAGAATTTTTACATGGTAGGAAAAGCCCAGCAGAGCTCATGAATATTGCGCTCCGGAGACCACCATCAACTCGAAAAGTTTTCCCCTTTTCCCACACAAACCGAATTTAACCGTTTGAGGCGCAACCCTTTCCCAATGCTGAAAAAAGGGCAGCCGTTGCCATCGCTCGACTTAACTACCAGCAAGATGGCGGACGATCGAAACGTTCGTCACGTGCCACAGATCTAGAGACCCTTTTTTTGGCGCAGCTGGCTGTGCCGGGCACAGCCAGCTATCGCCTAGTATTAGCCTAGCTATTTTTTTTCTAGATAATTCTTAACGTAAGTTACTTGTAAAGATACAATTAATTTTTTTTAGTCAACGGCGTTATTTGATTGCTTTAAAAACTGTTTAAGCATTGAATTATACCTCAAAAGAACGTTATAGGTTTGGAATGGTGCATGAGAAGGTTGTGGAAAAAAATAAAACGCTTAAAAGCAAATAATGTATCAAACGTATATTGATAACTAAATGTATTGCGAATGTGCTATATAAACAACATAATTCGATTTTAATGGCCAACCTATCCGATTTTAATAAAATCGGATAAGTTGACAGGTTAATGTTTCAGTTTTGCAGTAGAAATATTTTAAAAAGTGTACCACAACGGCAAGTTCATACTCTGTGACTCCAGCAGTGGCTGAGCGCATAGCTCTCTGAACTGGGAAACGGAAGGTGCCTTGGTTCAAAACAAGGTCGCAAACCTAACCGTTCGTAGTTTTCCGCGGTTTCTTCCGGAACTTAGCGTAGATACGGTATAGGACCCTTAGAAAGATCCCCCCACACACACACACACTAGCGATGAGTTCGGGCTCATTTTTTAAGCCGAGCCCAAGGACTTTTATTCGAGCCCGCCCGAGCGATATTATTTATGTCGGAGTCCGAATTGTGATAGAATATCATGAATTTTGCCGTTTCTGCAAATTAAAGACAAATATAACTGAACCCGCCCGAGCCCCCGTATAGCTAACTGACCATAATCGCACAACATCATACCTCAGGAAGAAATTCATGATTGGTCTGCTCGTTAACCCTTTAACGCGCAGTGATCCCGCTCTGGGAACACCAAACTCTGACTTCTGCCTGTTGCCAGTCACGAAGAATAGATTGAAAAATGGAAAAATGCGAGAAGAGCCGGATGGATTGCCCAATGCTGAAGTTTAAGTACAATTTTTTAAAAGGTTTTGCAGCCGATTGTGCGTCGCGGTGTGAAATCAACGTTATACACCGGAGCGCCGGCCTACACCTCGGCGGCGGCGACGTGGTAAAAATGTCGGGAGCGGCTCAGACCTCTACACAATGACAATTTTACTAAACTTTTATGATGCCAGGGCATGAGAAAATCGGTACTTTGGCTCAAAAGGGCCCCCAACTTCAAATGTTGTTCTGAAATAATCTTTTTTATATCAAAATTTTATGAAAAATTAAACAAATTTCATAGATGGGGCCCCTTAAATTCATCAATACCCGGTGGCCCCTGTTGGTCATAATCGGGCCATGTATGACACACGGTTTATCATAAATATATTATTTTAAATTTTAAGCTACAATCAGCTATAGTCTTACGATGGATAAAAAATATATACTCAACATATTTTTTCTAGTTTGTATTAGTTATAGTAATAAAAATTGAAACTAAGTGGGACTGGACTCGGGGCCCCCCTTAGGGCTAGGCCCTGGACGCAGCCCCACTCTTGTGAGGTTCATGGGAGAAGATGATTGGAAAAGAGAAAAAAGGTAATTCTTGGGTTTTATGAAATCTCGACCAGCTTTACGCAGCAGTTTGTATAAAAATCCATAGACGTTTGCTCATTTAAAAAAATTCTTATAAAGATTTTTACAAAATTATTTGAAAATTTTGTAAAATTTTATAAAATTCTTCATAAGATAGTTGCAGAAAACTCTTCGCACAGAATTTGAATTATTATTATTATTTTTTATAATAAAAGTTAATCCACACATGAAAATTTTCTGTAATATTTTAACTAAAAAATTAAATTAAAAAATAATATCCTATTATTCTACAGAATAAGTCTTGAAGAAGATAAATTCTTTCTTAGGAAGTTTTCGTAAAAGCGGAAATTCTTTTCTTTTCTTCTTTTACATTTAATTTTTCTTTTTACTAAAAATAAATAAATTAGGTTAGTCCTCAAATTAGTCATCAAATTCGGTAAAGTGTTTTAATGCTTCATTCACTAATTAAATGACGTCATATTTATATTAAAATGAAAATGAGGAATTAAACTGGACAATTTTTATTTTTATTAGTGTGTATCTACAATAAAATCTCGTATTTATCGGAGAGCTATTTTTATATTTCCTGATTGTCTTTTCTAAGCTAACCTGATGAAATATGCTTAAGCTAAAGAAAATACACTTTATTTATCTGCACGGTCATGATAATAAATGAATATTAGAGTAAACTACCTCTCAAAAATAGACTGACCTAGAAAACAAAAGTTGCCTTAATCCACCTCCGAGCTAGCAACGCCCTCTGTTGATTGCCCGTGATATCAATAAATGCGTGATGAATTCACTTCAGGTATCATCTAGTTAATTTTGGAAATGGGTTACTTACTCTCTCCGAAATACGGAAAGGAATTGTGTCAAGATTACACTAATGTTTACTCGCAGCCAGCGATGTATTTGTCCCCGGAAAAAAAAACAATGACGCAATAGTTAAAAAAAATTCTGTATTTACTTAGTATGTTCCTTCATGATTGATTTGGAAACAAATTGAAAAAGAATGGCATAACAGTAGCGGACTGCTATGCCGAAACGGGATTTGTTTGCAAGGAGAGGGCAGCTTATATATCACTGAATGTGTCGTTTAGAGTTACATGCGTCCTTTCCTGGAGTTCCCCCTCCACAATTTAGATCCTCATCAGAAGGGGAAACTTCTGAATATTGGTACCCATTGGAAACTCCTACCGACCGCCTTCTGCCGAGAGTACATTCGGAACCACGGAAACCATAAGCGTAAAGTTTTCAAAATTATTGGGGGGGCCGGGCCCCACAACCACATATATTCAAGTCAATGGCGTAGCCAAAGAGGGGTGTTAGGGGAGATCATAACCCCCCCATGAAAAATTTCTGGCTATGCCACTGATTAACGTACATATAACTTACTCATAACTGCCAACTACTACGGAATATAATCAACAACTTTTTCTACATGATTTTTCAGTTAAAATATAGCAAAATTTTTGTGCTGCGCGCGCGAGCTGGTTACTATTTTGAAAAAAATAGTTAAAAATATACTGTTTACAAAAAGTGGTTAGTGGTTAATTATATTCCGTAGTAGTTGGCAGCTATGACTTACTATATATAAGTTAACATTATTGGAGGCGCTCGAGCTCTATGGGTCCATAGAATTCTACACCTATGTGAGGTAAGTATCCATGTTAGTATCTTCCTACCATGTTATAAGTTAAAAATAGAAGCAAAGCAAAAAATCCAAAGGAGGAAAAAAAAAACATTTTCGATGAGATAGTGCATTTTAGATATATCTGAACTTTTCTTCATTTCATACTTTACTTTGCATAATCTGATTTTAATTAACAGAGCTTGGAGCCAGAGGAGGGCAGCTTATAGTAACATTGTGTGTTACGTGGCGTCACAATGAATACTAAATCATGATTGAAATCAAAAGAAGAAAATTTTTAAAAGTACAAGTAAAGGTTTTTTTTAAACGTTTGTAAATGTGTGAAATACTTTTTTTTATGTTAGTATAAATGAGTTTTCTGTATTTAGTGGTAAATTATTGGGTGGGCTCAGCCCATATTCACAATTTATTGGGGGGGCTCGAGCCCCACGGGCCCATATAACTCTACGCCTATGGATATAACGTGCGCGTATACCACCTGCACATGGTGGTAATTAGCGGTACGTCGGAACTGAATCCACAAACTTTCGGTTACGAGTCCAACGCTTTAACCACTGAGTTTTGGTATTCAACCCCGCTTTGATGTAATTATACATGTTAGTTCGAAAAGTTGCTTAGAGGCAACGGCGCAGACTCTCTATCATTGCCCTAACATACGAAAACGATTCTGTAAATCTAGAGAAAAGAGAGCCAGAATTCTATAGAGCTTTTGTAGAATGTACACTTTCATATGGGTGTCCTCAAGTAATCTTTAAATTTGTTTTGTTTTATGGCAAGCCTAGACGAGAAGCATCTGCCTACGGGGAACTTGTCTTGGGCAGGGGACTTTTTAAGAGGTTCTGACTCGTATTCACGTTTCCTCTGGAGAAAACCACCCAAAACTCCAGACCGTTAGATAGACAGCCACGAGGAGGTAGACCGGAAAGCGGGACCTTCACACTCCAGTCATCTACTATGTTCCCTGCCTTATCCACTCGGCCATGGTGGGTCCCTGTATGTCCTTTCAATGCCCTCTGAGTATTAGAAGACCAGTATAAGAAAGCAATGTCGTCCTGTCTTTGGGGCAATAGCAGCAAACAGGCTCAACCTTGGTTCCGAATCTTGATGATGCTCCTGAAACTAGGAGTCTTGAATCACACACACAGTGGCGTATTACACAGAATTTCTTCAGGCGGTGGTTCTCTTTTACTTTGTTCTGATGGAAGGGGGGAGGGAGTAATAAATATCGAAAATGAAACCTTTATTTTTTATTAAATCCTTTATTAAACTATTTCTTTTCACTGGGGGAGGGAGGGGGTTGAACTCTCAACATCTTCCTTGCATACGCTACTACCCTGAGCTGAGCAACTGATGAGTATGCCGTCACGATTCCGCTATGCCGGCCAATCGGGTTTAAGGGGTGTTAGAATGCTTAACCAATTCCTCTCCACTGCGAACCTTTGAAAATTTTATTTAAAAACTATTTTAACCTAATTTCTCTATTTTAATGTCAAATGTTGGCAAAACATACTATAGAATTTATAAGTAAAATTTTAAGAACTTTAAATAGATGTTAATGGCAGGTAAACCTTGTGAATATCGAATAAGGTTTAAACAAAAGACAAACTGAAAAGAAAGAAAGAAACATTTGTTTTAAAATCTGAACCCCCTCTAGAATTTTTTAAAATTTTTTCTAATTTTTATTTTTGTATTACAATTAAACACTTAAAGATGATAAAGCTGATAAGGCGGAAATTTTGCACTGCACCCAATGAATGCTTGGGATACATTTTACTAACTGGAAATTTTTTGTAAGAGGGCCGTATAAAAATATAATGTTTCATTTATTTAGACTTAATCTCGAAAATTTTAATGGATAACACAAAATTCTGTATACTTTTTACGTAACTTCCTCTATGAGCCATATAAAATTAAAAGCTTAGGTCAGTGTTTTTGAACACCGTGTATGTATAAATAGTTATTGTATTACAAATTTCAGATTTTAAGACAATATTAAAACATTTTTTTCTTTCTTTTTCAAATGAAAATTAACTTTTTGAATCACTTCGCAAGCATCGTGCAATAAAAACGACTTTGTTTTTACAATGTCACCGATTTTGCTGGTCAGTCTCATTTTGTAAAACAACAAACGCATTAAAAGAAGGGAGGAAAACTTTATGCGAATCAGACAATATTATTATGACATTTCATATATTTCTTTTTATTTAAGTGTTACGGGAGAAGAAGGAAAAATAAATGCATAAACATTTGACGAAAGAATTATGGAGCTTCTGATAAGATAATAGCACGTAACTTTAAGGGATTTTTTGCCATAAAAGTCTGGTAGGAATGTCGTATTTTTGGGCAGTAAATGTGAAAAAGAAATAAACAGAGCGCAGTGCAGGCTATTTCCACAAGCGATGACGTAGTTTTTTCTCCTTAATCCTTTGGCGCACTTTCACTGCTGGTCCCAAAAAAGTGTGGATAAATGGTCCCAATGCTGAAAAAGTGCAGCCGCTGCCATCAATCCATTTAACCCTTTGAGGCGCAACCCTTCTCCAATGCTGAAAAAAGAGCACCCGTTGCCATCGCTCGACTTAACTACCAGAAAGATGGCGGACGATCGAAATGTTCATCGCGTGCCACAGATCTAGAGACCCTTTGTCAATGCAGCTGGCTGTGCGCGCGCACAGCCAGCTGCGATGGCAACGGGTGCCCTTTTTTCAGCATTGGGTCTATCCACCTGTTCTCGTATTCTTCCATTTTTCAGCAGATGTCAGTGCTGTTAAAAAGAATCGTGACAATTTTTTTACGGGAAATGACGTGCCTAAAAAGTAAAGGATTCTCGTGGAGCTACGTCACCTGCAACTATTTTTATAGAAATCAAATCTATTCTTCGTGACTGGCAACAGTCAAAACGTCAGAGTTTGGTGTTCGCAGAGCGGGAATACTGCGCGTTAAATCGTTAACTGCCAACAACATGATCGATATTTTGAGATCTTCTGAATTCGTTTATGCTATTTTTACGAGATGTGTATATGTGTGTGTGTTTAGAGGGCTGCAAAAAAGAATTGCTTTACATTACAGTCTACGGGCTGAAATTTTTGAAACTGCGCCAGCAACTAAACGGTGCATTCGATTAAGGCCAAATTTAGTGTATATATTAAAGACCACCCTCAAACGACCGGTATTGATTTTCGTGTGTATAGGACTTAATAGTTCTTATTAAAGGGCTACGAAAAGTAATTCTTTAACATAATGGCTTATGGACGGAAATTCTTGAAAGTGCGCTAGCGTCTAAACGGTGCATTAGATTGAATGCAAATTGGATATGTATAATAGCTATAATGAGTTTAGTGTTTGTTGACTCAATAGTTTTCTTTTTTTTTTTTTTTTTTTTTTTTTTTTTTTCACAGGGTTGCATAAACAATTCTTATACAGTTTACGCACGCAAACCATTTAAAATCTGCTAGTGTCTAAATGGCGCATTCAAATAAGTTCAAATTGGGTATTTATATTATAGATTACCGTCGCATAAGCTGTATGATTTTGGTGTGCGTACGGCTCGTAGATTTGGTACAGGACTACAAATATGTTCTAATACATTACGGCACATTTTCTTGCAAGTGTGCTAGTACCTATATCGGGCATTCTAATTGGGCTCAAATTAGGTACGCATATCATAGGCCCCTGTCTTACATATTGTACAAATTATGGTGTGTGTAGGCCTTAAAGTTTTTTTACAGGGTACAAAAACTATTCTTATATGTTGCGGCCTATAGACTAAAATTATTTGAAGTGCACTAGCGTCTGAACACTATATCCGATTGAAATGATCAAATTTATTTATTTATTTGCCAGGAGAGGACAGCTCGCGTCACTGAATGTGTCGCTTAGAGCTACATATACGTCCTTCCCGGAATTTCCTGCCACAATTTGGAACCTCATCAGAAGGTGCGGGGACTTCTGAATATTGGCACCCCTCGGAAATTGCTAGCGACCGCCGAGAGGACTTTCGGAACCACGGATTTAACGTGCACGTACACCGCATGTACACGGTGGTCTTTAGTGGTACGCCAGTATCGAACCCGCAACCTTCCGGTTACAAGTCCAACGCCTTAACCTCTGGGCTACCACGGCCCGATCAAATTTATTTAAACGCTTGGTAAAGATCAAGTGTTCAAAATGTCGAGGGAAGTCACTCCAGATTTTTTAATTTGGGGAGCCCCCTTTTACTGAGGAGCCGGTGCAACTGCCCTACCAGCCCCTGCCTTAGCCAGGCCCTAACTACAAGAGTACACCTATTCTTTGCTGCTACATAAAAAATTTCCCTAACATATTTTCCGCTTTCTAAGATACTTCCTAATGCTAACAAACACATTTCGATAAGTTATTTCTCATGTCCATGTTGTTCTTTTCTCGGGGCAAGACAAGCAAAAGAGGAAGAGACTTTCTCTCCCGATCTCCGTTCCATAAATCAAATATATCCACTCGCTGAACATAAATAAATGGGCCTGTAAATCTTTGACATATGTGCTCTTTCGCTACCCTGTTACGAACTGAAGCACAGGAACGGTGAAAACAAGTTATTTTTGCACGAAAGCTTTATCTGTGCAGAGATGAAAAATATGTAACCCTTTGTTCACAATTTCTGGGAATTTTGCAGAAAAAGGCGTAAATATTTTTCATGGGTAAAAGACCCAAATGGATGGTTCTCGAAGAAGAAAAATAATATTTACTTATAGAATGAAGCAAAAGAAACAAAAATCTGCTGCAGTTAATTATTAACCCTTCAACCCTTTAACGCACAGTGTTCCAGTTCTCGGAACACCAAACTCTGACGTTTTGACTGTTGCCAGTCACGAAGAATGGATTGGGTTTTTATAAAAATAATTGCGGGTGACATAGCTCCACGAGAATCCTTTACTTTTTAGCACGTCATTTCCCGTAAAAAAACGGTCACGATTATTTTTAACAGCACTGACATCTGATGAAAAATGGAAGAATGCGAGAACAGCTGGATAGATTGCCCAATGCTGGAAAAAGGGTAACCGTTGCCATCGCTCGACTTAACTACCAGCAAGATGGCGGACGATCGAAACGTTCATCGCGTGCCAGCTGTCGTCAAAAAAGGGTCTCTAGATCTGTGGCACGCGATGAACGCTTCGATCGTCCGCCATCTTGCTGGTAGTTAAGTCAAGCGATGGCAACGGCTACCCTTTTTTCAGCATTGGGAAAGGGTTGCGCCTCAAAGGGTTAAGGGCTGTGTTTACTTCATAGCTAAAAAAAAAAAAAAAAAAAAAAAAAAACGTGAAAAAGTTGTCGGAAATTTGCGCAATAGTATTACATGAAAATATTTTTCAGTATATTTACAATGATTTGTTTTCAACAATACAGTTCTTAAATAACAAATCAAACGAAAAACCGAAAAAATATTTAATGCTTGATATATCTTGAAATTGTTTTAGGAAAGTATACCTATAATAACTGTGGAAATTTTAAACGATGCTGACTTATATTTAAAGAAAGTCTCACAAATCAAAACATTACATTTCATCTAGATTTGTAACAACACGTAGAGTATATGTGTGTTTTTTGAAATCCGAGCCATTGAGATTAGTTGAGAAATGTGCAAGTATCCTATAAAAACAAATTTTAAATCTCATAAAATGTAAGAAATGACTCATTTCAAACAGACTTGCAACCTGAAGTCGCATATTTTCTTTATCAACATGTATTTATGACTTTTTCTCGTGATTGTAAAAGCGGAATATAAAATTTTGATTGGTGTGATAAAATCTGAAAGGCGTCAAGTGTTAAAAAAAAAAAAAAATGTTCGATTTCCGTCTTTGGAGTCATCTTACATAATAAAAGAAAACGAGGGAGCCAAATAGGACAGACACATGGATTATGGTTAACTTTCCGACGTAATGAAGCAAGAGCGACATAGACGACGCATGTACTATTATATATAATATTATATATAGTACTTAAAACATGAAAATATTTCAGATTTTTGTAATAATGTTTTTAAGTAATTTTACCATTAAACATTACTTTTTTTTCCTTAGTTTTCTTATTAAATTGGTTGCACACTGCCATAGTAAATTTCGTCTACTATGGCAGTCTTATTACTTTCTACATTTTCTCTATTTTTGAATGAGTAATCAACTTTGAAAGAGTATAATCAAGGCTAATTTTATTCAAAAATGTACCGGAATGAATATTATCAATAAAGGTACTTCACATTTCTGGATAACTGATCACAATCTCCATACGATAGCACCGATATAGCATTGGATTGGATTAAAAAAATAATTCCAAAAAGTAATTCAAAACTTTGTAAAATAATACTATAAAATTTAACAGAAAACACACAAAAGAAACTGGTGTTTAAGAGATGGAATAATTAAAACTTTATAAAATAACACACATAAAAGGCATTTATCAATTAGGACAACTGGCTGTGCCCACACAGCCAGCTGTGTCAAAAAGTGGTCTGTAGATTTGTGGCACACGATGAACCATTCGATCGACCGCTATCTTGTTGGTAGTTAAATCGAGTGATGGCGACGGCTGCCCTTTCTTTAGGATTGGGCAGTCTGTTCAGTTGCTCTACAGGGTGAATCTAAACTCTTGAGCAAAACTTTAAGAGGCGATAGGGCACATAATAAGGAATCAGAATCACATAGCAATGTGGGGTCAAAAACGCAGTTTTCACTTACCTGGTAATAATCACTTTGATAAAAGTATTGAAGTGTTCGTCTAATTTCTTAGCCAAGTTTCATAAACAATAGGCCCGTCTACAAAAATTTCATCCGTGAAATAAAATAGAATTTTTAAACTATGAATTTTAGTCTTTTGTTTTCGGAGAAAAATACATTAGTTTCTGACGAACAATGGTCGGAAAGTGCACTGTTGTTTCAGCACTTTTTCCAATGTGATTATTAACAGCTACATGAAGACGATGTTGCCGACCCCACATTGCTATGTGATTCTGATTCCTTATTATGTGCCTATCACCTCTTAAAGTTTTGTCTAAGAGTTTAGATTCACCCTGTATATCCGTGTATTTACATCGTATTCGTCCAGCTTTCAGCAGATGCCAGTACTATTAAAAAAAGATTCTGACAATTTTACAAATAATTCTCAATTTTTGCGGTAAATGATGTGCTAAAATGTAAAGTATTTTCGTGTAACTATGTCACCCTCAAGTATTTTTTTTTATAGAAATACTTGATCAAATTAATTTTGATTATCAAATTAAATTTGATTTAATAAATCAAATTTATTCTTCGCGACTGACAACAGTCAAAACGTCAGAGTTTAGTATCCTCACTTTGAGGTCACCGCGCGTTAAAGGGTTAAGTAATTTGTTAAGTTCTGAAACAGAAAAATTTCATGAGGAGCTTTTTTTATTGATTTGTTTTTCGCGTTTTTTCTTCTCTGACAAACAGCTGGATCCATAACATGGAAATAATAACGGAATAAAGTTCAACTTTTAAATGAACATTCAATGCAACAGTATACAATTGGTTGTAAAAGGTAACTCACACACAAATTACACCAAGATGAATTATAAATTTATATCCATATGCTAAAATACCAGACTCACTTATTATTATTACTAGGCTTCATGTTAAGTAATCCGCTCTTCTCTTTCCTCCACACCATTCACGGACTTATCCCGTAAAGTATGAAGAATCACGGCTGTCACCACTCACTCTTTTCTCACGCACACTAGCTGGGTTTTGAAATGCACACTGCCGGTGCTGTACGTTCATTCAGAGATCGAGGCCTACGATCTGTTGCGACCAAAAATAGCAGACTTGGTCGGGAGCCCAGAATCCTACCACATGCATGGGTGAGGAACGCAAGAGGTTTGCCCGTTTCTGAAATTGTTGTAGGTGTTTTGGCTCGAACGGGGGATGAATAGTCTGAGGAAAACACAATTACAGCCGGAAGCAGTAAATATAATGTAGAAATAGCAACTAAGTTTGTACTGGGGGTAATCCCTGTATATCCGTATTCACAGACATCCGCAAGAGAAAGGTATCCGTGTTTGCAAGACTTTTGTGATTATCAGCAAGACAATCGAGCCACTTGCTAAAAGGCCACAAAATTTTTGTACAATACAGTTTTAGTACGATATTTTTCAGTACCGTATTTTATTTTAAAAATATTGTACTGAAAATATTTGTGTTCCTGAAAAATAAACTAAATTAAACTTTATTGAAAAACGTTTTAATTTCGGAAAGCTACAAAACAAGTTGTTAATTGTTATTAACCGCATTGTAAAAAATTCTTTTCACTCATATATTTTTAACAATTTTACAACAAATAAGAAAAATTTTTTGTTATTTATCAAAATAAATATTATATATTTGTACAATTTTTTAAGTCCTTCCATTACTATATATTAATAGTATTTTAAAATTCAATATCTATTTGTGTCACTTATAGTCACCAAAATCAACTTTTATCAGTGATAATTCTTTCTTATAGTGGCGTAGCCAAGGGGGGGTCACAATCCCCCGCCCCCAATGAAGAATTTTTTTGCCATGCAAAATGTATATTCTTCACTCCCTTGTCACAGACACGTATTCATATATGTGTGTTGCAGTAGCCGTAACCCCCCATGAAAAATTTTTGGCAACGCTACTGCCTTCTTACAATGTCTCGTTGAAAATTAACGATCTGAAAATTAATTTGCCCTGTGCCCAACATGATACCTGCGCACTGCGCATCTCTTTGACCAAGACAGCACAACAACGTTCTCTGAACACTTATTAACGTTCGGAGAACATTACTGAATGTTCTATGAACGCTAATAGACGCACACTGATCTTGCTGATCTCTTTAGGGAATAAGAGTAAAAAGAACAACTTCTTTTCAGTAGATCTGACACGGGATCGTATGATGATTATTAGAATACTAGAAGATAAAACCCGTTGTGGATTCCATTATAACGGACGCTAGAGAAAACGTTTGAAAAAAAAATATCTACACTCAGTATATTTAATCTTGAACCAGTTAAAATAAATAACTTCATACTCAATTTTTATTATTAACCGAAATCGAATTTCATGCTCTTTTGGAAACGTGCCCAAACTTTTTTGCATCGGAAAGATTTCGCTTCGGGAAACGGCCTTCGTATATCAATACTTCATACAGGAGAAATCATTTTATTTTTGAAAAAAAAGTAATTAAACTGGATAATCTGGAAAAACAATTTTAAACGAATTGGAATCGCAATTTTTCCATTCAAAGCCTGATAACCGTGATTTCAATATGACGTCAATATCAACTATGACACCTAATTTTGTAACACAAATGATTCATTTTTTCAATATCGGAAATAAAATGGAGCTGACATAGAGAAAAATCGTTCAAAAATTTGGGAACGGGTGGATTTTCATATTTTTAAAGCAATGCAGATTGTTTTCAATATTTTTACATAATTATGAAAAATTTCAAGCGGATATAAAAAACGCAATATTATATACTTTTTGGAGCAAGTGTGGTAAGAGTTTTATCTTGGAGTGGTTGAACTAGAATTGTGCCAGAGTCAGTGAGTCTGGTTCAGCATAACTATACAGCAGGATTTAGAATCATATCATTGAATCGTTCATTTGATGCATTCAATTTAATGATTTGATGATATAATGAATAGATAATGATCGACTTCATTGTCTTATTTATCTTGCTATTGCGCAATATAAGCACAAGTGGGATTTTTGTTGAAGCGCCCTTATTATCGATGTATTTTACATAAGTTATCTTCACAATAACACAAACGACATTGGATGAAAACAAAACAAAAGTAAAGGTAAGGTCCGTCGCAGGTATAGGCTTTATCTCAGAGCTGCAAGACTCAACTTCCAAGGATTGCCATTATCGAGGAAGCAGAAGAGATCCAAATCCTTTAGCGCCATGCAGACTTACTAAGATAAAATATAGACAGCCGTAAATTCTTCAAAACGCTTTCGAGTCCTTCCTAGATCTAAGATACTCACAGGTATTCCTCAAACGACAGCAACGCAGTTCTTGGTTTTATTTGTAAATGTTTTAAAATTTTTCTGGTTTCTTGCAGGGCGCCTGTTTTAATTTTATATTTCTAACCCGTTAACGCGCAGTGTTCCCGCTCTGGGAACACCAAACTCTTGACGTTTTGACTCTTGCCAGTCATGAAGAATAAATTTGATTTCTATAAAAATAGTTGTGGGTGACATAGCTCCACGATAATCCTTTACTTTTTTTAGCACGTCATTTCCCTTAAAAAAATTTAAACAGCACTGACATCTGCTGAAAAATGGAAGAATGCGAGAACAGCTAGATAGATTGCCCAATGCCGAAAAAAGGGCAACCGTTGCCATCGCTCCACTTAACTACCAGCAAGATGGCCGACGATCGAAACGTTCATCGCGTGCCACAGATCTAGAGACCCTTTTTTGACGCAGCTGGGTCTGTGGCACAGTCGATACAAGTCGAATAAAGAAAAATTTATTAACAATAGACAGAAAATATAAAAGGGGCATTTAAGAGGCATACGTGCCTATCACTTTTCGACATAATCACCAAGTCTATTTAGGCATTTATCAGAACGCAGAACCAACTTGTTTAACCCGTCTTGGTAGAAATCAGGTCCCTGTCCATTGTGCCAAGTCTCGGCGGATGTTTTCAGAGCACTGTCTGAAGAGATCCGTGTGCCGGATAAGTGCTCCTTGAACATCGGAAACAGGAAATAGTCACTGGGTGCCAAATATGGGCTGTATGGAGAGTGTCTCCAGATTTCCCACCTGAACCGTCGCAACAATTCCTCCGTTGCTTGAGCAGTGTGGGGACTGGCATTGTGATGTAGGAGGATAAAACCTTCATTCAACATGCCCGACATTTCTCCACAATATGTAGTTTTCATATGCTGCGGTTTGTAACCTTTTTTTCTAATCATCTCCCGTATTTTCAAATTTCCAGTAGATTTAAACTTGTGTATTTTCCAGGAGAGGGCACTTCACGTCATCGAGTGTGTCATTTAGAGTTACATGCATCCTTTCGTGTTGTTTCCCACCAGAATTTGAATCCTCATCGGACTGGGAGGACTTTTGAATATTGCCACCCCTTAGAAACTACTAGCGACCGCAGACAGGACTTTCGAAACGAAGGATTAAACGTGCAGTTACACTGCATGAACACAGGGACCGATTTGCGGAGATGGGGACTCTGGGCAAAAGTTTCATTGGGAGACCCTTTTATGAAAATTTCCTTATGTTCTATAAAGCAACTTACGAATCACACCCTACAAAGAAGGGTGTTATAACAGCATAAAAATGATTATTGAATCAAGATGCAAAATGAAATGCAGTATGTAGGATAATTAGGGTAATATTATCTAAATAATAAAAGCCGTTGTTTGTAACGATTCCGGGATAGACCCATCGCTCCCGGGGTATCTGGCGGCCATGTTGAAATTTTGATAAAAACGAGATTTTGATCACTAACTAAAAGCAAAAACTTTTTGTACAGTTCGAAAGATCTCTAAAAAATTATCCCTTTTTAACTTGCAGCTACTTTCAACTCTAAATATCTAGCGAGATATCACGCCTTGAAAAAGTAAACAACCAAACAATATACACAGAAGCGACTTGATTCACTTTGCGAAGATATTCACTTTGCTCCACTTAGGAAGCCATTTTCTTTTGTATGTTCCTATTGAAAATCAGCTCTGTGGTTTCCTCGCGCATCAGCATACATTACTCCAGAGGCCACGCCTAAATAATAAATTTGCGCTGAATAATCGCCTGACACTATACCGTTTCGCTAAAAAAAAAGTGGATATAATGCTAGTTACTATGCTATGAAATAGTAACAGAGTAGTTATTACTATTATTTTTCATAAAATTAGTTTCTCTGTCTCCTATTTTAAACTAAAATGAGAATTTGCCAATTTTTGAACTTAAAGGGTAATTTGGGGTCCCCCTTTTTGACGGGGACCCGGGCCCTTGTCCCGAATGCCCTGCCAGAAATCAGCCTCTGCATGCACACGATGGTCTTTAGTAGTATGTCCAAGGTGCGAATTGAACATTTTCTCCAGCGGGGGACATTTGAAAGAAAACATTCTCCAGGAGGGGACATTTTGAAAAGAAAAAAATGGAAAAAAAGGAGGGAAGGCGTAAAACGTTCCACTCACATAATATTTTAGGTATTACATGACAAATGCAGTCGTCAACATGTCTGGGAAGGGACTTAAATTCAAATAAAAGTCGACCACCGATTTTCTATGCACAGCGATTCTCGTCTACCCTCAAATTCGGCTTGCGGCAGAGCAGCGCTTGTTCCATTATTTCGCAGTCTTAATTTGAAACCTGACCCCAGTTGCAGAATGAGAAGTGGCATCAGGCATGTATATCTATTTCAAAGGGATGTTTGAAACTTGCTCCTTTGTCTAGTAAACAAAAAGAATTTCGATTCTCAATACTATCGTTAGGCACTGAATTTGTGAGGACAGAGACTAATTCTAATATTTCTCCAGCAGGGGATAAATAGTATCCCTGGCAGGGATCCATTAATATTTCTCTAGCCAGGGATATTACATTCTTCAGCCGGGGACAATCCCCGGCATCCCCCCCGTCAATTTGCACCCTGAGTATGTCGGAATTGAACCTGCAATCTTCCAGTTCAGTTACCAGTCCAATCCTTTAAACAGAAGATACCATGCCCCTCAAGAAGTTAAAAGTCGTTTAGAAATCTTCCAGAAGAGATGTAGAATGACCCCCTCCCCCCGCTGGTAGACGCAATTGGGAATTACGTTAATCGAGCACAGTGCATCAGCATCGACCCAGCATTGTCCTGTACAGTCCTGATCTATCTACGGCAGACTTCCTTCTGTTCCCGAGGAACAAGACTGTCTCGAAAGATGTTTGTTTTTGAACCACTTATGATATCTAAATTATTGTGAAAAGGCTCTTAACAAGGTACTTGTCAAAGCTTTCCCGGATGCATCCTGTGAATGGTAAATGTTAAAAGATGAATCCTGACAAATTAAGATAAAGTTTTCCTGACCAATTAAAAAGTACTGCAGTACAGATTAAAAAGCACTGAATTAAGTAATAAACATTTTCTTTCTTTCTTCTTTTTTCCTTTTGTCATATTTTGAGCATATTTTTATAAGTAAATTTGTATAAAATCCACAAATATATAAACAGTAAAATATTTTCTCAACGATGTTACACATTTTAATTACTAAATGGTCATACTTAATTAAAGTTAGAAAACAAAAAAAGAAAGTATCAGCTATGAGAATAACAGACTTGTCAAAAATTGCAGTTGTCGCTGTCACAATTTCCCAGCACTCAGCGCGTTTTCCTTTTTTCAACTGAAACACTCCTTCAAGAACATTCTTATCCTTGATATCACTCCTCCGTCCCTTCATTTCATTTAACTCTGTTACAAAAATCTGTGCCATGCCATTGCTTGTTAGGAAACAAAGCCAGAAATGCTCTGGAAAACTGTCCGTTTTTCTACAGGGTTCATGCAGGAGAAGCAAAAGCTAACGACATTGACCTAGGGTGATGATCAGTGAGAAGAAAAAAAGCGCAAATATTCAAGGTAACGACATTGTCTTTTGACGACAAGCTCATCAAGAACCTCAACCTGAATTGAGTGCAATTACCGGGGGAACTTAATACTTGACATTTGGATCATTTTTCTGACAGCATCGAAATAAAAATGAAGAGGTTAAATCTGTCAAACTCACAAACTTTCTGAATTTATTTTTTTTTTTTTTAATCGCTAGAATAATATTAACTTCAAGCCCAAAACGTCTTTCTTTTCCCCTTTTCTTTTTAAATTTTGGAGACTTTTTTTTTCTATTTATTTCTAACTAGAACATAGTGAGGAACGTGTCTTTTACGATGTTATTTTAACCCTTTGAGGCGCAACCCTTTCCCAATGCTGAAAAAAGGGCAGCCGTTGCAATCGCTCGACTTAACTACCAGCAAGATGGCGGACGATCGAAACGTTCATCGCGTGCCACAGATCTAGAGACCCTTTTAGAACGCAACTGGCTGTGCGCACACAGCCAGCTTGGTGCTTAACCCTTTAAAGCGCAGTGTTCCCGCTCTGGGAGCACCAAACTCTGGCGTTTTGACTGTTGCCAATCACGAAGAATAGATTTGATTTCTATAAAAATAGTTGCGGGTGACATAGCTCCACGAGAATCCTTTACTTTTAGTACGTCATATCCCGTAAAAAAATTGTCACGATTATTTTTAACAGCACTGACATCTGCTGAAAAATGGAAGAATACGAGAACAGCCGGATAGATTGCCCAATGCTGAAAAAAGGGCAGCCGTTGCCATCGCTCGACTTAACTACCAGCAAGATGGCGGGCGATCGAAACGTTCATCGCGTGCCACAGATCTAGAGACCCTTTTTGAACGCAACTGGCTGTGCGCACACAACCAGCTTGGTGCTTAACCCTTTAACGCGCAGTACTGGGAGCATTATAACCTTTCTCGCCTAGACTGCTGCGAGAATGTGTTCGTTAAAAGGAGCAGGTATACGTAAAATTTCTCATATCTTCAATGTCCATCATGTTGTAACGATCCTCCTAATAGCATGGAAGCCGCTTCATTCAGCCCTTCGCCGTCCTATATGGAGGATCTGGCACCGCTCCGCGCGATTAGCTAGAAGGCATTAGAAACAATAAAAGCAAACAGCAATCCTTGTCAAAAATCACCAGAGCAGCAGCATGTCAGACACTGATAGGTCGTCTTAAGACATGTTTATCCTTCATACGTGCGTTCTCGATTTCTCTTTCCATTCAACTTTGTTACCAAGATCTGTGTCATCCAGTTTGGAAGCATCACAAGACATGTTTTTAAAACTTTTTTGCGCCACTTCTCGCGGAGTTGGAAGAAATAAGAGTTTGTGTGACATTCACCTAAAATCTGACACAAGAGAAATAACGTGCTCAAGGCCCAGTAGCTTGTTAAAGTGAAACTGATGAGACGAACGACACATTGTTATTCGACTAAACGGTAATCTCAGCAGGAGCTCCAACACAAATAAAGACAACAAACCCACCTAACAGTAAAGGCACAACCTGCCGTATGTGCTTCAAGTAAATAGGCGTACTATGTTAATACACTTGAATTAACACACATTCCGACCGCAATACTTGATAACCGATTGCTCATAAAACACGGATTCTTGAAAAAAAAAACATAATAACTCATACATACTGACTATGTTACTTACATTACAATATATATATTTTTTTAATTGTTGTAGAATAAAAAAGAAATTTACTAGTTTGCTTTGAACTGGCTTATTGTCTTTTGATCCCGAAACCAACACCTCCTAGATATAGAAAACCTAACAACTGCAGCTCTAATGTCATCACTAAGCCTACGAAAATGACGTCATTAGACTTTTACTGTCTTAAAGTAAAAGGCTGTGGTGAATTTACGCACTCATCAAAACATTCAACTCCTGAACGGTCATAAAAGCGCCTATTTTTGAAGTAAAACTTCTTTAGTGGCGACTAGGGAGTAACTCAGTTTTTTTGTCTGACGGAAGTAACGCTCAGTAAAGGAAGTGACGTATATGTCATACTCCACGCCAAGCGCGCTCCGAAAAAGAAGAACCACTGAAAAACCTATCTTTTCGACCTGCTTTCGCCGTTCCCCGAATTCAGCGTGTAAAAATACGCGGAACCTGGTAGGGAAAGAAATGGCGAGAAAAACAGTCAAAAGCCGTATCTTTTAGTCAAACGCCAGTTATTTGTCAAATGCCAGTTAAATTGGCCGTTAGGCCATTAAACTCCTAAAAATTATGTATGTTATGTGTGTTATGTCTGTTCCATAAAACAATTCTTCGAAATTGAAATCTATATTAAAATCGCCTACTAAAACTATTTCATAATCTCCGCCAGGCATTTTCTAACTATACTCCCCCTTTATAATGAATTGCTGCGTTTTGGCACCAAACTTAGCGATCAATTATCAAAAATTCCAATTCTTGTGCGACTTTCAACATTTTATTATGCCCCCCCCCGAACGCTATCTGGCAAACACATTTGAAAAGTTCTTGTCTACAAAACCAGTCTACAACATCGCGTAGACAAAAATCTGGGCTTGAGCGAAATAGCATCCTCGTATTTAAAAAAAAAAAAAAAAAAAAAAAAAAAAAAAAAAAAAACTACAATCAGTGGGGGAAAGTTATCGTTGAATGCTTTTCGGGAAAAGAACAAATCAAATGATTTTAATGAAAATTTACTCGAGGGTATCTGCCAAGGGGATTATGCCTTGAGCGGTGGACTTTTCAAGGGTTTCTGACGTCTTCAGGTTACATCTGGAGAAAACCGGCCCAAACTCCAGGCAGTTGCCTGGCGCAAAATTATGCTGTAATTGTGCATATATAATACATTGTGTACGTATATGCTGTAATTGTATAGATTTGCAGAAGGTGGGTGAACTATCTGGACAATTTCTCAACTATGTGTCAAGCAGACAAGGACAATATGCGAAAAATGCTCGTTATTCTATCAATAATTCTTTTATTTTTACTTTAAGAATTTAAAACATTTTATTCGGCAAAATCGTCACGCATGGCAACCTCGATGCTTATTTCACACTTTTTTCACTACAGGGGTTACAATTACGGAAAGCATTCTGCGTGGAGGGCATTAAAAAATCTCTTAAATTCCCGGAATGAGTAGACTTTCAAAGGTTTAAAGTGAACTATCATTCATTCTAGATTATTTTACATATCTGTGCAAAAATTCAGGCTGATAGGTCCATTTTTGTGGATTTGTATACTATTCAAATCCACAAACTGATAAACAGAATTTCATTCTTATTTATAAGGATTTCAACATTCTAGGACTAATAGATTTTGAGATTTGAGAGCAAAATACACTTTTGGCGTAATTCTTGATGCGTATTGGCGTAATTCTTGAGGGAGGCACGTGACCGTGGTCGGACCATTACCTAACTATATTGGTACTTGACGGTATTGTACTTGAAATGTATGAATACCGTCATACTAAAAAACCTAAAACTGTCATTGACCGTAACGTTTTTGAAAACTTTTGAATGTTCCTGTAGCAGCACTCTAAATAATAAAGGCACTTTCATGGATGGAAAAGTTCATTTTGTAACCCTTAACAGCATATATCACTTTCATTTCCTCGTTAACTTCGAGATCTCGTTAAATCAGAGATCCTTATAAACGAATTCGACTGTAATTTATAAGCACACTGCAATACATTTTCTGGTAAAATTACACAAACCCTAAACATTTCCACTTACATTGTAACTTCTACCACTTTACTATTCCACCTTCATAGTGTTAATCTTTTGTGTGAGTCTTTTGAACTAGCCTAATACCTCTAAAATACGCTTTAATGAATTTCTGCCCATCGAGCGTAATGTATTTAAAATTGGGCGGCCCTGTACATAAACTATCAAGTCGAATGGGGCCGAGAAAGGGGTTGCACAACTAGATGTTACAACAATCCTGAATATAAAGTTTAACATTTTACGTCTAATAGTTTTTGAGATATGTGAGTTTTGAATTTCCGCCCATAGAGCGTAATGTATTTCGAATCTTTTGGGCAGTCCTGTAGATAAATTATCTTGACGATTTGGACCAAAACTGTATTAACATAGAGTGTCATCCACTGCAAGTTAAAAAAAATGTATTTGAATTTCAGTGGATGAATAAAAAAGTATTTTATTAACGATTGAAAATTTGAACAAGATATATATAGGGAAAGTGTGACCTAATAGTAGGAATTGAATAAAATAAGGAAATTTATCATAAATAGATTATTTTGTTTCAGAAGGGCGGATTAATTTTTGCCTTAAGTTATTGCGAAATACTTGTAGTATTCACCAGAAATTTTAAATAGTTTTACTTTGTGCGAATAAAACTGTGATCACTCATTTTAGTAGGCCTAGGTATGACGTCAAAGTGTCAGTTTTCAAGGGGTCAGTTTTCACTCGCACTCATATGTATTAGTTACCGACAAAACATCATCCTGTCCAACCCTCTCAAAGAAAAAGTTTGAAGATTTGCTATGAAACAAAAGCCATATTCAGAATGAGGGGCGCCGCGGAGGTTGTACATATATTTCTCGCTTTCAGTGACTTAAAAATGTTAAAAAAATTGTTGTTAAAAAGGAAGGACTGAATTGCAGATTCAAAAAAATAAAATTAAATATTAGAAAAATATTTCTTGCTGAAACCGAGGTTTCCTCACAAAAATACAGTTATTTTTGAAAAGACTGATCAATGTAGAAAAAAGAAAACGAAAAACATTTTTCATTTACTCGTTAACTTCGAGATCTCCTTAAATCAGAGATCCTTATAAACGAATTCGACTGTAATTTATAAGCACACTGCAATACATTTTCTGGTAAAATTACACAAACCGTAAACACTTCCACTTACATTGTAACTTCTACCACTTTACAATTCCACCTTCATAGTGTTAATTTTTCAGCTTAAATGGTAAGCACTATAACAAAGACAAACGTGGTTTAATACTTTACTGAGCAAAAAAAAACCAAAAGCTGAATCTCTATTGACAAATTAAGATTAAATAAAAAAATATAGAAAATATTACTTAAATGAAACTTTTTTTTATTTTCTTAGTACACACATCTTTATGGAATATCTTTCAGGCACATTATTTATGGAATACGAAAATTTCCAACATGGATAAATACTCATAAATCTTCCACATCTGGAATAAAAATTACGAAAAACATTTCATATGTGAAATGGCCGCAATGTCTATCAAGAACGCCGCAAGGGGCCGGTTTTCTTCTTTCCGTCGTCTTCATCTGTATAGGGACTCGCTCTCCGCGCGCCCAACACGGCGAGTGACGGCGGCCTGTACCGGAAGACACATGGACCTCGTCGACCGTGCTCGTCATGGAAATCTTTTCCATAGGTTGACCATGTCCCGCATCTGAAAAGACAAGAACCGCGAACATGTTAAATTCACATTACGTTCGAATGCAAAAAAAAAAAAAAAAAAAAAAAAAAAAAAAAAATCCAACAGACAAAAGTGAGAGGGCGACATGCTAAGAGAGAAATTTTACCTCCGGTGTTGCGTGGGCCGCTCAGTGAAACGCCGGAAGGGGGCCGGATCTTGTCTTTCTGTCGTCTTCATCTGTTTAGGAACTCGCTCTCCGCGCGCCCAAAACGGCGAGTGACGGCGGCCTGTACCGGAAGACACATGGACCTCGTCGACCGTGCTCGTCATGGAAATCTTTTCCATAGGTTGACCATGTCCCGCATCTGAAAAGACACGAACCGCGAACATGTTAAATTCACATTACGTTCGAATGCAAAAAAAAAAAAAAAAAAAAAAAAAAAAAAAATCCAACAGACAAAAGTGAGAGGGCGACATGCTAAGAGAGAAATTTTACCTCCGGTGTTGCGTGGGCCGCTCAGTGAAACGCCGGAAGGGGGCCGGATCTTGTCTTTCTGTCGTCTTCATCTGTTTAGGAACTCGCTCTCCGCGCGCCCAACACGGCGAGTGACGGCGGCCTGTACCGGAAGACACATGGACCTCGTCGACCGTGCTCGTCATGGAAATCTTTTCCATAGGTTGACCATGTCCCGCATCTGAAAAGACACGAACCGCGAACATGTTAAATTCACATTACGTTCGAATGCAAAAAAAAAAAAAAAATCCAGCAGACAAAAGTGAGAGGGCGACATGCTAAGAGAGAAATTTTACCTCCGGTGTTGCGTGGGCCGCTCAGTGAAACGCCGGAAGGGGGCCGGATCTTGTCTTTCCGTCGTCTTCATCTGTTTAGGAACTCGCTCTCCGCGCGCCCAAAACGGCGAGTGACGGCGGCCTGTACCGGAAGACACATGGACCTCGTCGACCGTGCTCGTCATGGAAATCTTTTCCATAGGTTGACCATGTCCCGCATCTGAAAAGACACGAACCGCGAACATGTTAAATTCACATTACGTTCGAATGCAAAAAAAAAAAAAAAAAAAATCCAGCAGACAAAAGTGAGAGGGCGACATGCTAAGAGAGAAATTTTACCTCCGGTGTTGCGTGGGCCGCTCAGTGAAACGCCGGAAGGGGGCCGGATCTTGTCTTTCTGTCGTCTTCATCTGTTTAGGAACTCGCTCTCCGCGCGCCCAAAACGGCGAGTGACGGCGGCCTGTACCGGAAGACACATGGACCTCGTCGACCGTGCTCGTCATGGAAATCTTTTCCATAGGTTGACCATGTCCCGCATCTGAAAAGACACGAACCGCGAACATGTTAAATTCACATTACGTTCGAATGCAAAAAAAAAAAAAAAAAAAAAAAAAAAATCCAACAGACAAAAGTGAGAGGGCGACATGCTAAGAGAGAAATTTTACCTCCGGTGTTGCGTGGGCCGCTCAGTGAAACGCCGGAAGGGGGCCGGATCTTGTCTTTCCGTCGTCTTCATCTGTTTAGGAACTCGCTCTCCGCGCGCCCAACACGGCGAGTGACGGCGGCCTGTACCGGAAGACACATGGACCTCGTCGACCGTGCTCGTCATGGAAATCTTTTCCATAGGTTGACCATGTCCCGCATCTGAAAAGACACGAACCGCGAACATGTTAAATTCACATTACGTTCGAATGCAAAAAAAAAAAAAAAAAAAAAAAAAAAATCCAACAGACAAAACTGAGAGGGCGACATGCTAAGAGAGAAATTTTACCTCCGGTGTTGCGTGGGCCGCTCACTGAAACGCCGGAAGGGGGCCGGATCTTGTCTTTCCGTCGTCTTCATCTGTTTAGGAACTCGCACTCCGCGCGCCCAACACGGCGAGTGACGGCGGCCTGTACCGGAAGACATATGGACCTCGTCGACCGTGCTCGTCATGGAAATCTTTTCCATAGGTTGACCATGTCCCGCATCTGAAAAGACACGAACCGCGAACATGTTAAATTCACATTACGTTCGAATGAAAAAAAAAAAAAAAAAAAAATCCAACAGACAAAAGTGAGAGGGCGACATGCTAAGAGAGAAATTTTACCTCCGGTGTTGCGTGGGCCGCTCAGTGAAACGCCGGAAGGGGGCCGGATCTTGTCTTTCCGTCGTCTTCATCTGTTTAGGAACTCGCTCTCCGCGCGCCCAACACGGCGAGTGACGGCGGCCTGTACCGGAAGACACATGGACCTCGTCGACCGTGCTCGTCATGGAAATCTTTTCCATAGGTTGACCATGTCCCGCATCTGAAAAGACACGAACCGCGAACATGTTAAATTCACATTACGTTCGAATACAAAAAAAAAAAAAAAAAAAAAAAAAAAAAATCCAACAGACAAAAGTGAGAGGGCGACATGCTAAGAGAGAAATTTTACCTCCGGTGTTGCGTGGGCCGCTCAGTGAAACGCCGGAAGGGGGCCGGATCTTGTCTTTCCGTCGTCTTCATCTGTTTAGGAACTCGCTCTCCGCGCGCCCAACACGGCGAGTGACGGCGGCCTGTACCGGAAGACACATGGACCTCGTCGACCGTGCTCGTCATGGAAATCTTTTCCATAGGTTGACCATCTCCCGCATCTGAAAAGACACGAACCGCGAACATGTTAAATTCACATTACGTTCGAATGCAAGCAAAAAAAAAAAAAAAAAAAAAATCCAACAGACAAAAGTGAGAGGGCGACATGCTAAGAGAGAAATTTTACCTCCGGTGTTGCGTGGGCCGCTCAGTGAAACGCCGGAAGGGGGCCGGATCTTGTCTTTCCGTCGTCTTCATCTGTTTAGGAACTCGCTCTCCGCGCGCCCAACACGGCGAGTGACGGCGGCCTGTACCGGAAGACACATGGACCTCGTCGACCGTGCTCGTCATGGAAATCTTTTCCATAGGTTGACCATGTCCCGCATCTGAAAAGACACGAACCGCGAACATGTTAAATTCACATTACGTTCGAATGAAAAAAAAAAAAAAAAAAAATCCAACAGACAAAAGTGAGAGGGCGACATGCTAAGAGAGAAATTTTACCTCCGGTGTTGCGTGGGCCGCTCAGTGAAACGCCGGAAGGGGGCCGGATCTTGTCTTTCCGTCGTCTTCATCTGTTTAGGAACTCGCTCTCCGCGCGCCCAACACGGCGAGTGACGGCGGCCTGTACCGGAAGACACATGGACCTCGTCGACCGTGCTCGTCATGGAAATCTTTTCCATAGGTTGACCATGTCCCGCATCTGAAAAGACACGAACCGCGAACATGTTAAATTCACATTACGTTGGAATACAAAAAAAAAAAAAAAAAAAAAAAAAATCCAACAGACAAAAGTGAGAGGGCGACATGCTAAGAGAGAAATTTTACCTCCGGTGTTGCGTGGGCCGCTCAGTGAAACGCCGGAAGGGGGCCGGATCTTGTCTTTCCGTCGTCTTCATCTGTATAGGAACTCGCTCTCCGCGCGCCCAACACGGCGAGTGACGGCGGCCTGTACCGGAAGACACATGGACCTCGTCGACCGTGCTCGTCATGGAAATCTTTTCCATAGGTTGACCATGTCCCGCATCTGAAAAGACACGAACCGCGAACATGTTAAATTCACATTACGTTCGAATGCAAAAAAAAAAAAAAATCCAACAGACAAAAGTGAGAGGGCGACATGCTAAGAGAGAAATTTTACCTCCGGTGTTGCGTGGGCCGCTCAGTGAAACGCCGGAAGGGGGCCGGATCTTGTCTTTCCGTCGTCTTCATCTGTATAGGAACTCGCTCTCCGCGCGCCCAACACGGCGAGTGACGGCGGCCTGTACCGGAAGACACATGGACCTCGTCGACCGTGCTCGTCATGGAAATCTTTTCCATAGGTTGACCATGTCCCGCATCTGAAAAGACACGAACCGCGAACATGTTAAATTCACATTACGTTCGAATGAAAAAAAAAAAAAAAAATCCAACAGACAAAAGTGAGAGGGCGACATGCTAAGAGAGAAATTTTACCTCCGGTGTTGCGTGGGCCGCTCAGTGAAACGCCGGAAGGGGGCCGGATCTTGTCTTTCCGTCGTCTTCATCTGTATAGGAACTCGCTCTCCGCGCGCCCAACACGGCGAGTGACGGCGGCCTGTACCGGAAGACACATGGACCTCGTCGACCGTGCTCGTCATGGAAATCTTTTCCATAGGTTGACCATGTCCCGCATCTGAAAAGACACGAACCGCGAACATGTTAAATTCACATTACGTTCGAATGCAAAAAAAAAATCCAACAGACAAAAGTGAGAGGGCGACATGCTAAGAGAGAAGAGAGAAATTTTACCTCCGGTGTTGCGTGGGCCGCTCAGTGAAACGCCGGAAGGGGGCCGGATCTTGTCTTTCCGTCGTCTTCATCTGTATAGGAACTCGCTCTCCGCGCGCCCAACACGGCGAGTGACGGCGGCCTGTACCGGAAGACACATGGACCTCGTCGACCGTGCTCGTCATGGAAATCTTTTCCATAGGTTGACCATGTCCCGCATCTGAAAAGACACGAACCGCGAACATGTTAAATTCACATTACGTTCGAATGCAAAAAAAAAAAAAAAAAAAAAAAAAATCCAACAGACAAAAGTGAGAGGGCGACTACTAAGAGAGAAGAGAGAAATTTTACCTCCGGTGTTGCGTGGGCCGCTCAGTGAAACGCCGGAAGGGGGCCGGATCTTGTCTTTCCGTCGTCTTCATCTGTATAGGAACTCGCTCTCCGCGCGCCCAACACGGCGAGTGACGGCGGCCTGTACCGGAAGACACATGGACCTCGTCGACCGTGCTCGTCATGGAAATCTTTTCCATAGGTTGACCATGTCCCGCATCTGAAAAGACACGAACCGCGAACATGTTAAATTCACATTACGTTCGAATGCAAAAAAAAAAAAAAAAAAAATCCAACAGACAAAAGTGAGAGGGCGACTACTAGAGAGAGAGAGAAATTTTACCTCCGGTGTTGCGTGGGCCGCTCAGTGAAACGCCGGAAGGGGGCCGGATCTTGTCTTTCCGTCGTCTTCATCTGTTTAGGAACTCGCTCTCCGCGCGCCCAACACGGCGAGTGACGGCGGCCTGTACCGGAAGACACATGGACCTCGTCGACCGTGCTCGTCATGGAAATCTTTTCCATAGGTTGACCATGTCCCGCATCTGAAAAGACACGAACCGCGAACATGTTAAATTCACATTACGTTCGCATGAAAAAAAAAAAAAAAAAAATCCAACAGACAAAAGTGAGAGGGCGACATGCTAAGAGAGAAGAGAGAAATTTTACCTCCGGTGTTGCGTGGGCCGCTCAGTGAAACGCCGGAAGGGGGCCGGATCTTGTCTTTCCGTCGTCTTCATCTGTATAGGAACTCGCTCTCCGCGCGCCCAACACGGCGAGTGACGGCGGCCTGTACCGGAAGACACATGGACCTCGTCGACCGTGCTCGTCATGGAAATCTTTTCCATAGGTTGACCATGTCCCGCATCTGAAAAGACACGAACCGCGAACATGTTAAATTCACATTACGTTGGAATGCAAAAAAAAAAAAAAAAAAAAAATCCAGCAGACAAAAGTGAGAGGGCGACATGCTAAGAGAGAAGAGAGAAATTTTACCTCCGGTGTTGCGTGGGCCGCTCAGTGAAACGCCGGAAGGGGGCCGGATCTTGTCTTTCCGTCGTCTTCATCTGTTTAGGAACTCGCTCTCCGCGCGCCCAACACGGCGAGTGACGGCGGCCTGTACCGGAAGACACATGGACCTCGTCGACCGTGCTCGTCATGGAAATCTTTTCCATAGGTTGACCATGTCCCGCATCTGAAAAGACACGAACCGCGAACATGTTAAATTCACATTACGTTCGAATGAAAAAAAAAAAAAAAAAAATCCAACAGACAAAAATGAGAGGGCGACTACTAAGAGAGAAGAGAGAAATTTTACCTCCGGTGTTGCGTGGGCCGCTCAGTGAAACGCCGGAAGGGGGCCGGATCTTGTCTTTCCGTCGTCTTCATCTGTATAGGAACTCGCTCTCCGCGCGCCCAACACGGCGAGTGACGGCGGCCTGTACCGGAAGACACATGGACCTCGTCGACCGTGCTCGTCATGGAAATCTTTTCCATAGGTTGACCATGTCCCGCATCTGAAAAGACACGAACCGCGAACATGTTAAATTCACATTACGTTCGAATGCAAAAAAAAAAAAAAAATCCAACAGACAAAAGTGAGAGGGCGACTACTAAGAGAGAAGAGAGAAATTTTACCTCCGGTGTTGCGTGGGCCGCTCAGTGAAACGCCGGAAGGGGGCCGGATCTTGTCTTTCCGTCGTCTTCATCTGTATAGGAACTCGCTCTCCGCGCGCCCAACACGGCGAGTGACGGCGGCCTGTACCGGAAGACACATGGACCTCGTCGACCGTGCTCGTCATGGAAATCTTTTCCATAGGTTGACCATGTCCCGCATCTGAAAAGTCCCGAACCGCGAACATGTTAAATTCACATTACGTTCGAATGAAAAAAAAAAAAAAAAATCCAACAGACAAAAGTGAGAGGGCGACTACTAAGAGAGAAGAGAGAAATTTTACCTCCGGTGTTGCGTGGGCCGCTCAGTGAAACGCCGGAAGGGGGCCGGATCTTGTCTTTCCGTCGTCTTCATCTGTATAGGAACTCGCTCTCCGCGCGCCCAACACGGCGAGTGACGGCGGCCTGTACCGGAAGACACATGGACCTCGTCGACCGTGCTCGTCATGGAAATCTTTTCCATAGGTTGACCATGTCCCGCATCTGAAAAGACACGAACCGCGAACATGTTAAATTCACATTACGTTCGAATGCAAAAAAAAAAAAAAAAAAATCCAACAGACAAAAGTGAGAGGGCGACTACTAAGAGAGAAGAGAGAAATTTTACCTCCGGTGTTGCGTGGGCCGCTCAGTGAAACGCCGGAAGGGGGCCGGATCTTGTCTTTCCGTCGTCTTCATCTGTATAGGAACTCGCTCTCCGCGCGCCCAACACGGCGAGTGACGGCGGCCTGTACCGGAAGACACATGGACCTCGTCGACCGTGCTCGTCATGGAAATCTTTTCCATAGGTTGACCATGTCCCGCATCTGAAAAGTCCCGAACCGCGAACATGTTAAATTCACATTACGTTCGAATGAAAAAAAAAAAAAAAAAAATCCAACAGACAAAAGTGAGAGGGCGACTACTAAGAGAGAAGAGAGAAATTTTACCTCCGGTGTTGCGTGGGCCGCTCAGTGAAACGCCGGAAGGGGGCCGGATCTTGTCTTTCCGTCGTCTTCATCTGTATAGGAACTCGCTCTCCGCGCGCCCAACACGGCGAGTGACGGCGGCCTGTACCGGAAGACACATGGACCTCGTCGACCGTGCTCGTCATGGAAATCTTTTCCATAGGTTGACCATGTCCCGCATCTGAAAAGACACGAACCGCGAACATGTTAAATTCACATTACGCTCGCATGCAAAAAAAAAAAAAAAAAATCCAACAGACAAAAGTGAGAGGGCGACATACTAAGAGAGAAGAGAGAAATTTTACCTCCGGTGTTGCGTGGGCCGCTCAGTGAAACGCCGGAAGGGGGCCGGATCTTGTCTTTCCGTCGTCTTCATCTGTATAGGAACTCGCTCTCCGCGCGCCCAACACGGCGAGTGACGGCGGCCTGTACCGGAAGACACATGGACCTCGTCGACCGTGCTCGTCATGGAAATCTTTTCCATAGGTTGACCATGTCCCGCATCTGAAAAGTCCCGAACCGCGAACATGTTAAATTCACATTACGTTCGAATGAAAAAAAAAAAAAAAAAATCCAACAGACAAAAGTGAGAGGGCGACTACTAAGAGAGAAGAGAGAAATTTTACCTCCGGTGTTGCGTGGGCCGCTCAGTGAAACGCCGGAAGGGGGCCGGATCTTGTCTTTCCGTCGTCTTCATCTGTATAGGAACTCGCTCTCCGCGCGCCCAACACGGCGAGTGACGGCGGCCTGTACCGGAAGACACATGGACCTCGTCGACCGTGCTCGTCATGGAAATCTTTTCCATAGGTTGACCATGTTCCGCATCTGAAAAGAGACGAACCGAACATGTTAAATTCTTACTATAACTTTGACGCGTATGGGTTCATATTTTTCACGTTGTACAATAAGTTTCCATTTCTCCATAAAACTTACATCGAAAATAACATTTTTGGTGCAGACATGAACGAAAATTCGGAAATATTTAAAAAACAGGGTTGTTTGAAAATGTAAAATGCTGGACACGTCAAAACCATGTACTTTAGCTTTAATTCTAGGTCGTTTTTTACTTAAGACTACGAGAACTTTAAAACATTTTACAAAACTACTGAAAGTTTACTCTTACTTGTGTCAAATTACCTTTTTACTATGGATAGCGTATATAAGTTTCGAAAATTCGTATTCTAAAAGGCCGAATAATTCTAATTTCTATCTTCAACCAAATCTTACAAAATCAACTTTTAAAGTGACGTTTTAAGAGTCTTTATTGTTACAATATTTATCTATTGTTTCAAAACAGTTTTCTTAACAATTGGATTAAGCTTTTTTCAACAATGAAGTGTAGTAATATTTTATTCATTATTTGGCTTATACGCTTCAGAATTGTTACAATAATATACATATAGAAATAGCAACAGAAGTAGTGTGTACTAACTCTTTTTTATATTCACTCACAATAATATTAAAAATAAATAAACAGCACAAATCGACATAATTTAGATACACTAAACAAAAGATATTCATATCTTTAATGACTAGTGCATAGAAATGCGTTAAGCATTTTATCCAAAAAATTCCTTTTTGTCAAAAAATCCATTTATTTCTTTAGTCTTACAATATTTGAATAAAATAACTTATTTTTAACTGTGCTGACAGATGTAGAAAGTGTTATTTAGAATCCATAAATGGAAATGTAGGAAGTATTTAAAACAAAAAAATATGAAAATATTTCTGAAATCTTAAATCGCATTTTTGAATCAAATAAATAAAACCTGATCTAGTGTACCAATTTATCATACCCAAGCGTTTTCTAGTGAAATGGTCATTCCAATCTCAGCTTTAAATTTTTAGTAACAAAATCTGGAGTGACTCCGTTCGACTTTCCGAACACTTGATATTTACCAAGCGTTTAAATAAATTTCATTCAACTCAATCGTATCTAGTGTTCAGGCTCTGGTACACTTCAAATGATTTGAGTTTATAGTCCGCAATGCATAAGAATACACTTTTTTTTAGCCGTGAAAAAAAAATGTACAGCGTGCACTCGCTTAAATTTAAGCAGTATGTAAGACAGTAACCTATAATATGCGTACCTAATTTGATGTTAATCAAATGCACTATTTAGACTCTAGCTCACTTTGAATGATTCACATCCTTAAGCCGTAATATATGAGAATTACTTCTTGCAAGTTTATGAACAAACTATCAGCTCCACACATGCAAAAATCTGTGCAGATCATGAGAACGTGACCTACATACCCAATTTGAACTCAATGGAATGCAGCCTGTAGACAATAGCGCACTTTCAGGGATTTCCGTAAATGGGCCATAATGTTGCAAAAGAACACTCATTTGTTGCCCTGTCAAAAAACTGTAAGTTCCTTACACAGCAAAATCCATACATGTTGTGACGATGACCTACAATATACATACCCAATTTGAACTTCTTCGAATGCACCATTTAGACACTAACTCATTTTAAATGATTTGCGTCCATAGGCCGAAAATGTATAAGAATTATTTTTTGCAATCCCGTGAGCAAACTACTGTAGCAGAAAACTCTGCTTTTTAGAGCTTCGTCGAACAATCAACTGAACAAAATTCACAGGCACTAACGGCCAGTAACGTGCAGTCCGCTTAGTCCAGTCCGCTTAGAACAGAAGCTTTCACAAATGCTGTAACTCACACACAAAATAAAACAGTTCCACAAGCTAAATTTCAGTGGAAATACTCGAAAAGCATAAACAATTCCTCAATGAAAAATTCAGACACAGCATTCGAAAACAAGCTTCTCGATTCAAGCAAAATATTGCTTACAATAGCACAATTCGCAGGCTAATGCAGTGAACAGAACGGACGTCTATTTCGCTCTCAGTCTACAGCAAGAATGACTCCACCGGGGCAAACACAGTCATATTTATAGGTGTCGTAGAAGCTAGGAGAAATTTCTGGAAAATTCCCTTTAAAGCGCGAATTTTGATTACGTCATAGGAATACAGTTGAATCATTACGCTATTACACAATTAAGGCAGGGCAACAAGCTTTACAGACCCATTGGTAAAATAGAGTCAAATGACCGAAATATTGCCAGAATTTGGCGCCAAACATAAGTCCTCAAAAGTGACGTCAACTAAGCTCTAGTATCAATATTTCTCGAGATTTCTAGAAAACCCTACGTTATCAGATTGGGAAACCCAAAACTCCATATCTCCCTTTCTAGCTAATCAATTTTGATGCAACAAATTGCAAAATTTAATTATTTTGACGCATAGAATACGAATTACTAGTTTAGTCCCCAGAAAAGCGGGTTACCCCAAAAATTCGTAATACCATCAACTTTATACAAACTAAAATCTATGCAAATCATGTGACAGTGGCTTTTTGTAGACATGTCCAATTTGTGCTCCATCGAATGCACTGTTTAGAAGCTAGCGCACTTTCAAGAATTTCCGCCCATTGGCCATAATGTAAAAGCAATCTTTTTCGCAGCCCTAAAAAAACTGTAAATCCTATACTTACACGAACCAATACCGGTCTTGCGACGGTGACCTATAATAAGCATACCAAGTTTGAGCTCAATCGAATGCACCGTTTAAACGCTGGTGCACTTTCAAGAATTTCCGCGCCCATAGGCGCGTAATGTAAGAGAAATCTTTGTCGAAGCCTGTAAAAAAACTATAAGTCCTATACACACCAAAATCAATACCGGTCTTGCGACGGTGGTTTATAACATATATACCCAATTTGAGCTCAATCGAATGCCCCGTTTAGGAGTTATCGTGTTCACTCACATGCACACACGCACACATACATACATCTCGTAAAAATAGCATAAATGAACTCAGAAGATCTCAAAACGTGTAAGTATACCAAAATCTCGAAGCCGAATTTTTTATGATTACAATACTTTCCTTAGATCACGCTTAAAGCAAACGAGCGAAATTGGATCAGTCGGAGCGATTTTTGGCCCAGTTTTCAAAAGTGCGCTTCTCCTTTAGGAGAGTTTGTCGATCACAAGAGCGGAGCGAAATATAACAATAAGCGAGTAGGGGAATTCTCGGAAAAAAGACGAAGCGAGGAGCGGAATTCTTAGAAAAAAGACTACTTAAAGAGCACTTTTGCGGAAAAACCGGTAGGTTTCCATGGAAACGGATCGTTTCGCAATATATCGTTTTTTCCATTTTTGGGTTTAAGCGTGATGGTACAGGATCAAAAGTAACAAGATCCAATTAACCAATTTACTTGCCAAAAATTCTCGTTTTTACTTTCCGAGCATGTACCATGTAAGGAAAGTATTGTAATCATGAAAAAATTCGACTTCGAAATTTTGGTATATTGACACGTTTTGAGGTCTTCTGAATTCATTTATGCTGAGATGTATGTATGTATGTGTGTGTAGGTGTTTGTATGTGTTTTTTTGTATGGGAGTGAACAATATAGCTCCTAAACGAGGCATCGATTGGGCTGAAATTGGGTATATATGTTATAAACCGCCATCGCAAGACCGATATTGATTTTGGTGCGTATAGGACTTATAGTTCTTCCGCAGGGCTACGACAAAGATTTCTTTTACATTATGGCCTATGGGGGTAAATTCTTGAAAGTGCGCTACCGTTTAAATGGTGCATTCGATTGAGCTCAAATTGAAAAAAACTAAGAATTTTTGCTGAATTATTCATCAACTAAAACTTATTTAAATGCTTGGTAATGATCTTAATCGTAAGTGTTCGGTAAGTCGAGGGGCGTCACTCCAGGTTTTTTAGTATAGTAAATAAGAAAAATAATTTAACGTATTAACTTTAGTGAAAATTTAAGATTAGAAAAGCCGATTATATTGCAACTATATTAAAGTATGTACATAATATTTACACGTACATACACTTTTATAAACACGGAAATATGGAACTTGATCCTTTTCACATAATACACGCAATCGAGCTAACAACTCGAGAGACTGGAACATTACATCCTAAGTTAAATATTAATTCTTGAAATTTCTCTCTAGTGAAAATAATTGCTAATACAAAAGCATTATACCTGCTAAAATGAAACAATGAATATAAATATTGGGTTGTTCCGAAAGTAGTTTCGTTTTTTCTCGGCAGATGACTTAACTGTATTTTTCCACAGCCAACTTCACACTTCTGCGGCATAATCATCGTATATTTAGGCAGATTATTCAGCCTAAATCTTTGCTTGCGAAAAAGGTTCGATTGATTCCGAGCAGTAGTTTTTGATTGGTACACTTTCAAACATGGAAAAGGAAAACCGGCATTTTCGACATGTTTTCCTTTTTCTCTTTCTAAATGGTAAAAATGCTACTTAAGAAAGAAAACAATTATCTGATGTGTATGGAGACGATGTATTCAGAGAACGCGTGTGCCAAAACTGATTTTCAAAATTTTGAAACCGGCAATTTCGATGTTGAAGGCTCACCACTTTCTGGAAGGTCCATTGAGCCTGATGAAGACGCAATAAAGGCATTAACCCTTGAACGCGCAGTGTTCCCGCTCTGGGAACACCAAACTCTGACGTTTTGACTGTTGCCAGTCACGAAGAATAGATTGGATTTCTATAAAAATAGTTGCGGGTGACATAGCTCTACGAGAATCCTTTACTTTTTAGCACGTCATTTCCCGTAAAAAAATTGTCACTATTATTTTTAAACAGCACTGACATCTGCTGAAAAATAAAAGAATGCGAGAACAGCTGGATAGATTGCCCAATGCTGAAAAAGGGGCAGCCGTTGCCATCGCTCGACTTAAACTACCAGCAAGATGGCGGACGATCGAAACGTTCATCGCGTGCCACAGATCTAGAGACCCTTTTTTTGACGCAGCTGCACAGCCAGCTGTCGTCAAAAAAGGGTCTCTAGATCTGTGGCACGCGATGAACGTTTCGATCGTCCGCCATCTTGGTGGTAGTTTAAGTCGAGCGATGGCAACGGCTGCACCTTTTTCAGCATTGGGAAAGGGTTGCGCCTCAAAGTGTTAACTATTCCTCTACGTCTATAAAACACTAGTATAGACATCCATAGGTTTTTAAAAGTATTTATACATAGATAGCAACGATGTAATATAGGCTGCTGCGTGCAGTTGTACTTACTGTTCATATTATTGCCGAAACTGATTGAAATTTAAACAGTCGTTTTTCGAATGTGGTTTTGTTTCTTTTATAAAATCAACAAAAAATAGTTAGCAAAGAGTTTTGACCTGGAAAAAATTAGTGTGTGTTGGAATTCTTCCTATCAAGAAATGATTTGAATACTAAAATTTCAAAATAAATACCAAAAAAGTATAGTTAAGGCCCAGAGTACCGCATACAAAACGGAAATAAAAAAGTGATTTTCGAGTAAAATATTGGGTTATTATTTTTTATTAACTATTTTCTCCCGAAATAATAATCCCTAACATCATCACATATATTTATTTCAGACACAGAAAAAAAATTGAGCCTTGTAGAGTTAAATGCAACTTCTAACGTTTAGTGATTTCTCGCCAAATGTAGGAGATATTGAAAAGGTTTCCGTTTTGGAAAGTTATTTTTGGCGTTAAAATAAGCTGATATTTCTCTAACAGTTTCCAACTTTCCCCGGTTCATTTAAAAACTGCCCCTCAGTCATTGACGATAATTCCTAAAATCCTTAAAGGCGAATAACTCAATGAATATTCAATACACATGTACAGGTTTTTTTTTTTTATAATTTTAAATGGTTTTTTCGCACTGGGCTTTTTTGTGTCAGTGTCACCCTAATAAATACTACCTTTATTTTTCTTTTAAATATACGACCCCGTATAAAATGTATTGCTTGAAAAGTAACTGCAAGTCGTTTGAATTAGCACTACAGTGCTATTTCGTTTCACTCCGGTATTTTCTGTCGATATAATTTGTGTGACATATTTTGTGGACTTATTTGCGTCGACGCATTTTCGCTGAATCTTTCAACAGGGTAACTGTCAATTCGATTGAGCTCAAATTTGTCATATATACATATATATTATAGACCACTATCGTACGACTGGTATTAAATTCCCAAGTAGCACGCTTCCTACGATGGAAACACGGAATCGCCTTCCGTTGCAGAAACGTCAAGCAGTAAAATCATAAATGTGTCATCGCTTTCCACCTGTTTAACACCCATTCTTTCCCACGTTTTATAAACGTTTGTCAAAACGAAAAATGTCGATAATGCACCTATTTAGCCACCATTTTTAAACGTTTTAAAACCGTTAAAACGGAGTACTTAGCGAGCATTTTGCAACGTTTCAAAACCGCTGCAGATACGATAATGTGTCCATTTAGCGAACATTTTTGAACACTTTAAATTCGTTTAAATAATGATAATGCTTCTACCATTTACAGCGCTTTGACGAAAAGAAATCGATGATGTTTTTATATTTGCAAATATTTTACCACATTTTTGATACTATGCATAAACAGTTTTATTTTATAATTTCTAACAAATCATGAACGTATTTTATAAAGTCGTCATAATAAATTAGAATTTTCAAAAATATGTCTTCTGAATCAAAACTTTGCTTTTTTTTCTTTCAAAAAAGTACTCCTTCACTCCCTTCTAAAAAAAATTAGCTGATTAATTTGAAGTATTTATTTAAGTGTATAATATAGACTGTTAAATGTCGGATTTTTTAAAATTTGAGTAAGTTTTAAAACTTTGCAAAAATTTCATTTTTTTCTGGAAAAGGGGGGGCATCACTTTAAGACATCGTGGAGGTAAAATATTAGCAGGCTATTCAGTTTCGGCTATTCAGTATTTTGGCTATTCAGTTTAAACTGATTTCGTTGATTTTTAAAAAAATTATTTGCTTCTTTAGATTTTGTGAAAAGTGTGCAAACTTTTCTGGAGGCATGATATTAAAATATGTAGAGTCAACCAAACAATATTTAGTTACGGATTAGTAATGTCCTCTTGACTTGAAAAGCTCACTCAGACAAAATAAAACTTTAATTTTAAAGATTAAAAAAAATTCTCCACTAACAATTTCTCTCAGCACTTAGTTATTCTCTAACCTTCAATCTTTTAGCAATGCACAGAAGTTGTAACTTTGCTTACTATACTTTTGCCAATATGCTACTTCCAATCTTTGTACTTCTGCAAAGCTGACGAAAATGTAGGCTTTTTGGAAATCTACATTACATACTAACCTGTCAACGACGGGGGCTTCTACATCACTAAAATTGATCAATTTTTCAGAATTCACATGCGTATTTTCTAGTATTCCAGCTTCCAACCTTTTGTAGCTAAATAATTTTTTTTTCAAAAATAAATAAATAAAATAAATAAATGCTACGCATAAACTAGTCCAGCTTTCTGTATTAACCCCTTGCGCGCAAGGCCAATTTATCAATAAACGGACCGTAATGCCAGATTGTTAATTCTGTGTAATTTAAATTGATTATTTCTATTAGGCGAGTGAAAATGAAGGCTTAAAATATATCGAGATGTGAAAAAAATCACGGCTTAGAATACCGTATAGTAATTATACATTGTGTTTAAGAATACCAGGTAGAAAAATGTTGTCAATGCAGTAATACCATAAACGTATGCAAGTGCACCCATGGATGAATCAATTGCTCAACGCAACATTAGAAGTTTAAAAATCTCAAACTAAATCCATTTTCGAAACTTTTATCTAAATTCTTCTTGGATACGGCGTAAAATTTCTGCTTATAACTCGCCTAACTCTCATATTCGAAAAACTTGTAGAGCACTGCCTGTCGAATTATGAGTTTCTATGTACTTTTTAGTACTCTGTGTAAACTGTTTTGCTGAAAAAGCTTGGAATAAATATGTAATATGTTCGCACTGTTTGCTACTTCATTGAGATTTCGGTAGTAGACTCCGTGCAGCAAAGGAGCAGGAGCTGCAGATTATTTAATAGATTGCAGACCCATTTAGCCAAATTAACATATTATGGTAAGGTTATCTTTTAGTTTATGATCTTGGTACTGAAGATTGATACAGAAAAGGTTGCTACTGAGGTTGAGATCGTAAGAAAAAAAAATACATTGAAACCTCTCTGAGCGGCCACCCCCCCCAGACCGAGAATATTTGGCCGCTCAAAGGGGGTGACCACTCTGAAGGGTTTTATTTACTATTATAAGATAATTGCTATAACGCGTAATATAAACATGTCCGACACATATTCCTTATTTTAAATGAAATTTAAATTTTATATAAAGAGAAAATAGTACTTTATTTAATGCTTTCTTACATTTTTTGAAAAAGGGATACAATTTGTGTCTATTTTAAGTTTTTACATTTTTCTGAAACAACCATTTTTTTAAGTTCGTTTGTTGCCTTAAAACCAGATCTCGATTCGTTTGTAACCGCTTCGAAATTTTCGATAATTTCATCGGTTTTCCCTAAAGTCGCTTGTGTTGAAAGTTTAGTTTGCTAAACATTACAAACATCGGGAAATTCCTCGTCAGAGACGAAATTAGCGCCTGAAAGGCACAATTCATTTGTAAAAACGTTTATATACACAAACATAATGCTTCCTTAATTTAAATCCACCTCAAATTAATTTTACATTTGATTAAAAGGATTTAAAATAAGCTTACCTTCCCCAAACTCCTGACCTTGAGTTTTTCCGCTCAAAATTGGGCTCATGGAGTGAGTAGAATTTGCCGAAAAAGAGATGGGCGATCCCACTCGATGGCCGTTTAGAGGGTGTCGGGTGGCCGTTGATAGAGGTTATTATAACATTAGGTCTATGAACCGAAAAATACGAGCCATGAAAAATTGGCCGTTTAGAGGGGTGGCCGCTCGGAGAGGTTTTGCTGTACCTTCTTAAATAAACTTAAATAATCTGTTATTTTGAAATTTACAAATTGTTTTTGTTAGCATAGGCTACTGTAAACTCATATTTATCACGGGAATATGGCACCAATTTTAAAACTTGCTAATGTTAAAATACTGGGTTTGAATCTATAGCGCATCTGTTCGGTTGAGTCTTCTAAAAGTAAGGTACGTCCGTATTCTGTTGTTTTTTAAAAATGTGTTTTCCGTACTTTAAAAGTAGCGAAAACGTCAGCTCACGATGTTATTCCCGAAAACACTGAAATGCGCTTTAATACATTATTTGTTAAAGATTAATGTTAAATTGTTTGAAGGGGATAGGGTAATAAACCATTGCAAATATTATTCTACTATACCTTGCACATAGCATGAAGACACCATAAAATTTTACAAGATTTTGTAAAAAAAAAAAAAAGTCTGATATATTAGTTAGATATGTATATACAGAGGGTGTTCACACATTTTTGTAACGATTTTGATTTTCTCCATGAAGTTAAATATTAATTTGAAAATAAAAATGTGATTGGCATTAAACGGGGCCGTCGCTAAGCAACGGGCCTGCTCATGAGTTGCCACCGCTAAAACTGAGTTAATCATTGAGGCCTGTTTCCCCATTCGCAGTGTTCTATTTTATTATTCTAAGTATTCTAAATATATTATTATTATATTATTATTTTAAAACAATTTTTTCATAGTTTTGTCGTACTAAAGAACTTTAGATGTAGGTAATCGTTTTGTGAATCTTGCGCCGTTTTCTTTCATCAAAATTTATCATAAAATTCGATTATTTTGCTCTGAATGTAAAGGTAAGTAAACACATTTATAATTTATTTAGAAATTCTAAAAATATGTATGTAAATCATGTTTAGTGAATAATTATTCATGTGTTATTTATAAATAAATTATTTTAATCAGAAATCGTATTACTTGTGTAGTTTATTCTTGTAAATACGCACGGTGTTGTGATACTAGTTAGACAATTTAATTTTGCCAATTGAAAATGTTATTCACGAAAACACGATGTTATTCCCGAAAACACTGAAATGCGCTTTAATACATCATTTGTTAAAGATTAATGTTAAATTGTTTAAAATAACGTAGGAAATACGACTACTTTAATGAAATATTCATTATAAAAATGTGTTTCTCATTTGTGTATTTAATTATTTTAAAGTATATTAAATATCCACTTGTGAAACTAAAATAAGCAATCGTGAATCATGAGAGTAAGAGCTATTTTGTTTTTCCTTCAAATTATATGCATCTATTTTCTTAATGTCAATATGTATCATAGCAAACAAATTAATCATGAGTTTGTACTTGAATTAGTAACACAATTACTACTTAAAACTACATTAAATAACGTTTGAAAGCACTGGGAAGCTTAAGAAATGCCTGATGTATACGTGAAGACTCGAGCATCCGAGCCTCTTTGGATGACTCATCAAAATTCACACTCAGGCCCGTTACTAATTGCGAAGGCCCAGCATTAAATTGTAATGAGGCTTATTTATCGTCTGCAGCATTAAAAATATTCTTTGCTTTAAAATGTCGCTGAAAAATGAACAATGGATCGAAGGCTATATTTTTGCGCTATCCGAAGAGAAACACTCTTATTCAGTTATTAAAAAAGATGTCAAAATCATGGTTTTAATATTTCTACACGTAAAATAAGTGACAAAATTAATATGAAAGGAAAGAAACGTCAAAGTTTATATTTCACTGGGGAAAAGGCAAAAAATGTATACCCAACAAAGGTGCGTACACCTCTTATCTCTACTTATTATAAAAGAAGGTGTCTGTGTGTCTGTGTGTGTGTGTGTCTGTCGGCAGCGTTACGGACAAACGGCTACACCTAGAAACACCAAATTTGGTATTTGGGTAGATGTAAATATGTAGTTGTGCCCTCGAAGCGATTTTTTCAAAATTCGACCTAGATTTTTTTTAATTTTATGTTTTATGCGATTTTTGGCATTTTTTCTCACCTAATTCGTAATGACGGCGGAAATTACGCTCGCAGCAAAACGGCATTTGTATCATCGGATAGAGGAGAAAATTTTCTTTTAAAAACAGTTTGTTCTGAATACGTAACATGATTTACCGATTTTTAGGAATTTTTTTACTAAACATCTGCTTCGCGATTTTTTTTCGTAAAATAATTTTAAAACTGTCGCATCTTGAATTCTATCCGTCATAACTTTTAGATATTTTGACAAATCGTGAAACATTCTTTTCTCCCTCTTTTAAAATAAAAACGAAAAAATTATGTAAATTAGATGATTTTTTACGAATTTTAATGCAGCCTAATGTTTAGAATTTAATAGCATCAACGCGATCTTACGCCATTCATTACATTGCGATCACGGCACGAGAATTTATGTTCGGTTGTTGCCACAGAAAGGATTAGAAAAAAGGGTTTTTTCAACCAATCGAGTTTTTAAATGGGATATCAGAATTTCAATTCGCAAGTGAGGATCTATGACGTCAAATGCTTTAAGATACGTAAAATTTACGCCATAATTTTAACTCATTTATTCCAGCTCTATTTTCAACACAGGGAGACGATATTTTGATTAAAATTTACTGTAGAAATAAACTAAGAAATTCACGATTATTATTATTAGAAGTGGTATTTTAATCCGGTGCTTATTTAAAAATTGAAATGTTTTCACGGCGCTGAAAATGTTCATTTTAAAAGTTACAAAGTTCGTTTCAAAGCGCGATATATTAAAATTTTTCTATTTACTATTTTTATTTTTGGCATTTAATTTAGCGCAGGCGTTGCCTAACATACGCATGCAGGTTGCGAGTATAGTTTTATTTTAACGTTGAATTACGTTCCTCCATAAAGGTCCCACGCTTAAACCAAACGAGCGAAATTCGATCAGTCGGAGCGAAAAGTGAGCCAGTTTTCAAAAGTGAGCTTCTCCTTTAGGAGCGTTTTTCGATCACAAGAGCGGAGCGGAATATAACAATAAGCGAGTACGGAAGTTCTCCGAAAAAACAGGAAGGGAAGAAAGAAGTTCTCAGAAAAAAGACTACTTAATGAGCACTTTCGCGGAAAAACCTGTCGGTTTCCATGGAAACTGATCGCTCCGCGATGTATCGTTTTTTTTTCGCTCTTTGGGTTTAAGCGTGAACGCAAAGTTTTAATGATACCGTTTGAAAACAATTATGCGAAATATCGAAATTAACTCCCTCAATCTACCGGGGTATCCTTTACGGCAGTCAAACAGTGACGTCATAAATTAAAAAAAATGCGTGAAATTTGTAAACTCTGCAACTCTAACGCCCTGTCACAATTAAAATGGGAATAAGTAGCTCCTCGAGATTACACAGTTTGATGTTTTTCAGGAGACAGGACTATGGAGGATATAAAAGATATCGCTATATTAGATACATGGATATTTAAAATGGCACCCCTTGGATATTTTCTCCCCACAGTAAGATGAAATGGTTTGCGGCGCTAAATACGCCAATCTTATAAAACTATGTATAAATTAAATATATATGGAGAGTTTCCTTAATGGCAACCATTATGTGAAATGATTATTATTTATGCTAATGCGTAAATTGCAAAGAATCGCCACAGAATCAAAAGATCCCATTGAGGCCAAATAATCTAAGCTAAGGGAGCCTTGAAGAGGGAGAAGCGAGTATAGATAGTATTAATGCACGTAATAGGTAGTATTATTAGATTTGTAAAGATAATATGAATAAATCGCAATGTACCACGTTAATAAATATTTCATGAAATTAAAAGTGTTTATCCTTTTTCAACGGTTGTCTTACAACCAACTAAACGAAAAGTAATTCTAATTAGCGTTAATATATCCCGCAGTAATTTCAACAGTAGAGATTACTTGAACTTTTTTAAAAATGAAATTCTGTTTTGTCACATGCAGATATGATTTTAGTAGTAAAATATTCCCTTCTTCCCGTATGAAGAGCGGGTGCGCAGCTATTTTAAAAACATCTCTTGAAAATAGCATAAATGAATTCAGAAGACCTCAAAACGTGTAAATACACCAAAATCTCGAAGTCGAATTTTTTCATGATTGCAATACTTTCCTTATATGGTACATGTTCGGAAAGAAATAAATGGTGCTCCATTTCATGTAGTGTCTTAGGTATTTAATGCTACAACTTGAGCCTAAAAAACAGTATGATGTAGAAATAAGACATTTTGAAAGCCAGGAGTTCTCTGCAAACCATTAAGCTTTCCACTTTTTTGATAGTGAATGACACTGACGTAGTTTTTTGAGTCATTATACTGCAATGATCAGGTTAGTACTCATGACACAAACTTTACATTAAGAGTCAAATAATTTTGCTCTTTTTTTTTTTTTTTTTTTAAATTCCACATCACGAATAATTTCGAATTACACATGTAGGGAAAATTTTCGTTTCCTACCGTGCGAAGAACGGGCACGCAGCTAGTTAAATCTAAAGTAGCATCTCATGTTTTAAAGGAAAATCCAACTACCCAAAGAACTATCGCAAAATCTTTAAATATCTCTGCAGGAAGTGTGAACAAAATTATAAAACCCGATTTAAAGTTAATCAAAGCAGAAAGGACAGGATATTCATCACCTAACGCCGAAACATGTTTCTCAGCGTAAGACGAATAGATTGTTGTATGAAAATTATTTGGTGGGTAAAAAATGGAAATATGTAGTTACAATTGATTAAGCTTGGATACATTTATCCGACTACAATAGAAAAAGATCGATTTACTACCGCAAAAGAGGAGAAAAAGACTTAACAAGTTGGTTTAGAGAAAACAAGGAAAGTTTTTCTAAAAGTTTTATCGTTATTACTGGATTTTCTTATAAGGGAAAACTTACTGTAAGAAAAGTAGGAAAAAAATGTCAAAATTAATTCGGATTACTATCAGAAGTATGCTTTAATACCTATTTTTAAAGAAGAAATTTCATCCCTTTATCCAAACAATCTTCACTGTGTTTCATGTGTGTGAAGTTTCATCAGGATAAATCTCCAAGCCATACTTCTAAATCTACTGCTCTATTTTTTTTGATAAAATGAGAAATGAAACTGGAATTGAAGCTATTCCTTTTAAATGCATCCCACCCAAGTCCCCTGACGTGTCTCCTATGGATTACTGTGCATTTGGACTTTTAAAACAAGCTCTTTATAAGCGTCATCCCAAAACTTTGGAAGATTGCGAAGGAGGAGTGGAAGGCGTGTGTCATGTGTGACACTTGAAAAGGGGCTCAGATTTCTATTGCTAGATTGAGGCAATAACCCTTCTGTACCCATCGTTGCTTCCCGTATGGGTATTTGAATGCTTATGATGTAGCGCAACGCAAACGCTTGCTCGAAACAAGGGCATTGTAACAACCAGGCCTGGAAGCAACGATGAGAACAGAAGAGAGAATCGCTACCATCGCCTCCTTGTAACGATGGGAGCGAACAGGTTAAAATCAAGAAGACACTACTTATTGTGACCTAACTTTGTGATGGCTTTTTCATTTGCTTAATCAACTACCGCAACACAAACCATGAAACAAAGAATGGTCATATACAAACGAAGAGATCGGTGTCCTTCTTACTGAGAAAAGAAAGTGCAATTTTGGTACCTGCCATGGGCGCTACTTTACCTGAGTATGACATTGGGAGAAATAAGAATTATAATGGTTCAGTACATTTGCTAAAATCTACCGAACAAACAAACAGAAAACACTAGTAATATTCTATTAGTCTGAAAATTATTCTTTTAATATAATTTAAACTACTAAAAATTACAGCAGCAACACCAAACGCTTATCTATTCGTCCTAAATTTCCATAAAAATACCTTTAAGAATGTTGATTATATTTTAGAAGTAATGCATTATACTACATTTGAGTGTAGACACACACACAAAGAAAAGTTATAAAAAGGAATCGTCATGCCTATTGGAATTACGTTTCGTAATTATTTTCAAAGCTATATCTATATAATACGTTGGACTCTTCAGAGTCAAGTGGAAAGAATTACTAAAAAGTAAATGACTCAGAAATCTTGCACTAGTTTCTAAAGTATAAATATCACTTATCAATTTTTCAACTTATGTACAGTATGTACATAAGTTGAAAAATTGAAAATTGATAAGATGAAAAATTGAAAATTTGAAGTACCAAAGAAAAAGAGTAATTTATTATTTCATTTAAAAAGAAAAAAAAGGTAGAAATAAATAGGTAAATAAGTAAGAAATTAAATATAGTCTGCTTTGCAATAGTTAAAAAGTAATTTGTGAGCAAATTTTTTTTTTTACTTAGAATATAACATCTTATAACATTAATCTGATTCGATACTTTTTTTCCCATTTTATTTCTCTTGACAATATAAAATTATATATATAATAAAATTAAAGCCCTACAATTAACAAAAATAATTTAGCAATATTTAGCAAGCACACATCATCAATATAAAAAATAGACAAGATCCAAAATAAAATATGTACGAAAAAATAAATATAGACAAATAATATATATTTGATAGTGCTGGTTCTCCTTAAATTAAATTGGTGATGTAGTACCTGCATAATAATTCTATCAATTTTAATCAGTTTCCTATTAAAGTTTGGTTAAAGTCATACAAAATGTACGTTCTTCACTCCCTTACCACACTCAAGTATGCATATATGTGAGTTCGTACACCCCACCCCCATTAAAAATTTCTGGCTACGCCGCTGCACTTATTACAATAAATTTCTTTACCTTGTTAATTATTAAGTCCTCGATTTGTCTTCCTTTTTAAGTTTTGAAAAAGGAAGTTTTTCCATTTTAGTTTCAGAAAATTCAGTTGCTGCTCAGAGTTTCAAAAACTAGTTAACTACATTAAGTTTATCAACAAGGTTTTAAAGTTCTTAGTGGTGTTTTAAACTAAAATCAATTTCATAAATAGTTATCGCAAGGCTAGAATATAATTTTGCGATTATAGACCTGTTGCCTTTTATCAAGATTATACTACTGAATTTTTCATTAATTTACTCAGCTAAGAAAAGAGGAAAACACAAAAGAAATAAAACACTTGCCTTTAAAAAATTGTAATCGTATGACAGCAATATTTATATGTTGCAAATTTCATTCATATTAAAATTCGTTATTTATCAATAATAATATATTCAGCGTAAAAAGTTTACTAAACTATAAACCTTGTAACATTCTAATCTTCCATGACATTGCATGTAAAAGTAAATAGACATTTTATTTTCATACTTTCGTATTAAAATATTTATAAGTTATCAATATCAATTTTATTACGTAATTAATATTATTATTATAAGTTGTCGTATCGAAGAAGAAAACAATAATTAAACTCTAACAGCTTTTGCTTTTCCGGTTGTAAAATACTAAAAGCGTCGTTTATTTTCAAACATATTAAAGAATATTTTTTAATAAATAAGTTTAGTATTAAATTTTCATATTTGACCACAATGTATATTTGTTTAATCAAAACTGTAAAATTCAATAAATTATAACAGTAAATAAACACATTACTATTACTTAAAATAAAAGTATGAGTTAGAAAGATTCAGAAATAATTTTTAAATAATTTTAAACGAATATCAATTTCATAAATAGATATCTCAAGGCTAGGCTTGGATAATTTTTTTAATAAATAAGCTTTGTGTTCAAATATGAAAATTTTAATACTATTTATATTTATTTATTCGAAACTAATAATTCGAAAAATAAAGTACGAGATAGAAAAATGTAGAAATATTGAAAAATTAAGACATGATTTATTGATACAATTAATTATACATTTTCTTATGTACATACAATGCCATGCTATATGAAATGATATGATTAAAAGTAATAAAATATGAATTAACCTTTTAAGAATTCCATATTTTGTTGCAAAGTGTTTTCATCTTCTGATGTTGTATTTCCAGACGCTGAATTTTCTGTATTATGCACCGAGTCAAGCATTCAGCTAAATTAATATTGTCGCTGGATTTTACTTCCGAATCATTTACAACATTTTAATCTGAAGTCGCAAGACAGTTTATTTACATTGTCGAAAAGCATTCATTTTAAAAAGCCACAAAAGCCTTGGGTGGGGGACAACCGGATTTCAATGTTAAACAACAAAAGATAATTGCTGTCCACTAATGATTTGTGGAAGTGGAAGGAGGAATCGGGAGTCGCTCCCGTTTCACCATGGAAGACACTGGTAAACACATGTTTCTAACCTGTTATATCCTAACCAGTATCATGAAAATTGTCGGCAGCAGCTTTTGCGAGGCTGTCGATTAGCAAAAGCATCGTGGGTGCTCAACTGTTGATCAGTACACAGGCAGCGGAAGGGGTTGTCACCACATAATGAATGACCAATTTCGTAAGGCCAGAAAACTTTCTTTTAGATGGTCATTTGCGTATCGTTAACAACTTTTTAAACAGGTGTTATCTATTTTGAGTATCTGTGTTCTGTGTTACAGATGTACCGGAACCGCGAAAAGAAAACCTGAGTAGAAAAAATGTAAAGGATGCAAATTACTTCGAGATCGTTGAAGAGGTTTCTTTCAAGATTCAGTAGGGGATTTAGAGAGGGCTCTTGCACTTATGGAAAGGGACTCATCTCAGGCTTTGAAATAGTTTAGAACGAAAACAATACAAAACTACAAAAGAATTCAGAACGCAGTAAAAATGCTCATTTCGTAATCGCCACAGTGCTGAATGAATTATTTTTTAAATGACATGAAGTACTTTCCAATCCCTATTCTTTTTTTTTTCCATTTGAGAACTAAAAACCTTTGTTTTTTGACATTTTATACAAAGAACGGTCAAAAGTGTATACTTGTCATAAATAAGTCATTGACTAGAAGTAGATTAGTTTCAAAACTTTACAAAGTTATTTTTCCTCACGCTTCGTCCCTTTTCTCATGGAACTTTGTGTTCTCCCCATCTTAAATAATTACAAAATTATATTACTTGATAAAAAATTAATAAATTAGGCCCCACCATGCACGAGTGGATAAAACACTCAACATACAACATAGTAAGATGGCTGAAGTGTGAAGGTCCAGGGTTTTGTCCTGCCGTTCGAAGTTTTGGACGGTTTTCTCCATTGCACTCCTTCTAAGCGGATAACTCTTGCGTAGCTTTACCTTAACAAAACACAAGACAACACAAAGAGTATTAATAAATCACCAATATAGCTCTTATGTGTTCGTGATGTAAGTAGTATTATTTCTAATAAAAGCGTTTTCAGCCATTAATGGAGCACTTGATTTGTAAAAAAAAAAAGGGGGCATTTTTTATTTCATATATTGAAGTAATTAATGGATTTTACATTCCAGCTGAAATGTAGAGTTTATTTTCATCTTTAGTTTGAGTGTTTATACAAATAATTATTGAATCATTTGTATAATGAATGTAAAAAGAATGTACAAATCGCTGATTATTACACAAGTAGAAGAAAAAGACGGCCAAAAAATATTAAAATATTTTGCAAGAGGGGCTCAGACCTTTGGTTTTTAGAGAGGAAAAATTAAAGGACATAGTGTCAATTTAAGTAGTTTAATTTTGAGTTTTAAGATATGCGAGAAAAAGCAGCTCATGCCATTTGCATTTGGAGTTTTGTATGTCATGCCATGCCATTCCTAATTTAGATCCTCATTAAAGGGAAAAAAAAAATTTCGAGCATTGACTTACTCTAGTACCCTTAGTTGAGTACCCTCGAGTACCCTTAGTCGAGAGCATTGACTTACTCTAAACTTAATTGAGTACCCTTTTCTAGAAAAGGGTGGAAGAAAACTTCAACTTCATATCTGTACTATGCGCAGTGGCGTACACAAATAGTGTGTGGGGGATTCAACTTCCCCCGACCTTTGTCCATGCATTTTTAACATAAAGTCCGAACACTTTTACATAACATTACTTCCATACTCCCTTCTCTTACAGGAAGTCAGTGTACACCACTGATTATGCATCTGCACATTCTTTGTAAGTGCATAAAATGTTTGTAAGTAATAATTACAAAAAAAATAAAATAAAATAAAAAAAAGAATAAACAGGCCTTTTGCTTAAAATTACCTAAGTGATGTGATAATTTTAAGAAATAAGAGGGGGCCCCCAAAAAGGGGTGTTTGCTTCAGAGTGGCTTTTTGAGGCCCAGATCATGTTTTTCTAGAATACAAATAAAGGGAACACAAGGTCAATAGTTACGGAACTTTGACTCTAAAAATACTAGCATATAACTTTAACTGTTACAAATCAGCTGTACATATCGTAATACAGCGGATCTGTGGGTGAGCTGTTAGCTGTTTTGTAAGCACTAAGCAGCTTATTTGTTTTCTGCTTAAACAGTGCTAGATGATCCGTTTAGAATATTAGATGCGCAAATCTGAAAAGTTATATAAAAAAAAAAAAAAAAGGAAACGTTGGGAAAATAACTGTATGGATTTTGAGGCCCCTACGTGTGGGGGCCCTGGGCATTCGCCCCGCCATGCCTCCCTATTTTTACGGCACTGGCTTTGGTGTTTTAAGAAAAGGACTTTTATCTTGGAAATCAAGATGTAATACGATAGCGCAAAGAAAGGGCTATCAGAATGAACACATTAGAAAATAAAATTCTTATATTTATTTCTATATATATATCTTTGCAAAGCGTTACAAAAATGTGTACACTCTCTGTATATAGCGAATAATATTTTGCTATTTCAAAAGTAAGACCATTTTTGCAACTGCTCGTATTTTCTGGCACGATAAATCATATGAATTTTCTGCGGAATAAAGCTCAGCTGAAAAAAAAAAAAAAACAGTTGTTTTTAGAGGGGTATCAATATTCAGGAATTTCTTCATTCTTTTAATAATAATTCTGATTTTGAAATGGCAGAGCCGGCAATTAAGTAGGTGAGCGCATACCAAATAAAAGAAACCATATGCAGAAATTTTACTTGATATTTTCCTGATATCGGTTTACAATTCAACTCTTCGATCAATTAACTTTCGATGCATGTAAAGTAATGAACAGATGGCAAGTTTACCAAAAAGATCAATATGTTAATCCTCGAAAACTCATTTCACACAAAACAAATTCTGTGTGAAAAATAATTATCAGTAAATAATTAAATATCAATATACATTCACACTATGTTGTATATTATATTATATTGCAAAGCAACAGAGAAACTTCTAAGTCTTACTTTTACTTGGCGATGACATTGGCAGATTTGTAACACATTTCAGTTTTTCTGATGCTTCTTAGCGGAGCACTTTTTCTTCAACCTTCAACCGTGAAATTTTTTGTGCAAATGAGGGACTCGTCGAAATTTTCTTATATCTCTGGCAAAATCATTGTTGCAGTGATTGTTATACCACTTTTTTTGCACTTGTTTGTTTACATAACAATATTCCGTAACATTGATATTTCATTGTTACGTCATCCAATCAAATCATACTAATATAAGAATTTTAAAGAAAATTAGAAATGCACGGGAAAAAACATAATATTACCTAAATAATAAAGTTTTTACACATTTCATACACTACATATAGTATAATGTACAAGTTTATTCAAAAATAATGTGACCCATTTCAAAGCATCAAAAATTCAGAGCATCATTTTAGAGCGTCATTTGATGGCAGTTTTATTGAATTAAGTTATTTACAAAAAATTTTCAATATGGTTTCCGTTAGCATAGTACACTTTACGTAAATGTTTAGGTTAAAGCCAAAAGAGCTTTTCGGATCTTTTTTAGGGGTATTTTTAAAACTTCCTCTTTAACCGCATTTTTAAGCCCTTGAAGTGTTCTTACTTTAGGTCTATTTAATTGTTTTTTTTAAGTATCCCCATAAGAAATAATCGCAAGGAGCACTGTCAGGGAATGATGGTACCTATTTCTCAGTAGGAAGAAAATTATTTTTTTTAATCTTTCAGCCGCTTTATAGTTGATTTAGCAGTATGACTTAGTGCAGAGTCCTCATGAAATAAGTTTCCTTGAGGGTAGAGAAGTTTACTGTCTTTGATAAAATGCTTCAAAACTTTATTCTGTTAGTATTTTGCATCCATTTTAGCCTTTGGTTCTAAAAAAAGGGTTTTGTTAAGCCTTGAGAGGTAGAGCACATTCCCATCTATACCATACCACTTGACGGGCAACTTGCCTTTTGCAAAATAGCTGAATACTGCCGACGCTGCTCCCGGGAAATAAATTGTATCTTCGTTTTGCCAATTGTTCAAGACAGATGAAGCAATGTTTCATACGATGTTATCCATGTTTTGTATCTACCTTTGCGTAACATTAAATACAGAGGCCAAGAACGTTTTCTTGGTTTTTCTACGGTCTTTGCAGTCATTTGATGACAGGACTAGTTTCTCCACTGTGTTATAGCCAATTTTCTTTATCTGACGACAAATTGTCGATCGCGATACTTGTAGTTTCTTTGCTAAAGTTTTTTTGAGGCAGAGGATTTTCTACAGCGATAAGTCTTTTGAGCATCTTTTTTTTTTCTTTTTCACCAAGGACATTTTGAAAGGACCAAAGGTTTTCACCAAGGCCTTCCGTTCACATTTCCCCCCTAGAGCTTTTAATTGCCAGCCAAATTTTATTTCTTTTCGAAGTTTAGATAGTAATCCATTATAAAAATGTCTTTTCTGATTTTTAAATGGTTTATTCATAACAGAATTTGAGCAACCATCCTTCAAAAGCTTTAAAATTTCGTTTCGGTTTCAAGGATCTTAATTTCAGAGTCATAATTGACTCTCACTAATAAAAATAGTTCGACTGGTAATTTAAACGTTTCATTTTTAAAATAAAACTGGTGGTAAAGCGATTAAAATTTTTCATAAATACTTATATGCTTATAAAATTGGTCACACTAATTTTGAATCAACCTGTACAGTCGTATATTAAAGGAAAATTAAATTCACAGACGGGATTTTTTTAAATTTAGCATCTTAAATACAGATCAATATTTCCCAAGTGATAGGAAAGAAGAGATCGCGTGAAAACTAAATTTTGAATTTTAAGATGTATGCAGTCCTTTGTAAAATAAATATCCATATCTGAAAGCCACTTTTCATTTGACTAACTTTTCAATTTGAAAGCATGTTTCGATCGCTCATTGTTATAAAGAGATAGTTGCAGCAGCATCTACTTCGAATCACCCGATGTTTATAAGCTTGATATTTAATAGAATGAAAAGACAAAGTGTAAAAAATTACGATGTAAAGTATTACCAAATAGCACAAAGTATTTCTTCATTACTATAATAAACTAAAAAACAACGCCTTTTTGAAATCGATATATTTATAAAAAATAACAAGATTTTATTTTCAAGTTGTCTAAGTGAATAGCCATTGTTTCGTAGATAAAATTGTAAAATCTCCCTGTGCAAGTTGCGATCACAGATTCACCTACAGTCAAATTTTTCATGAATTTGATGAAAATCCTATTATTACGCTGATCCTTGACTCACTGATTCTATAACGATTCCCTGTAACCACCCCAAGATAAAACTTTTACCTTCATTATTCCTAAAAGATTATAAAGTTAAGAACAAAAAACGTAATAACATTTGAACCGTTTGCACGATCCACTTGAAATTTTTCATGACCATGTATAAAAATATAGAAAACAATCTGCGCTACTTTAAAAATTTGAAAATGCACACGTTCAATTAAATTAATTAAAGCGATAATTTAATATAACTTTTAAGCGATTTTTCGCTCCATTTTATTTTCGAGAGTAAAAAAAGTTTATTAACTGCATGACAAAATTAGCTATTGCAATGGACATGACGTCATACTGAAGTCACGGTCATCAGGCTTTGAACGGAAAGTTGCGATTCCAATTCGTTTAAAATTGTTTCTTCAGATAACATAGTTAATTTTTTATTTCCTTAAAACACTATCGTCTGCATGAAGTATTGATATAAGAGGGGCTGTTTACGCAAAAAGAAGTCGTTCGAATACGAAAAGTTTCCTCGCGTTTCCAGAAGAGCGTGAAATTCGATTTGCGTATGTAATAAAAATTGAATATGAAGTTATTTATTTTAGGTGGACGAAGATTAAATTTATTGAGTGTAGACATGCTTTTGTCTAATGTGTTTTCTAGTACGCGCTGTAATTGCCCCACAACGGGTTTTGACTTCTAGTTGAATAACAGTCATTTTAAATACTACAAGTTTAGATGAGTCACCTATCCCTATGAGTTTTTCCTCAATGTGTTCCCGTGATCACCAATTATAACCAGGCAAACAGCAGCGAGGGGTTGAAAATCAAACCAATCTGCAAATCAACACAACCTTACCAAAAAAGCCAACCCTGCAGCTACAGAAGTTGCCTGGCAATGTAGTTTCTCTGCAAGTGGACTCTATTCACGGAGAAAGTCGACTCCGGTTTAGACTAGAAAAATCCGGAATTACAGGTGAATCGGAAAGTGATGTCGTTTTTTCGTATGCCAATACATCGCCCGGTTTAACCCTTTAACGCGCAATGTTCCCGCTCTGGAAACACCAAACTCTGACGTTTTGACTGTTGCCAGTCACGAAGAATAGATTGGATTGCTATAAAGATAGTTGCGGGTGACATAGCTCCACGAGAATCCTTTACTTTTTACCACGTCATTTTCCGTAAAAAGATGGTCACGACTATTTTTAACAGCACTGACATCTGCTGAAAAATAGAAGAATGCTAGAACAGCTGTATGGATGGCCCAATGTTGAAAATAGGGCAGCCGTTGCCATCGCTCGACTTAACTGCCAGTAAGATGGCGGACGATCAAAACTTTCATCGCGTGCCACAGATCTAGAGACCCTTTTTTGGTGCAGCTGGCTGCGCCGCCAGCATGGAATGTTAATAGACGTTTGTGCTGTTTGGATGACAGCTGGCTGTGCGCACAGCCAGCTGTCATCAAAAAAGGGTCTCTAGATCTGTGGCACGCGATGAACGTTTCGATCGTCCGCCATCTTGCTGGTAGTGAAGTCGAGCGATGGTAACGGCTGACCTATTTTCAGCATTGGGAAAGGGTTGCGCCTCAAAGGGTTAAATTGCTGGTGCTGATAAGGAGAAATTTTGCATGAACGTGAGTTGTTTTTTTTTTGTTAAACATTTGTGATACGACAGACAGCATTTTCTTAGATTCGTAACCTATTGGGAGTAGGAGACCTAAACAACCTTTTCACACATATCCCGCAAGAGCTCGAAGGGGAAAAAATAAAGGATATCCATAAAATTCCTGCTGTAAAACACATTACTCACGAACACCAAAACCCAGTTTCGGCACATTCTGCACATTGACCTCCAAGGTAAGTAGACTTGCAAAAAGGGGGAAGGTAGCTATCGTTCTTGAAAGAAGAAAAAAAAAATTCGCCAATAAAATTCTTGCTTCCAGGGTATTCTTTTTGGAAATCATGCAACTTTTAAACTGCTTTTTAAAAAATTTATTTGTGCTAGACTTGGAAAAATTTAGAATGGCACTTTACAAATTGTACTGCGAACTGTTACAACGAACTTATAGAAGCTAAGAAACACCCAGGAAAAAATGCTAAACTTATGGAATTTCATATTTTCCTAAACTGGTAAATCCTCGACCCATTTTTGAAGCGATTTTTATAATGAATTTTTTTCTGAAAGTTGCATGAGTTTTACTGCTAGTATTAGTCCATAGTGCATTGGGTGAAGAAGCATTATTAATTTTTTCAAGTGTTTAACATCACTGATTTGATTTTAAAGCTGTTCAAAACTCCTGCGACGACGATCGCTCTTCAGACAGAACACACTTAAAATAGGCATTTCTTTTTGGAATTAAAAAATTGGTGAAACATCATTTGTTTGAATTGCATGCAAAGAAATACAAGGCAATCAAGCAAAATGTGATTCTTAAAATGAAGCTTTTTATTTCAACATGGACTAAAGGTATAAAATAATTTTTGAGAAAAGGTTTACATCTTCCAAAGGTTTACATTTTTGAACCAGCGGAGGTGCTTAGAAAGCTCATTAAATGTTACATTTTTTAAATGTAAAATAATATATAACAAGTTGTCCCATACCTTACTGTTCTTCATACTTAGTACAGTGTTTGCCAAATTATTGGACTCATTTCAATGAAAATCATGTTTCATTGTTTAAATTAATTTAGGTTAGGGTTACTACAAACTTTGGGTGTCATCATTAAAGCCATTGGTGGTTATGCCAAGTACTGAAATTGCAAAATGTATGAAAAGACATAATTGGTGGCATTTCCATCCATAAAATGATCATGCAGCGACAGGTTTCCTGAAATTAGTGCACAGTGCACTGCCGTTCCATTCATGAGCACCATGGTTCTGCTAGTGCAGAGATGCACAACCTATGTCCCTCAGTCCAAAACTAGAACGCGATGCCTGTTTCATAGGTGTGTGAGCCCCTTACAAAATTCATTTGCATGCACTACTTTTGTTTATCTTTTACACACACTTTTATTTCAAGTTCTGAAGAAATAAATCAGTATATACAAGTATCTACAGTGGTGGCCAAAATTGTGGACACTTTGGGAATTGTTTAGGTTTTCTAACTTTGAATGCTTACAGGAAGTGAAACGTTTCACAAAATCCAAACTCATATATCATTTTAAAGATAATTTAATACTGATTTCAACACACAAAACTAAATTTAAGTATGTGCAATAGAATAAATGTTATAATTACTTTAATCTGAAAAACAAATACAGTGATGAAGTGGATTGTAGTTTCTAACTTTCCAGGGCAATCACTGTTATTTTTCTGGGCCTAAAACTCTCGTCAGATCAATCAAACATTGATGTGAAGTTGTAATAAAAAATTAAGGGGGCTCTACAAACTGCTGATAATTCAATGCAATCTTCAATATCTAATGTATCTGGATAATTATTACCGTCTAACTTTTTTTTGTAGTGCAAATATTTTAATTTTGTTTTTTGCATTGAAATTGGTATTAAATTATCTTTAAAATGATGTAATAGAGTTTGCATTTTGCAAAATATAACATTTTAATATGCATACGAACTTAGAAAACAACAACAACAAAAAAAAAAAAAAAACCTTCCAAAAGTGTCCACAATTTTGGCCACCACTGTATATAATCGAAATTTCAGTCTGTTTCATTACCAATATCCCGTTGACTTTCATCTTTCGTTACCAATCTCACATTTACTTTCATCTTTCACTAAGGAAAACAGTTTCCCAATCGTGAATTTTGATTAATACGAAAAGATGTTTTCTACCCTTCAACTTCATCTTAACAAGGTTCGACTATGAATCATTAAAAATTCATAAAAGCAATCATTTTTACATCTTACATCTTACAGCTCAAAAGATGAAAAATAACATTGTCATGTTGTATAACGAAAACTTTTGGTCCACAAATTAAAATAAACTAATTGCACCAGGACCTCAAAAAATTCAGGATGATTCTGTACAAGTTCACTAGACAATGAAATAAACAAAAAACAGTGTCTTTTACAAGCTTCCGGGAAAAATTTGTAAATGCAGAATTACGCAGCAAAATGTTTTGAATGATGACACATTCTGCAAAATTTTCAATTTATAAAAAAATTTTCTTAGTTTCACAATCGATGCAAATTTATCATTTATTTCAGTGAGTAAGTCGTACAGCTTGTAGAGACATTCTAAAGATTTTGAAGTACATGACACAATTCTTTTTTTGTTTTTATGAACTTAAATCGTATGATTTTTTAAAAATAAACCGTTAACACACTTTTGACTTTCTCATGCTGGCAAGTCTACATTCAGAATCGCTCGTTTCCATCAAAGAGACCGATTGTCTTTTTATTTGCATCATGTAGTTCCCCACCCTCCACACACACATGAAAAGCATACATGTTTATGACTGCACAGCTGTATTGACCCCAGGCAAAGTACCTTTTCGATTTTATGGCCCACACACTGAAAAATGTTATGCACTCCTGTGCTAATGGGGTATTTTCCCGTTTCAATAACACCAGTGTTAATGTGCCAAAGTTAGCAACCTGGAGTTTTTATCTTACGCTTACATTATTTAACACGTAAACCTAGTTACAATAATATAAAAGAAAAAGGAAATAAAAGAACAAACTTGAAAACTTTTTAAACGTTGTATATCTTTGATTGTATCAGGTTGTAACGAAAGTTTTCCGCCATATCTGCCTGAAATACTAACTTCTAACTCCTTAGATAACTGTTTTTGAACTTTCGGTACCAAACCTGCACAGTGTCACATGATACAACAATAGTACTTAAAGCTGTACTCATAATTCGTTGATATTCTGTAGCTGACTTTTTGCAACACAACTGGAAGTGAATGATGGTTCCAATCCTCTAGAGTGATAGTTCCATTTGACACACCTTGTACTTAATGATAACTATATTTTTTTACAGATTTCATAACACAGTGTTATAAAGTAAGTCTCTTTCTTTCAAATGCCAAAAATCGTTTGACAAAATATGAGCAAATACGCCAACGCGAACTGTTTTCTGACGATGTTTACGGTGGCGGGAAATTTTCGTTACAACCTAATACATTAGAAAATACAGATTTAACAATCTGGGATTTACCTAGTACTGAAATGGACAACTGAATTTCTCCATGAAAATGGAATATTGCAAAATAATTGTGTTTAAATAATTAGACAGAATTGAAAGATGCTGGGTTTGACTATCTAACTGCTGATCACTGATATAATTTCATAGATCCAGTTACACAATAGGTATAGCGAATGTGGGGTAGCGCAAATGGTGGAATAAATGCCAACATGGTACAACACGTCACCATCTAGCATCCTGTCTACTAGAGTCGATGTGACAAAAAGCAACATCCCCAAAATAAATTGCCTTTTAAAATGTTGATAGACATTGTAAATTCAATGCCTTGTATCCAGATTTGTATTGCTCTTATTTCTTTGCTCAGATTTCTCGTTATAGTTAATAAAATATGTTAAAATGTGCTAAGGATAGCAACCTCTTATCTACTTTTAATTTTTACTTTATTACTTCATTTATTTAAATGGCAATAGGAGTAAATAATTTAACTTCGTGGAAATATTGGCAATTTTGGTATTGCATACTTTAGTTGTAATATATAAATGGACAGATTTTTAAAATCTTTGGGGAATTAACTGCTTAACATGAAATAATGAGTTCTTTAATGAAAAGTGTGGACAGAATTAAAAGCCTAACTGGTTATAATAGTTATAAAACAGGGGAAATATTATCAAACAGTTTTCAATTTTTCCCTCTTTTGTGTGTGTATGGCTGTGCTCAGAGACACAAGTTTATTTCTGCATATAATAGATATTTTTTTTTAAGCAGGGTCTCCCAAAATGTGCTAAGTAGCACCAAATGCTTTACATAAAAAAATATTATCTTTTTCAAAATGGCAGATCTTCCTAACATTTTAAGATTTACATTTTAACCTTTAGGTTACAATTAAACCAAGGTTATGTTATAGGGTTAAGCTTCAAACCAAGTTAGAGGGTAAGGCTGGTTTGATATTGAGCAAGCAATACCTACCACTGCTGATTGTCAACATGCTTTCTACCTTGTGACAGTAGGGAATAAATGCCAACATCAACAAATGCTCTCTTATGGTTGGGAAAGAGTAATTCATTACCTACAGGCATTTACCTAAAGGGCAGTTTTAGATAAAAGAGACGTGAAAGAAGAAAAATACGAGTTGATCTTTGCCCGTTTTGTAGGAAATAAGGTTTAAAAAAGTCTTCAGCCCTAGAAAAATTGATAACAAAGTTTGCTTCTTTTTTTTTTTTTTTTTAAGTAATTTGACTATTGTAATCATTCACATGATTAATCAGGGCAATCGTGTGGTGGTAGGGGGGAGTGACATTTGAGAGTTAGCCCAAAGGAAATTTTGGTGCTTTGTAAAATTCAATGACCCTTAACGTGTTTCATAAAGAAAAAGTTTGGAAAACCTTCCTACAGAATGATGTGAAATCATGCTGAACATAATTGTGATCATATGCATTGCCATGTCTCAGTATCTAATGGTGAATTTTTAACAAATGATCATTTATTAGTTATAGGGTTGGCACAGTTTTTTAAGCTTTTGCATCCCTGACATCTATCAAGCATTTTCCTGACAATCTACCATGATTTCCTTAATTTTGTGTTCCTATTTTCGATGTTATTCCTTTCTCTTATAACTTTATATGTAGTTTACATTTTCCTTTTTTTTTTAACAATCTAATGATAAATATATTTAAACAAAGTTTTAATTGGCACCACTGGATTCTAACAAAAAGTATACTTGACCTTAATTTAACCATATTTCAACTAGACAAGATATCTGAGACATTTATAAAATTATTTATAATGCTATATATGAATATAAAAATTCAAATAAAACATATTTTAGAAAGTGATTATATCAACCTTTCAAGTACATTAGGCAAGTTGGAGTATTTAGGCTGATTACTTTTTTTTTTTTACCAACTATGCAAAAAATTCCACGCACATTACACGGCAGTCCTGGGTTCGATCCCCAGCTCTGGAATTTTCACATAGTTGGTAAAAAAAAAAAAAAAAATTAATCAGCCTAAATACTCCAACTTACCTACTATTCGACTAAAAAAATTTCTAAAAATACACAAGAATAAAGATACGTTAACATCATATAAAAGGAGATACACTTTCACAGCAACTATTTTGACAATTTTGTCACAAAATCAGATTTTTCTTCCATTCCCCCCCCCCTCCCTTTTTGTAGCCCATTTGCCTGACTTTGCAGATCTGTACCAACCCTGCATTACTATAAACAGGCTAATAGTATTTCAAAATACTTCTCATCCTGGCAAGGTCTAACCACAATTTTTTTTTTCTTGATGCCACTGCATTGAGCAGGCTTAATTTTTTTAAACCCTATATTAGTTTTAAACACAATTTTTTGGTCAATTTCTTCGTGTGTGACCAGGGCATGAGTCCCAAGAGCCCATGTGATAATCAAGGCCTGCATCCTAGTCATTCAGTTTTCATCAAAATGGAAGGCTCCATTTAGTCTTGGAGTCAATGAAGAAAAATTTAAATGGAAAATCACATGTTTACTTTCAAATGTGTAACAGATTATAGACTATTACAGATTATCCGGAGGGTACAGTGTAAATTATTTCAAAAGAAAATAGTCTGTAGTTAGCCTGACTGATGGGAATGAAAAATGATATGGAAGAAAAACAGAGAAAAGAATTAGATTGAACTCTTAAAAAAACTAAGGAAATGTAATAAAATTCCATAGTTAAATGTATGTGATTTAGTCTTAAAAATCCTGTGACTTTGTGCATCTATGAGTTAAGCATATAATGTTTATTAAGTAATTATATCAGTATGAAAGGAATTTTTTATGCATAAGTCAAAAAATATTTTTAATTTACATGTAGATAACGCAAGCAAATATGTATTAAAAAATTAATTAAATTGAATTTTTATGATTCATTTCTTGAAAAAAAAAGCATAAAAATAATTATAAAAAGTACATACACAACAGAGATAAACAAATATTTAAATAAAATTTTTATTCCTGACAAAATGTACAAAAAATTAACATTACATAAATGCAAAAACTTTGTCAAGAGTTAATTTGTGTAACATAAATTTTATAACAAAAGTTTTATTCAGATGAGATTACATGTAGTAGTACATTCTATAAAGAGAATCTACATCAACATTTAACTCAACTATTCCACAAAAGAATATAATTTTTCTCGCTCTTAAATATTACAGTACATTGATTATTTCAACATCATCATCAATATTCTTCTGAAAATACTGCACATCAATGTGACGACAAAGCTCAACAAGATTTGGATAGTCTCCAATGATTGAACAGAACTTGTTATCAGGCAATGGTGTGTTCAAAATAGCAAACAAATGCCCAAAAACAATAGCATCAAGCTCAGTAGGTCTATAAAAATTATAAAACAGTAGTTAATAATTTTTATACTATATTTTAGTAAATATTAATATATTACACAGACATGGTACAGACTCACAGAAAAAAAGGCTGAACTTTTCTCACCCCGTAAAAAAAAATTATCAGGTAATTGGTCAAACCAATTTTACAATAATTAAAAATTAACACTAATTCAAATTACTTACATTAAATAGAGTAAACATAAAATCAAATATTATTATAATACTAGCTGCGTACCCGTTCTCCGCACGGTAGGGAACAAAACTTCTTACATGTATAATTCGAATTGATTCCAGTAATGTGGAATCTAAAAATAAACAAAATGATTTGACTCTTGGCGTAAAGTTACTCATTAGTTATTCGTAAAGTTAGTATAAATACTCATCTGAGAACATTGTTAATTATGAAACAAATAACTATGTCGGTGTCATTGGCGATCAGAAAAAGAAAAGCGTGACGCTTCCTAAAATTTCTAACTTTCAAAATGTCTCATTTCTACATCATACTCTTTTTTAGATTTAAATTATACCATTAATACCTTAGATACTACATGATGTGAAGAACCGTTTTATTTTATAATTAAATAGTTGTGTGTACCCGCTCTTCGCAAGGCAACGAGAAAACATTTTCCTAAAATGTGATCATAACTACTTGTGACAAAACAGAATCTCCAAGAAAAAAAAAGTTCAGGTACAGAATTTTCTGTTGAAATTACCGCGGGATATATTAACGTGACGTAGAATTATTTAATGTTTAGTTAGCTGTGATGTAAGATGGCTGTTGAAACACGAAAAGAAACGAATAGTTTCACGAAATATTTATTAACGCAGTATATTGTGTTTTGATCAACATCGCCCTAGCATATCTAATGACTATTACTTAATCTCCTTTACTGATACCAATATATTTTCGTTTTTCCATCTTTAATGTTTAATTTAAAGAAACGGTTTAGATATTTGCGGTTTAATATTTTTTATTCTTTAGTGATTCTTTGCAATTTACGCATTAGTATAAACGATAATCATTTCACTTTCTGGCTGCCATTAAAACAGCTCTTTTTTATACATAATTCTTGTCAGATTGGCGTATTTAGCATGTAAATATTTCCTGCGATTCGAAAACATGTCCCGTTTAAAAATTATATGGAAAATAATGCTGCATAATTCATCGTTGAAAAAACAGCATTCAATTCTTTTTCTGGCAACGTAATATAAAATAGGGAATAATTTCGTGTGTGGCGTATGTTTTGTTTGTGAGCCCATTATTTTGATTGAGTTTCGAAAGTGGTTTTAATCTCGTTAGATCAAAATGACGTAGATTTCACATGTGGAAACTCAGTTATTTTTAAGTCATTTTATTTATGTTTTTCAAATGGCAATTTTATTCATTGTTACTGTTTCCCAGACAACCATAGCGGAAAATATCATACCAAAATCTTGAAACAGCTTTTATTGAATTCAAAATCCTTCTTTACATAAAAATTCGAAAGAAATCTCCTAATTTATATTTTCCCTCCGTTCTTCTTTTAAAGGTGGGCGAAATATATGCTCCGTCTTTTGCCGAAATATAAACATGTTATGACAGGTAGAATGAAAGATGCAACAGTTTTAAAATTATTTTTACGCAAACGTCGTCAAAAAAGAAATTATTTTTAAAAATTCCCAAAAATCGGCAAAATATGTTACATAGTCAAAACAAACTGTTTTCGAAAGAAAATTTTCTCCTCTATCCGATGATGCAAATATCGTTTTATTGCGAGTGCAATGTCCGGCGTTATTATGTATCATGCAAGAAAAATCGCTAAAAATTGAACAAAACATAAAATAAAACATTTTCTAATTCGAATTTCGGAAAAATCGCTGCGAGGCGTCTTAGGATCTGTCCCTGTGAAGCTGTATGCAAAATTCGGTAGGTCTGTGACCAACCGTCTCGGAGCAATGCGATCGAGAGATGCGCGCAAGAACATCGGTGGTCACAAACCTACCTACCTACATACAATGTTTACTCTCGGATTTTATTATATAAGATGTTAATTTGAAAGTGCTTAAAGGCAGACAAAATTTTCCTTGGTGTCCCTCCTCATTTTTACGAAGTGTTGAAGTGAGTCTCTTCACGGACTTCAGAACTGTGTGTGTTTAGTTAGAAAGTGGTAGAAAAGTAAGGTAATGTCGAAGCCTTCAGTTTGATAGGTGTAAGTAAAAATCAAAATGATAAAAAAATAAATAAGAATAAACTTTTGTTCACCAATGATATATTGCCCAGTTCAAAGGTTCTGTTTCCAGACGGCAAAGCACCCCCCCCCCACACACACACACACTTCTCTCCATACACATGTCCGGAAATTTTAATGGATATTTGCATCGATCTCAGGAATGATAAAATTTAACTCTGAAAAAGCAGAATTGTGATATTAGGCAGAAAAGTAACATATCTGATTACACTTAACTGGATTAAAATTAAAAATATTGTGAAGCGCCAATAAATTAATATGCATACTGCACACATGTGCTAATTTATTTATTGAATAAAGTTAACTTTTCACATTACAATCACTGCTTGTTAATTTATCAATTACCATATATTATCAGAAATTTTATATTATTTAAGTGTGTTTAGCAAAGCCAGTAGTTTAGCTCATTTTCACATGTAAAAATTAAGTAGTATTTAAGTAGATTTTATTTTCAACAGCTTAACTATGTAAGGAAATATATATAATTTTTTAATTAAAATAATTCTAAAAGCGCTTTTTAATATCCTGGATTTTTGTTATATCTGATAGATAAAGGTTAAAAGAATTTAAGTCATAAAAAATTTTAGAATATTTCTCTTTCATCAAAGCCTGAGACTTTTAGACTAATTTAGGCCATGATTAGTAGCAGCCCCTCACGACCTTGATCACATTGTTTAATTTGAGTGAGTTAGACAAAAACAAAGCGAAAGGAAAATGGTAGTACAAAAGCATCTACTAATATAAGATATCTTCTTATTTCTAGGGGTGATAACTCCTAAATGCTAACCATTGAACACTGAGGTTCATATAACAACTATATTACATGTAGTTGTTATATGAACCCCAGTTTTTACAATATAAGTTTTCAGCCATTGATTTTATAAATATAAATATTTTAAATTAGAATGCAAACAATTTTGAAAGAAAAAAAAAAAAAAACCTATAAAAGCATGCAGAAGCTTTAATAGAAAAAGAAATTATTAAAGTAGTGTAAATGCAATGAGTCAAAATGTTTAGCAAATCTTACTTTTCTCCAAAGAAATATTTCTGATTACCAAGCCTTTCTGACAGAGCATGACAACAATTATTTACTTCATCATATACCTAAACAAAATAAATACAGAAAGATCCTTCATTATATAATACATGTATACCAATTTATATGAAAAGATGTGCACATTACATTTATTTTTAACAGTTCCTTTTAAGAATTTTATATGATTAAGAGAATTTTTATATAATTAAGAAAAAGAGACATGTTTTTTCTTTTTTTTTTCACCTTTCCCTCTGGGTCATGTTACATTCTTTTGGAATGAGGAGAACGGGCAATGAGCAGATGGAGGTGAATGTAAAGGGTACTGCCATTCTCAACAGGCTAGCTTCATTTAAAGACAACTGTATCACCACAAAAAAATTTTTTTAGCACTACAGTGCTATTTTATTCACGACTTGCAAATTCCCCAAGCACTTCAGAATTTCTCCCAAACCTGTTTCATGCATTCGGACATATTCTGCACCTCTGCTTTGCCTGCTAGTGGACATGTCTTAATAGGTGAAAAATGTTTGGAGTGAAAGTATAGAAGCTTTAGAGAAACTTTTGAAGAAAACTACAGTGTTCAGGAATTAAAAAAAATAATAATAATAATAATAATAATCGATTAACTCAGAGCAAAATTTTCATATGATACATTGAGCTTGATGTGCATAGATTTATTAAGTACTTGATGTTATGAAGGAGTAAGTCTATTCATCTCCAAAAATTAACCCTTTTAACACAGAATTTATTTTCTTTGCATTGTATTACATTGGAACATGTAGCATTCAAACGATTAAACACAGAACGAATCCAAAATTGTAATTAATTAGAACTACTAAATATTTATTTAATTGATAAACTCTCTTTTATATTTTAAATAATACTCTTTAAGAGAAATTCTATATCATCGACAAATACTGTAATAATTGCTGCAATCTAAACAGAAGAACACTAAATACAACTACTAAAATTGAAAATCATGTGTCTTATACTGTAATTAAGATAAGCTTGGATACCATCAAACAACTTTAAAGTAAAAATGATGATGTGGTGTAAGATAACAAGGAGTTCTATGGCCAGCAAGAAACCAACCAAGAATGAAACAGGTACAAATTTTGGGCACATGATCAATGATCCGATTGGGATTCCAATTAAGTGAAAGATATACCCTGAAAATGCAATTTTTATTTATGAACCGTATTAGTAGTGATTTTTTTTAATTTTTTGTATCTAATTAAGATTTTTTCATGATGGGTGATGTGTAATTATAGTGTTATCCTTGTCATTTTCACTTTACTCTGCGTATTTAGAATAGGCGAGTCAAGTTCACATTTTTTCCCTTGTCACAAGTGGGAGAGAGCAGTCCTACTCTTTTTTTTTTTTCTATACAGCAATTAAGGAGTCATGATAGCTTTTTCCTATTTATTCCAAGCGTTATCTTTGTGATAACAAAATCATATGCAAAAAAACTGAGATTTGTCGGAACCATGATAATGAAGAGGCGAAAAATCATGCAACCTTGACACAACACGCCAGTTCTAAATACACACAGTATAACTCTACCCAAGTGAAACTGTTTCTCTAGATTTCTGAGAAAGGAAGTTTGTAAAGCACTGTTTATACATCTTTCAAGGTACTGGTCTACAACGAGGTATAAATGAAAAGATGCGTAACTGAAACATTAATAAACAACTTACATTACATTACAAGTTTTGCACTACTAATGTAAATTTGAGTAAATATAATAATTTAAAGTTTTGTTTTGAGTACTAGTACAATGTAAACAATAACTAAATTTTACAAAACAAAACACTTATCATAAAAGTGAAACAAATTATACCTTTATAGTACTATATACTAAATGCTACCTCTTTAGTGTCAATATAATACACATTATATACAAACATGATATGCTTTATAGACATTAAATTTTAAAAAATTATACTTGTTTGAAAATCTTTAATTAGTTACAATATTGCAGATTGAATTAAGTTCATAAAATGTTTTTTTTTCACTTTAAGCAATTGTGTTTTTAAAGTAAGGAGGTTAAAGGTACATCTCTCCTTACATCTTTTATTATAGACATTCTTTCTAGGAAAGGTTTTTGCTAACTAGAAAAATAATGACTGAGACAGAAAATTTTCTGAAATTAAGAATGTGAAAAAGACGTATACACTAAATTGTGTGTTGTATAAACGAAGCAGTTTGAATTAAAGTGAATAGGAATGGATTGGAACTTCATTAAAGCAACAGATAAATGTAAAAGTCACATAAATGAGGAACATATAAATGATGTTTTACCATATTACAATTAATTCGTCACCTTACACAATCAAAGTAACCACAGGGCAAGATGACAAAAAGGATTTTCTTTTACTATTTTGCCATCTTTCAAGATGATATGAAAGTGTTCCTTTTTTTTTAAATGAAACATAAAAGCTCAAGAAGACTTTCAGTAAATTTCAGGTTTCAAAACCAATTACTGAATTCAGGAAAAATAGTTGAAGCTGAAGGTCATCATCTTGTCCAATTTTCCCCTATATTTTATTGTAATATCTTAACAAAATTACTTTTTGAATTTTTTCTGGGTCCTCTTTATTCTCCTATATAGAGAATTTGCTGTACCATAAAAAAAGCAGAAGCAAAAAAGGCAATTCAAATTCTCAGATTTTTTTTCACTTAGTTATTGAAAAGGAATTGCGAAGTGCATTCTGAACTGAATACTATAGTTTTGGTGTCTATTTACAATATTCATAAAAAACAGTTTAATAGAAAATAATTCATAATGATACTTTCACTCACATCTTCTAAAGATTTCGAATACCAATCTGCAGATTTCAGTTTCTTTTTGATTTCATATTTTGTCTGCCACCAAAGAATATGATTTACTGGCCAGGGTAGTGACGATGAAAAGCGGGGTTTTGTAACCTGTAAAAATACAGAAATTATCCAGTAAAGCAGGGATCATTGATTAAGATAACTGAAGAGAGAAACCACTCATTTTCTTAATTTTAACAGCATATTTACAAAATTCAATCTCAATACTTTCATAAATGTATATAACCCAATTAGATACTTAGTTTAACTCTTTGAGGTGCAACCCTTTCCCAATGCTGAAGAAAGGGCAGCCGTTGCCATCACTCAACTTAACTACCAGCAAGATGGCGGAGTGATGGCAACGACTACACTTTTTTCAGCATTGGACAATCGATCCAGCTGTTCTTGCATTCTTCCATTTTTCAGCAGATTTCAGTGCTGTCAAAAATAATCGTGAACATTTTTTTACAGGAAATGACATGCTAAAGAGTAAAGGATTCTTGTGGAGCTATGTCACCCGCAACTATTTTGATAGAAATCAAATCGATTCTTCGTGACTGGCAACAATCAAAACGCCAGAGTTTGGTGCTTCCAGAGGGGGAACACTGCACGTTGAAGGTTTAATAACTTAACTGCTATTTTTGTTGAGAAAAAGAATGGTAGATATGTATAAAAGATGGTTGATTATTTAGTTAAAGCAAGGCTGTCTGTCGAAGGGGCATTAAAAGATGAATGTAAATAGAAGTCATTAAATAATGTTCAGTACTGTTACTCTAACATTTGCTTTTTAACACCTATGAACTCTTATAATTGTAGGGAGGCTATCAACATAGGTTAATATGACACTCATGGCATTATTTTACAGATTTACTGGAGATGTCCATATTGCCTTTAGTGAGTTAATTCAAAATGTATTTGTTACAACTACAAAATTTGAAAGGAAAACATGATTGTGAAATAAGTGCATAATGCAATACTTTTTCTTAATAGACAACATAGGAAACCTGAGTATACACAGTACAAAAGCATAACATTAGATATACTAAAATAATTATTTATTTCATAACAAATTTTGTTGCACATTTTAGTCAGATATATCTCTAAAAAGAAAACTTAACAGGGCAAAACTAATCTAAATCTTCATATAAAAGCCAAGTATAATAATGTTTACCAATAGACTTTACCTAAACCAAAACTGTAGAGAGAAGCAATTTTGAGATTGCTTCACTGAGTTCAACAGTTCATGTTACTTTTTATCATTCGAAAAAAAAAACCCTTTTTGAAGCAGTTTTTCATTTGTAATAGGCTTTCTTTTTTAAAATTAACTCAAAAAACATTATTTAAAATTTTCAAATGTATCAGACAACTTTTCTTTAACAATTAATTTTAAACCATATAAATACTGTCTCAAATGAAAGTAATTTCATATTTGCTTACAACTAAACAGTGATATTGCCATCAAATATCAATAATATGAACAGTAACATTTGCTTGATTTTAAATCACATAAAGACTACATTTTATCGAAAACTTAAAACTGGATGTTCTCAAATGTGATAAACAAAAGCCAGTATTACAGAAGCTTCAAACAAAAGCCTAAAAGCTAGGTTCATTATTTTTACCTAAAAGGATATAAAAATACTATTTTAAGTGCATCACAAAAAATATATAAATAAATAAAATAAAAAGAGAGATAGAGAGAGAGAGAGAGAGAGAGAGAATGCTACAAAAATAAAAAAATTCATTATCTTTGTTTTTACATTGGTGGTAGCATATTATACTTTGCCTAATCAACCATCTTCACATACAGTAAAAATGCTGTATAATTCATTTCAAGGAAATGACAATCAATTTTCAAAACTTGAAATTTTGGTTACGACTGTAAAAAATCATTGATTTTTGTACATAAATACATTTTGTACCTCATTTCTTATGATTACACTACTATGCCATTGTATTTATTTATTTTTTTTTTATACAACTGAATAAATGCAATACATTTTTATTTGGGTAGTTATAAATTTTTATTATAGATGTTATTTATTGTGTCCTAGATGAGAAGTAATTGTCACAGTTTGTAACTATCCCAGATAATCTAAAGATACTCAAATTTGCACACTTAATCTGTTACAAAACAGAACATACCAAAACACATACTTCTCAAATGCTCAGAGGTGGAACTAAAAATTATGAAGGGAGAAATAGTACTTATTATCAATGTTTATTTAAATATATTAAGATAGCATGCTTACTTCATTTAAAGTTGATCTATCACACCAAGAAATATACAGCTAGAAACAAAAAAAGTTAAATCCATTAAAAGAAAATATTACTGCAAATTACAACCATAAAATTATACAATTAAGAAATGGCAATTTAAACAAGTAAAGTAAAAATGTAGGAAAAGAGATTTTATTCACTAACAGTTAATAATTTATTCAGAAAATTAATTACACATAAGATTTTAATTGAGAAGCAAATGATTTTATATTTTAATAATTTAATATGCTTGGGTATGAATTTTGTGTTTAGTTACAATTTTTTTCTATATTCAAACATATATTGACTGGATTTTAAATGACTTACATCAAGTTTTATTGAATTTTGACAAACAATTAAACAATTACATTCTGTACTATTAATAGGAAAAAGGGCTTTTGACTTTACCATATGTTCAATTATTAGTACAAATATATCAAATAGATAAAACTATAATTTTAAAGAACTTTAATGACTATTACATACATTAACCTGAAGCGATTTTATTTAAATATAGTACATTGAAAATTAGTTACATGTGCATATGCTTAGTATGAATGCAATGATTTAAAGAAACTTTTTCTCATTGAAAATGCAAGCACATATGAAAGCACTAGGAAGCAAGATTAGGAAGCATCATTTGAAATTCTAACAAAAATTTTCAAAATTCAAATGAGAAAAAAAAATCCTACTATTTTTGGAAAATTTGCGACATAAGATAATTTTTCTCTGGTGGTATATAGAGCTGATAATTTAACAAATCTACTACACTGAAATTCCTATGTACCATATTAGCCTGAATACAACATCACACCAAAATTTTTCATCAAGATAATTAGAAATTCCTACATTTAGATCTCAAATTTAGCCTGAGGCTGGTTTTTAGCATGGAAATGATCAGTCAAAAAATATCACATTATAGTCGCCTAATACGGTAGAAAAGAGATTTGTTTATATATATATACTACTCTTGGTTACATGGAATTGATGCTATTTTGAGAAGACAATAAATCAGGATGACTTAATATGCAAAGGAAAAGAATTTGTCATTCAGCAGACACTATTGTCTTTAAATAGAAATTTTCCACTATGCAAAAGCTATGACAACAATGAAATATCAATTTTATACAAAGGCTATCATTAAATAGAGAATCAATTGTACTGTTAAACATTCGTTTTTCAGGTTATGTTTCCTGACTTTTCTGAGATTTTCAATTTTCTTAAATGATTACTATTAAAAAAATAAGCACTTTTATGAGAAAAAAAAATGACAAAAGCTTGTACTCCATAACCGTGGATATACACAAACCTGCATTAAAAAAAATCTTGCTTACATTTAGAATTACACATAAAGTCTTTAAATATTTGAATGGAAATACAGACAGATTAATGCAAATCTTCTTTTAAACTAACAATATACTGAAAAATAAATAAAGGATGCTGCTTACCTCAGCATTACGCAACACAATATTTACAAGTGAAATATAAGCTTTCATATCTGCCTTCCCAGCATTGTCCAAGTGATTACTTAAACTTATACCCTGAAAAGATTTTTAAAAGAACATATTAAATAGACAGAATATAAAATATGACATTCTGGCATAATTACTAATATTAACAATCATGCATAAGATCTAAATATAATTTATATATGTATATATATACATCATTTAAAAAAGAACAAAATACAGTGCAGTTTTATCTAACCTGAAATAAGCCTAACAATACATATGGTTAGTGCATCAGGTGTGCAAACAAGGAAGGGGTTTTTAGGGTAACTCCCCCCTCCACAACAAACTTTTGCAAAAATCATGCAGCAAGAAACCTACAAACAACGATTACGATGAATTTACAATTATAAGCTTTCATTAAGAAAACTTTTTTTTTTTTTTCAAAATGCCAAATTGAAGTAGAAAAATAAATCGGTAAACTCAATCATACACCAAAAGTGCAACACTTAACCCTTTCGCGACGGAAAGCGCAAACGCACGCTTATCGCTGAGGCCGGCAGTCTCTTTCGCAAATGTCTGTCCAGGGCCGGAGAGTTTTTCGGGATTAAGCCTAAATCCATGAACAGAACAATCAGAATATATTATAGTGTTGCTATCACTACTATCCGAATCTGCTTCAGAATCAATATCTCATAATTTCAAATAATTTGTGCCATTTCTACTATTTCAAGCCCTAACACTTTCGAAGCTTCGACATTCTAACTGTAAAATGAGAAAAAATCTACGTCTACTAGATCTAATTATCCACTAAAAACTGGACTGCAAACCGTAATACCCAATGCTGTAGTGAAAATAAAACTCCCTGCTTACTATAAAGAAATACCACGTACGAATTTATAGAGCCGTCATAAAGTATACCATTCAGAAACATTCCTTTCAACTTACGTTTATATTATCAAAAACCAGGTGTATGTGAGCCATGCTACTCCCATTCTGAGTAGAAGGTCAAATCTACATGTATCTGTAACCGCATGGACATACAATGCCATCTTGTGCCAAAAGTTATAGTTTTTAAAACGTTCCAGGACACTGGCACAACTGTGTGAGGGCCGGGGGTGAACGAGGAAACGCTCTGGCACGCCAGCATGTCGGCCGGGAACTGAGTGCGTTTCTTACTGGCACGTATACGTGACAGTCGGTGCGAAAAGGTTAAAAGTGCTATGTGCCACTAGATGGATTAAAAGGCAGGACAGTGGGCATGTGTTTTTTTAAACAATAGAACCAATTCTCCATGCTCTGCAGAAAATCTCAAAACCTGGTTAGATCAGGAAGCAGTGTCAAATGCTGAAAATCTTCTACGTGCAATTCAAAACTTTCATTTTATGCTTTCATTGTCTACCTTAAAAGAAGTATTCACTGGAGTCTGCCCTTAAGCAAATATTGCCCCATTAGTGCATTTATGCTCTCCAATGAGAGATGGAAGGTAGCTGATTCAAAACCAGATCCTGTCTGTCAACCTAGCCGTTTGGAGTTTTCTGTGGTTTTCTACAAAACTTTGTGTAAATATGAGTTAGGACCCCCTTAGAAAGTCCCCCCACCTTATGGAGTTCAACTCCACCCCGCAGCCTAGTACCTTTGTGTAGATAATGGCCGTAATCTCACATTTCATTAAGCAAATATTTATTAAACATCAATATTACTCTGGCAGATGCAGTGGGAAAATGCTACAGATGTTGTAGATACAAGAAAAGACCTTTACGTAGTAAAAGATTTTCGAGCCATATTTACTTCCGCTAGTAAATTGTATAAAGAATTTGATATTTCTATAAGCATGCCACATGTTGTAGGACAACAAACTGAGTAAAGCAGTGTGCCTTCAAGCACTCTAGAAGAATATTACAGGAGATCTGCATACATACCATTTTTAGATACTTTTATTTGCTAGCTCGATGATTTGTGGATCAAGAGAACATTTTGAATTCTTTTCAAAATTTGTTACCTGTGTATGATCCCAAATATGGAAAAATATCATTAAGAATGTAGTTTAGAACTGCCATCGCTGTATGAAATGAAAAAGGATTTCGTGAGAAACGAATTTGCTATTTGGTATCGAAAGTTACACTGCCAACAAATACGACCAACAATCGCACTAAAAGCTTTATATATTTGCAGTTGGAAAATATATCCTTATATCTATAGGCTGCATCAAATAGTGGTCACATTACCAGTAATAAATTGTATCTTTTATCAAGTCTTTGCCTTCTAAAAGGGTATCCTTGGAATACAATGGTTGAAAGCAGATTGAATGAACTAGTGATAATGAACATCCACAAGAATGTCCAAGTCAGCCCCAAAGAACTATTGAATTAATTGGCAAAACAACTCCCACTCTTAGATATTAAATAATACCACTGACAATTTAGCAATGTACTTAATTTGAGCTTTAACGAAAAAGAAATTGTGATAAATTTGAATGCATTTTTTGAAATATTTTTTACAGACAATAAGTATTCGACAATATTTGAAAACTTTTAAGAAACCCCCTCCACAGAAAATTTCTGGTAGTGCCCCTGTAGAGCATAGAACAAAAAAGATTGTGTTACATCCATTTACTTGCCTGAGTACATGCAGGGGAGACAGTTACTTAGTATTCAGTGATCGATCTAGGATATATTCAGAAGCGTAAACATACTTCCTGACTTTTTTTTAGGTATTTTCCTTTTCGAAGATGGAATCAAAACAACAGACGATTGCGAAAAGTTTAAAATATATAATTAAATTGTGTTTAACATATAAATAAGAAAAAAGTTAACACAGTAATTGGACTCTAATTTAAAATTAGCAAATATGAAAATTATTTATCAAAATATTGAAAACTTTTAACATCACAAAAAGATATATTTTTAAAAATGATATTGGCTTTAAATTTTAACCAATAATTTGTTTAGTCAGCGGATTAAAATAACTGATATCTTGTTACAAAAAGTATTTGAACAATTTCATTTCAAAAGTAACTTCTGGATTTATTTCTAAAAGAAATTGTAGTTTTTGAAAGTTGAAAATAAGCTTACATTGACACATGAGCTTATATTACTGAAAATAAGCATACAGTTTGTTCTATTAAGAATAACCTAATGTTAGCTTATTACACAATTTGTTTTCTGAAGACATCCTTAACTAGAGAATTAGCTTCTTTCCCTTTTAATTTTTTTCTTCATTCAATAAAATGTTGAGAGCTTTTAAAATTCAAGAGATATGAATGGAATCTTTAGTATAATATATCTTGCTAATAGTTTGAATTACGAGACTCTACAGTTGCTCCACCCCTCCCCTTTTATAATAACCAGATGATCGTGATTGTGCTTAATTTTGGAAAAAGCATTAAGTTTCATATATAATTAAGTTTCACCTATTGTCTTTTTTTCTTTTAAACAGAAAAATTCTTCTGAATTCAAAAAACTATACTATTTTAATAGATAAGCAAATTTACAAATTAATTAAGTTTAATGACTAATTTTTAAGATAATTCAAAGATAATATGTTATACTTTGAATATTGAATTTGCAAGCTATACAAAATTACTAATATGTTAATTCCTACTTACCTTAGCATGAGCAAAATTAATGATAGGTTCTACATCAGCAATTACGAAGGTACCACATCTTAAAAATGGAACACTACCTAATAAGGGACAAGAAATAACAAAATTATTTTAAACAAGATTTAATTACAGAAAAAGAAACAAATATTCAATCAAAAATCTTTTGCAATGTATATATACATATACATATTTTTTTCCTACAAAGAAATATAATGATTTATCACAAAACAGGAGAAAGGGTATTTCAAACACTTAAACTCTTCTGCTCATACAAATGTAAATACAGTCAACTCTGAATATAGAGAACTTTCGGCAATAGTGAACACAAACCATTAGCCCCGATTCGCATACAGTATCTCTGTACACCAAAGAGACACTTTGGTTTTAGTGAACTTCAGATATAGTGGATGAAATTAGATGGTCTACAAATGTTCACTGTAACCGGAGTTGACAATATATTTATATGGGTGTGATGGTAATCGGAAATGTAGTTGTGCCACAAATTACATCCAGTGATGAGACTTTCTTACTTAAACCAGGTGCTGATTATTGCACGGGCACTTGGGGCCTGGGGCCTACACACACATGCAGAAACAGGCCAAAAAATTGAGTTTAGTAGCCATTTTCTTAATTTTAGTTGCCAAAACAGTAGCATTTTTGCATAATTTTGTAGTTAAAAAATAAACATACATTACCTCAGTTAAGAAGGAATGAATAAAATAAGAAATTAAAAAACTTCATGCGTTATATAACAGAGCATATAGTACATTCATTTTTACAGTATGATTAAAAAACCAGATTAGACTGTTTGATAAACGGCCAATCACAACTTTGAAAGGAAAAAGGAGTTGACAAAAACCAAAATCTGATTTTCAAATTATTTGCCTGGAGTAAGCTACAAGTAACCAAAAACTTGAAAATAGTATGAAAACGACAACTTTTGTTCAAAGAGGTCATCCAAGTCACCTTATCTTAAGGTCACCCAAGCCACCTTAAATTAGTGGCAAAAGTTGCTGGTGAACATCCTGTTTTAATCATTCCTGGATGGGTGCCACATGTAAACAGCAATGCAAAATTTTGCCACAAAGGGCAGCGAACATGCATGTTTCGTTATTATGTAGAAAATAATTAATATGGAATGTAATATGATTTTAAAGACTTTTATGTAAATAAGCTAGCATTGAAAATCTGCTGCCAGGCAGAATAATTTGCACATTGGAGGTTTCTATACCCATGGTAACTTCTGCAAAATTCAGTGGCCATCTGGAAAGGGTTTACTACGCCATACAGTTGGGCATTTACTATATTCTTAAATTTATAGCTGGCTTCCAAAAATCTGCGGACCAGAAATCCACAATCTCCAGAGATCCGCATGCATACGCAAGTGTAAACAATGAAACTTACAATTAACTAAGATTGAAATTTAACAGTGGATGTGACATTATTTATCATCATGGTTAATTATTTTTAAGGTAGCAAATTGTTGATTTTTTTGTACCTCATTTTCTGTTTTTTTTAAATACTGGAGGGAATTTTGGTGACAGAGTAGTTAATGTTAGTACAATTTATGGTCATCTCTATTCATTGACACTGGACATGATGACTATGGTGTGGATCTAGCAGAAATTCTCCAAAAAGCAGGGCAAGGGAGCTACTCCTCTATGCAAAAACTGAGAAAATTCTCTTTGAGGAGGGGCTAGAATTGGGGGAGAAATAATTGAAATTCCTGCCACAATTCACAACATAAATATGCTATTGGCCAGTAAGTTATGGTGTTGTACATTGTTCACACAAAAAGAAGCACATCCTAAGGTTTTAAAACAAACAACACTAACAGAAATGCTGGCAAATAAATAATTTAGGTGAAAATTTCCTTTGTTGCATCATTCTACACTTTGGACAACTGATGTGCTGACTGCCTCATATTTATTTATATGGTTTTTAGACATTCTTCAGTAATATTTTGCCAGTTACTGCTTTAGAATAAAATAACTTGATCATGAACAAAGTGTTTGAAAGAATATGCATACTTCTTTAAATGGCAAACAATATATTATTGAAAGGATAGTTGAGACACTATAATAAGCTATAAAATGTTCATTGCCTGCCTGTCAACTGGGCATGAAAGGCCAAATAAAACAAAACAAAATGGCAAAACTTGGTAATGGCATACTTGAACAGGAAAAGAGACAGACATTTACTCTGGTTCATTTGAAAGTTAACAGAGCTTGCTTACCCATATTTACAATAAAAGAAAACTTTCAACGAAAAACTTATGATTAGATCTATCCACTACAATTATTATTTTAAATTTACACACTGTTTACAGTAAATTAATTTTAGTTTCTACTTATAACAATATTGGAAAACAAAAATGCTACAGTAAATCTATAGCAGGGGTGGCAAACCTTTATGGATCAATGTGACATCTTTTTCAAGAAATGTTTAATGAGGCCATAGACATGCTGTCAAATAATCTTGACTTAGTGACTGATACTTCGTGATACTTCATAGTGAACTTTGTGATTTTTAATTAAAATGCAAAACATTTTGATCTGTGGTATGCCCAAAATATTGGTTCGCCACCCCTGATCTATAGCAATGCAGAAATAAACTCTTGGTGGTTTTATATCTATGAGCTTTGACTCTAATTGGAATAACAAAAAAAAATTAGTGACATGGGGGTTGCAAAGGTAAATAAATTTATTTGAATACAAATAAGTCATTGACAAGCCTCTTTGAAAAAAAAATATTGCTTCTAAAAATTTAAAATTTCAATGTTGATATCCATTTTGCAAAAACACAATGATTATTACTCTTTATATTTTGTTTAGCATTTCAATTTTGGGATTGCATATTAGGTACTTGTCTAAAGTAGGGTACAACAGACAAAAAGTTTGAACAGGTACATGCATTGTTATGAGTAAGTGAGTGGTTCTTCCTCGAATGGTGACATGGTCCTAAGAAAAAAAGGGGAGAGACACTACCTTCTGAAAATGATGGTGTCTAATTATAATTGTGTAAAACAAAATGAAAATAACTAAATAATTCATTTTTAGCTTCATAGTTGATTAATATTAATTATTTTTGGTATAACTGATTAATGGTTGAATAATTTGTTTAAGTGTGCTTTAGGAAAAACACATTTTTTTTAACTAACATAGTGCACAATCAAGAGTCTGTGACTGGCACTTTCTGATTTGTATCTAACTGCTTACTACCTTGGCTTTTCTACTACTATTTTCACCATGTAGGAAAACACCCTTGGATCAAGGGTACATTTGATAAAATGATGAATGCATTCTATTTCTAAGGATATGTGCACATTATTTAGCATTTAGTAACTGATCGTTAAATGTGATTTAAGATCTACTTAGGTAGGCTAAAAAGGCTTCCATACTCAGAGCCAAACCTAAGCAGTTAACACTTGAAATGCAATCAGGGATCTTTTCACTACTTTATTTCATATATTATTCCAACAAAGCTGAAGAACATCCATTGCTACCCACACAAAAAAACAAACAAATGAAATCATCATTTGTCAATGTGGGAGACTGATTTTTCACTCAATTTCTTAATATTTTTTTTGTTTGTGATTATAATGATTATTTTAGCATGAGAAAGATGAGAAAAGCATCTCAGTTCAGTGTATATTCATTACAAAAAGATAATACGAATAAAAGAACTATTTGAGAATAGTGAAAACATACAGCTGCAGGAATAAACACTGTTCTCAGGTTATGCTTGACTTGTGTACAGTCTGATTTCCTTTTTCAATCTGATAAAAATTTTACAAAAATTAAAAGAGCTTTGAGCATCTCCTTTGAAAATAAAAAGCTGATGTAAAAACACCACAGCATTGCTTAAGAAAGCTTTAAAAAAAATTATATCGCCTATTTTAATCTCAGAAAATAGAAAATTCTAGATTAATTATCCTTTGCAGAGAAGCATAACACTCTCTTCATTTATGCTAATGTACACATGAGAGAACGCATCTAAAAATTACAGCCATTTAAATAATTAAATCAAAAAACCAATAAAAATAGATCTTCAAAAGGCAGCAATATACAAGGACTGCAAATCAAGTAATGGTAACATAGGTATAAATCAACTTTTAATGAACTTACAGGCACAATTACATTATATTAACTTCTATGTAATCATCTAAGTTTATAACCTTTTTTCAAATGTCAGGAAGGCATTACAGACTACTAGCAAGGTGTCAGTGACGGAGCAGCATACTGCACAGAGTACAGATGCAACATCAGTGGCGTAGCTATCGAAGGGCTAGACGGTGCGGTGCGGGCCCTTGGACTCTGGCCAGCAAATCTCGTATTGAACTAGCTGCAAATTCTCTCATCTTTGGAATGTAAATAAAATAGGTTGCAACACGACTTTAAGACAGTACTGTCGGTCAGAGAGTTTCCGTTTAAATTTTTCTATATTAGTAGATTATGATAAGATAATGATCTCGTTAAATAAATGAAAAACTACAGAGAACCAGTAAAAAGATATAGAACTTTGATATTTTTTGCATTCAACATTGAGTCTTATGAGAAGTCAGTTCTTATTTTATAAAAAGTACCTCTCCATCGCGATTTCGCTTATACTAAGTACTACGCTAGTCAAATAAGACAGTGTTTTTTACTTTTGACTCTTGCCATATCGACAGTACTACTTTAATCATGACAACTCTATCATGAATTTATGACAAGCAGGCACCAATGAATTTACATTGCATACGCTAAATCCAAAGTAATTTAGAAGAGAACAGAAAAGCCAGACCCAGCGTCGCGGACAGAAAAACATTTTACCTAGCCGAAAAGCTAAGTGGAGAGAGAGATGAAAATTGAATACCAAACATTTTGATTTAGAAACGCAAAGCAAAGGAACATTATTTTAGACACGAAAAATATGTGATCTTCATCACAAACTCTTGAAAGAATTCTCGGGAATTCCCCACAAGTTTTGGACAAAAATTTTTTCTGTAAACTGTTACTTGAAAAAATAATTATAAGTATTCGAGTTCCAGTATACATATATATATATTTACTTGAGAAATGCTATTCTACGTACATGATTGTATAGGTTTTCTACCGCTATCGATCAATCGTGTCAAACGTTAATCGATATAAAATGTTTGTCGGGGATTCCCCAAAGATGTTTTGTAGCATAGCATTACATTACGTTTCTTGTTCCTTGTAAAAGAATAATTTTGCATGCATTAGAGATATAAAATTATGGATAAAAAAAAAAGACCTAGTGGTGCGTTTAAGCGCAAACAACGTCAGGAAAGAGAAGACAGTAAACAAAAATTACCTAAAATAGACAAATTTTTTAATCAGCCTTCTACAAGTAGTCTTGGCCCAAATATTTCTGTTGATAGTGACTCAGATAATGTGACCACTGCAGTGCTGGTTGAGAAGCCTATTGAAGAAGATTTGATAATTAATGCAGTCAAAGATTCCGCCATCGATGACGATGTCATCGATCACATCAACGACGACGATGTCTGCATGACACAGGTAACAGCGGAGGAATCATCGACCTCATCATGTTTGGAATATGTGAACCACCAATCTTCTTATGACTTGGGAAACTTTACAAACAAGATATTAAGTAATAGTAAAAAATGCCAAATTCTTGATATGGGACCTTTACAGCCTTTAGGGCCTTTTCCGAAAGACTTCCACCAGAACAACAGGTGTTTTTCAAAATCGTACTATTTTTCAGCTTCTAAATATGGACCAGTTCATCGTTTTTGGCTGTGTTATTCTAAAATTCTAGATGCTGCCTACTGCCAACCCTGCTGGTTATTTGCTTCGCAAAGGAATAATGCATGGTGTACGGGCATTCGGGATTGGAGACATTTATCAGAAAGAATTAAACAACACAGTTTCTCGAGTGGCCATACGGAAGCATGTGCTGTGTATGAACTTTGGGAAAAAAATGATACTATCGACAAAGAACTTGAAAACGAAATTCGTAAAGAAGCGTCTTTTTGGAAAATGGTTCTTCAAAGGTTATTCGATGTCATACTTACCCTAGCAAAGAGTTCATTGGCTTTAAGAGGACACGAGAAATTTAAGTGAGGAAAGGTATCATGGAAATTTTCTGTCCGTTGTAGAGCTTCTCGCCCGATATGATCACGTATTGCAGCAAGTTTTAGATATGCCCAAAGGTATTTTTTTTTATTTCTAAGTTTTGTTCTCATTTTATTTATCTTCTTGTTTATTTTTATTGACTGTTTAGATTCTAATTTTTATTCAAAATCATACTTTTTAACACTTTCCAACTTTTTCTTTTTAACCGATTTCGAGTGTGCTTTAAAGCAAAACTACGCAAGGTCTGTCTGCTTAGGGGATGTGTGTGTGTGTGCGCGCGAGCACTAGTATGTTGGGAAGTGTTTCATAATCGATGCGTTCGGCATGATTTGTCTTTCTTGTTTGTTTCTAGGATCTACAAGATATTTGAGTGCAACAATTCAAAATGAAATGATTGAGTGCTTGGGACGCACTTAAAAATCATCTGCTAGAACAAATTAGAGCGTCACCGTTTTTCGCAATCATTATGGATACGACACAGGACATATCGAAAGTAGACCAGCTAAGCATTGTTGTGAGGTATGCAGTAATAACCAGATCGGAAAATGGACAGCCAGTTGACATAGAAGTAAAAGAAGCGTTTCTAGGCTTTTATGCAGCATTCAATCATAGTGCGGCAGATTTAGTCAACCAGGTGACTACATTTTTTATCGACAAAAATATTGATTTAAAAAAATGTGTGGGTCAAGGTTATGATGGAGCTAGTGTCGATGACGGCGCGTGTGTATAATGGATGTACAAAAAACAGATCAAGTGATATTCCAGCCTAATGCAGAGTACATACATTGCGCCACTCATAATTTGAATTTGGTGGTAAATGATGCCGTTAGAACTTGTATCGAATTACAGATTTTTTCGCAACGCTGCAAGATTTGTATAATTTTTTCGGAAATAGCATCAAACGTTGGGATCTGCTGTCAAAATTCACTGGCGAGTCGGACACCACTCTAAAAAATCTAAATCCGACTAGATGGTCCAGTAGGGTCAGTACAATATCTGCAATAAAACTTCGTTTTTTCGATGTTATCAAAGCATTATCAGAAATAGTTCTCAAGAGTTCCAGTAAAGACGAGCGTGAGTCAAGCAGAAAGTATTAAAACAAAAATGCTAAATTTCGAGTTCGTGTTCCTTTGCGAATTCATGCACCGTGTATTGAATGACATCAATTATGCATCTAAAACTTTACAAAAATGCGATATCAATTTGGACGAGGCAAGTAGAGCTTTAGCAGAGGCAAATGCAAAGATGCAAATTTATAGAAATGACTTCGAATCGTTCAAGTACAAAGCCTGTGAATCCACAAGAAAATATGGTATAGATCCCCATTTTAAAGAAAAAAGGCAAAAGAAAGTTAAAAAAAACATTTTGATGAATTAGCTACTGATTTCGAAACAGGGAAGAAATATTTAAAATTACTATTTTTAATAATGTACTCGACACAATAATAGCTCAATTAAATGCACGTTTTGGTGGTATGAGTGCAGTCAGTCAAATATTCAATTTTCTAACACCATCATTTTTATTGGATGTAGATGAAACAACTTTATTACAAAAGTGTGACAAATTCCAAAGTAAATATTCTGATATAATAGGCCTCAACTTTTCCCTTCAATTTCTTAATATTTACCACCTACTTCTACCTGAATTAACTAAGGCATGGACTATTCACCAATTCTGTAAAGAAATAATGAGAAAATATGGAGTGCTAGAATGCGGCCTAACAGAAGTATTTACAGCAGTGCTACTGTTCCATACAATTCCGGTTACTTCGGCAGAAGCTGAAAGATCATTTAGCAAATTGAAAATAATAAAAAATTATTTAAGGAATACTATAGGCCAAGCTCGACTCCGACATTTATTGCTAATAGCAATTGAAAATAAAGCCGCATCAAGCCTAGATTTAACTGAAGTCATTGATACTTTTGCTAAAGCTAAGGCTAGGAAAAGATTATAAACTAAATTGTTATTTTGTTGTCAGTATACACATTAGTATAGTAGGCAGGCCTGACTTTCATATAATAACTGGAAGAGATCCCTTAAAGGGATGTTTGCCTTTGTATATGACTTATCTGTATAAATTGTTTTTTCATTATGCTTGCACCGGAAGTTTAAATTTCTGCCCTGTTTTGCGGGACGAAAATGCTACTTTACTCTTATGAGAAAGTCTGCGTGTTTGCTACCCTCGCCTTCGGTTAGGGAGTCAATTTTACACGCGGGTTGAAATAGCCTACATTCTTCCCTCGGTGTGTAAATATACTATTAAGGTTTTATGTACAATAAAGTGTTTTACATGCGTGCGTGCATAAACCTTTTGAATTACTTAGTTTTATTGCATAATACCAATATTATTAATCCAAGTATAGTATACGTTCCTAAACACTTTACCTGTAGAACCTAGGCGATCACTAAAGCTCACTCAAGACACTCGTGCACATACAGTAGAAGACCCAAAATCCGCCGATCCAAAATCCGCAAGGCTCTAAAATCCGCACTGTCTGTTCAATGTAAACAATGAAATCTGCCCTGCCAGCTGCAAGTTCAGAAAACTACACTATAACCACAAAGTATATCTAAATAAGCTATTCCCACTTGAATTAAAAAATTTTAGGAGTCTGTGAGCTCTAATCTTAACATTGATAACTTTCAAATGACTGACAGTGACATAATTGACACTGAATTATGATCACATGACACAGACTCTGGCACAGTAACAAGTGAGGATGATCAAAAAGTTGATAAATTAACATTTAATGAAGGTTAGGCTGTGAGAAAGAAATATCTCAGATTTGTAGAGCAGTTAAGCTGTGTTACAAACAGAAAATAATGAAAAATAAATAAAAACTATAATTAGAACATCCCAAACTCCTAAACTATTGAATATACATGTTTGAATAAGTTGTACTATAATCTCATAATTTTGTATATTGCATTAATCCTCTGTATTTTTATATCATGATTCTAATTATAAGTAACATGATTTGTTTCCCTTGATCTCTATTGTGTTTTTTTTTTTTTTCTATTATTTTCAGAGGGGGTGGAAATAGAATAAATTTCCTATTATGACCCAAAATCCGCAAAATTCTAAAATCTGCAAAAGGTCTGGAACCAAGCTGTGCGGATTTTGGGTCTTTTACTGTATATGTAGTAAGTAGTTTTGCTGTGCCATGCAGTGCACGATAAACAGCTGATGATAAACTAGTAGCTTTGTACCTTTAAAGCAGGGCTGTAACTAGACTGTTGTTTTGGGGGGTTTCACTTAACTTTTTACCAAATGATTTGAAAAAAACTATGGTATTGGGGAAAATACTTTCTGAAAATAACTATACAGTATTTTTTTTTGGGGGGGGGGGGTTCAACCCTATACCCCCACCCCCCATTGGATACGGCCCTGCTTTAAAGTATTTATATATATTTACATTTTGACTTGATAAAACCTAAACCGTTAGGGCCCCAGTTTTTTTTGTTTTTTTTTTTTCTTTTGCACCAGGGCCTTCGGCTACCTAGCTACGCCTCTGTGCAACATCATGAAATCAGCAGCCTTGAAGGGTTTTATTCAACTTCGGAAACAGATAGAAGTCATAAGGGAACGTTTCAGGTGAGTAAGGAAGGTGTTCCAAAATTTTCCACTGCTATCATTGCAATAGCAGAGTGACATTGCTTGCAACATGACAATGCATGTTGTCATATAACATAATAGTGTTTTGCAATAAATGTGGACGTTTACTCCTCATAGCCGAACTCAGATGGTGCTGTAGAAATCGGCAATAGTAGTTTGCATTGACAGTTTGTCCTGCAAGCACAGTCAACTCCCCCTCCCCCCTACAGACAATTGTGCAACCGTCCTATACCTATACGGTAATGCACTTTTGCCACAGGCTTCCAGTAATCCTCAGCAACATTCTGAATTCTGCTACATTTTTGCCATGGGTAACTTCTATTTTAAGCAAGACCACTGATCACCTTTTGAAAAAATGCTTTAGAGCGATGAAAGCAAAACTCTTCACTTTAATGCCACACAACAACTCCCCTCTAACTACATTAACTGTTTTTTGCACTCTACACATCGACAACAGTTCCACTTCCCCTTTTCCTATTTGTGCATGCCTGCTCTTCTGCAAGTTCCTAGGTTAAGTTGCCACTATTTAATTTACAGCCCTTGTAAAAACTGTTCTACATTTTGATTTACAGCTTTCACCTTTTTTGAACAGAAAGTTTGCTAGTCAGATGTTTCTCCAGCTAACAATGCTACATAAGAAGAAGCAAAACTATACATTTTCTTTCAAGAATTAAATAAATTTCAAAGTTATTATGATTATTTATTATTTTATTTTAATGATACAATTTTTAAAAACAACTTTCTACAATATTTATAAGGCGAATGAGATATTACCTTTAAAAATATATATTACCTGATGGGGACATGCTCTCAGCATTTGTTCTCATTTCTACCAGGTAATTTAAGTTGCACATTCTTAAAAATGCTTTTACACTGAGACAAGCAGCATTATCTGGCAAAAGAATTTGTTCAACTGAAAAAGAAAATATTAAACACATAAATACCATATCATACTATCTTAATGCCTAGTATAACAAAGAAAATGAATATTTTTACTCAAACACAATGCTACATATACTATGTAGAGTAATTTTTTTTTTAAAGTCATCTGAAGAACTCTCAAATAATATTACAAAATCATGTTTCTTGTTTTCAATGAATCTGGCAATTTTTTGCTTTTATTACTGATACATTGATAAATACAGATGTACATTCATTAAATCTAGTATCAAGGAATACAACAAACTAACATTTTGTAAAATAATGAATGAATAATTAACATTTGTAAAAAGAGTGACTTTTATAAGAACTGGTATTAAAATTCACAAAAATAGATACTGAAATCCATTATGGATTATGATACACTTTCCAAGCAGCATTTACAGAAGTGCACTTTAAATAGGATATAATATTGAAGATCGTTTAAACAGTTTTAGTAGGAGATTTTAACAGATTTCAACTCCGGAAAAGTGTAATATGGAACAAGAAAGAGATAAACATGGCACACTCATGGATTATGATGCACATTCCAAACAGTATTTATAAAGTAAATATATTGTTAGGCTGGGTGCAGATGATAAAACAGTTTTAGTAGGTGTATTTAATAAAGATTTAGATTCTAAGGAATTGTTATATAAATACAGGAAGAAAACACGGCACACTCGTGAATGAAGATACACTTTCTAATTTAATGCAATAAAGAAGGAAAATAGAGAAGATGCATGGATTAAGATATACTTTCAATATTAGCACTTAGTGCATATTTAAAATATAAAAGTGTTTCAGTCTTTCCCCCCCCCCTTTTTAAAGAGATGTGATGATGCTTTTCTGTCGGTGGCCTACAAGAAGCCTGACTTAACTACCTGCTATTTTCTTTAGGGCTACAAAATAAAGGTGTTTTTTTTAGCCTCTAATAGAGATGTAATGAATATTCAGCCACTATTTGGTATTCGGCTGTTTTGCCAAAATTATTGGTAAGCTGGATACTGAACAGTTATTCAGCCGAATATTGTGGACGAATATTCAGCTGAATAATATCAGAGCAAAGAGAGAAAAATATTTTTTTTAAGTGCATTTAAATAATATTGCTTAATTATACTTCAATGCGTTAATCTCATATAATAAAATATACTAAGTCATTGAATTTTAAGCTGAATGTAACATAATCTAATGTATTTAATAATATTACAGAAATACAGACTTTTCTACATGGTGAAACAACTTGACTTGATTTTCTAATTTCTTTAATGGGTGGTCGTTTTTTGTCAGATCCTCAATTATAAACATAATTTTGAAAAGCTGCTAAATATGTTTTGCTCAGAGAGTAAAGCCCAGAACAGGATGTGATTATGTACAGTTACCAGATAAATCACATTTACCATAGCATATTTATTGAATAATGAATAGCTCAAAATATAATTATGCTGTTACTAGGTTTCACTTTGTAAAATATATATTTAGATGGCCAGGATTTTTCAGTTTTACAGATAATATGCTGTTGTTAGTTTTTAAGTACCTACAAATAATATAAAATGAATTATAATTGCTCTTTATTTAGCATTTAATTACAAAATTTAAAAGCAATATTTTAAATACAATTAAAATGAAATTTTAAAAAATTTAATACTTGGTATTCGGCATGAACTATTGGCCGAATATTCAATATTTGGCTATTCAACCAAATCACTATTTGATGCATCGCTAACCTCTACCAGCTGACACTGTTAAGCTGAAAAAGAGGATAACTACAGCAATCAAAACAGTAAGACCAGACTTGCTGAAAAAAAAAAAGTGTTAGGTAATGTCTGCTACAGAATTAGATATCATTCATGTTTCTGGTAATGGCCACACTAAACATTCAAAACTTTATGTTATTACAACTTTTTACAGTTTCTTCTATTTCCCTTTCCCATTCCTGTGTGTATCTGGTATAGTTTTGTAAATACAACTTTTCATGATACACATATTTTTGATATTCAGGATCTGTAATCTGAATATTTATGGTTTATAAAAGTTCTACAATTTAACATTACCTATGGTCCCATGCTGCTATAAATTGTAATTAAATGGGACTGAAAAAGTAAACACTTTCAGTCATATAGCATCTTGTTATTAATATATATACATATATATATTATAAGACTCCTTTTGTAACTGTATAAGAAAATAAAATTTGTACATTCACATTTAATATGTACTTTTATGTATTGTTAGTCAAATTGTATATACAGTAGGTATAATATTAGTAAATGCAATATACTGTAAACTCCAAATCAAAAGAAGGTAATTAATAAATTATGTATATGCCTTTGCTTCACTCTACAAAATCAATTCATCACCCAAGACACAGTACGATTCCTGCAATAGACAACTGAAGTGTTATACTGCATGGTAAAAATATTTATCTTTTTTGATAATTAGAGAACACCTTAATCCTCAAACAATGAGGAAAAGCTCATTCAGTCTACCATGATAAACTGTGTATAATTATGTATTTTTTAGGTCCTTACAGTATCATTATATGCAGGTTTTACTGTATTTTGAAATTTAATAAAACAATTAAATATGAATTTGAAAGCTATAATTACCTTCAAATGGTTGGTATAATTTTGCATCTTCAGGCCAGGGTTCATTAGCTAAAAATAAATAATAATAAATAAATAAAATAAATAAAGATATATTTTCAAAAAATTTAGTATATGATGCATTTAAATATTAATATACTTATAATGATTCTCCCAAACTAGGGAATGCAATCCCAGCACTGTTTTCTGTCTTGTGGGATTTCGAGATTGAGATTTATTGATCCCGCGGCATTGACATTTTATTTAGATAGGACTTCATTTCAACAGAGAAAAGTAAAAAAATGTAAGATTTTAAGCACTATGAAGTTTAACTTTAATAATAATAATTAATCATATGAGATAATTTATACAATAACTTATAGAAATATGAAAATTATAAACATGATTTTCAGAATAATATTCTAAGTTATGCCTTATGTTAGTTGCTAAAAATCAGGAATTTATGGAAATATACAATTTATTTGACACATTCACGTACTTATGTTATTTTCTGAGTTGCTGAAAAAATAACATACAAAATTGAACAAACCTTATGAATCATTTCCTAGTCTAGATTTAATTTTAGTAAAATAATTAAAAGTGTGAATTAAAAAATTAAAAACTAAAATGGAAACTTTTTATAATTAATTTCTGACTGTTCGCTAACTAGCAGTGCTGGATTTAGATGTGCGGAGGTCCTGGGGCAACAAAGGAGTGTTGTCCCCTAATTATTTCTGAAACAACTTAGCAATTTTTTGAACAACCAGTGTGGCGAAGTGGGTTTGCCATTAACTCATAGCCAAGATGTCCAGAGTTCGATTCCCGTGGAGGTAGATTTTATTTATACAAATGTGTCTATTTCTTGTCTGGTGTTGCACTCTTAATGTAATCTTGATATGGCTCGCAACCGATCATGTTGACTTCCAGTAGTATGGAAAATGTGTGCAAAGAGGCAGATGCTTTGCATCTGACTTCTTTGGGGATGCAGGTCTTTGGCATATTGATATGGGTACATTTCTTCGAGCTATATGATGGAATCGACTTGCAGGGCCTGTCGAGCCTAATATAATGTTTGAATATTTTTTTATACAATTTATGAAAATAAACAATTTAGATGGGCCCCCCATCATGCCCCTTTGTCAATCAGTCGCATATATATATGACGATGGTTTCAATATCAGTTATTGTCAAAGATTAATATTAACCATTTTGACAAGAATTCGAAATGCACTTTGGAATGTTCAATATGAAAAATGAGTGGAAAAGTGGGAGAACCAGTCTTCCATTGTTAGAATTTTATTTTTTTTTTAAATTATTTTGCACATCATTTGGTATCCGTTAGGAAATTTTACGAAAAAATGTCTACTGTGGGGGGCCTCTCTTTTGTGGAGGGCCAGGGGCTGCAGCCCCGGTTGTCCTCCCGTAAATCCGGCCCTGGCTAAGAGATAAATTAATAGGGTTAGGTGGGGTAAAATGAACAGTCTACAAAAAGCAGACAATAAATGTCAAATGCATTGGTTTATTGGCACACTGATTTTTGTTTAGCTCATTTTATATTACAAGCAATATTTTTAAACTGATTTATTTGATTTATTAATATTCTTTTAATATGTAATGGCAGCACTTAGAGTTTCATGTTTGACTCTATCTATACAAGGTTAGGTAAAATCATACAAGCCGGTGCCCACCCCATGTAAACATGGCGACAGTCGCTGGAGCTTGGCGACCGCCAAGCTCCAGCGACTGTCGCCATGTTTACTAGTCATTCTAGGCAACCAGTGGTCCGTTTTTAACTAAAAAAACCCCAGTGGATTCAGCAACCTAGTTGTACAGCTATCTAAACTAGGCAACCAGTGGTCTGTTTTTAACTAAAAAAACCTCAGTGGATTCAGCAACCTAGTTGTACAGCTATCTAAACTAGGCAACCAGTGGTCCGTTTTTAACTAAAAAAACTCAGTGGATTCAGCAACCTAGCTGCACAGCTATCTAAACTAGGCAACCAGTGGCCCGTTTTTAACTAAAAAAACCTCAGTGGATTCAGCAACCTAGCTGTACAGCTATCTAAACTAGGCAACCAGTGGCCCGTTTTTAACTAAAAAAACCTCAGTGGATTCAGCAACCTAGCTGTACAGCTATCTAAACTAGGCAACCAGTGGCCCGTTTTTAACTAAAAAAACCTCAGTGGATTCAGCAACCTAGTTGTACAGCTATGTAAACTACGCAACCAGTGGACCGTTTTTAACTAAAAAAAAACAACAACAGTGAACTAAGCAACCTAGTTGTACAGCTAATGTAAACTGGGCAAACACTGGCCCGTTTTCAACTCAAAAAAACATCGGTGGATTAAACAACCTAGTTGTACACCTCTTATAAAGTCAGTATGATTAGAATAGCACGTAAATAGCACTTACGAAAACATAAACACTTCAAATATCAATTTAAAATTCACATTAAAAACCTTAAACATCGAAAGATTCGTTAAAAAAGAACACTTACCTCTATTTTTCTGGTAAATAACCGCTCAGAAATGTCCCCAACACCCACCGGCTTATAACGTACTATATTTCTAACAAACACCCACAAATTCTTTTCTTATATTAACATAACACATTTCATTCCCTTCCATCAATAATGCAAACAATTTCAAATTCCCAAACCTGACGAAACACGTATTCTTTATGGTTGCCAGTCACAACTACCACCGGCAGTTGGCGGTGCATCGCTCACTCTCGCGTCAGATTGTTCGCCAATGATTTGTAAACAAACCATTGACATGTAAACAAGGCACCGTATACGGAATATAGTCCCAAGGTTAAAATTTACTTTGCTGTAGCATTTTTATGATTTAAAGTTCTTGAAATTTTGATGATGCAAAGTCTACTGTCATTCTTGAGGAATACATTTCTGTATCGAGATAATTTGTATTTGTATTATTTTTTATTTTGGAGTAGTTCAAAGAAAGTGGGGTAAAACAATCTCACTGCTAGGCTTGCACTTAAAGAACACATGTATCATTTTAGATTTCTTTTTTTTCATCTAATATATTTTATAAGGTATTAATAGTAATAACGTGAATAAATAAATAGATTCCGCTATTTTACTTCTATTTTTACCTGGAAATAAGAAAAATAACCCAAAATTACAATACTGGAATCATAAATTTATAAATAAATGCTAACAGAGGATGTGTTTGCTGCACATTTTGAAGAAAAGCATGAAATTGAAGACCATGAAGTAAAGAAAGTATGCTATTCTTGAAATTTTGTGAAGAAAAATTCCAATTCTTATTTAAAAAGAGTTGAAAGAAGAGTTCAAAATGGCATACCGTAATGCTTCTATCGGACAAAATATCTGCTGGCTCTTTAAGTGCTGTGGTAAACGTTTTATTAAGCATTTTTGGACAGATCTTGTCTGCAGAAAAGGAGCTATTTACAATTTAATACTTTGTAAAATCTTTATTTGAAAAAATGTACATTGCCAGAAAGTGACGATGTCGAGGAAGTTCAAACTGAACAGATAATTCAAATACTGGATGATCCAAATTTCGATAGTAGAGGACATTATAAATTCTGATAGCTAAATTAAAATTCCATGTAAAACTCTTTAATAAAATATTTGTTATCTATTTTCCAGATGATCTTATTCATATAATATCATTTTCTATGAGCGTGTTTCAATTTTTTCATGTATAATCATTTTACCCCACACCATGGGGTAAAATGATCATAATAACAAGCTAAAAAGAATTAATGATCAAACAGTTTTAATGTTTATAAAAGAAAAAAACAAAAATTTGTAGTTACTGTCAGATAGTCTAATGTAAAATATTTGTCAAAAAATTTTAAATATGTTGTATCATTTTAGATGTGTAGCTTAGTAAAGTTGAAAATAGCTAAATTTATAGTCATTTTACCCCACCTGACCCTATGAAATATTTCAGTTCATTTAGAGAATTGGGAAGTTTGCGAAAAATTTAGATTATAATGGTTTAGATTTAGATGTTCGATCCAGATTCCTATTGGAAGATAATTTGCAATAGGAATTGCAAAGTATCTTCCAATAGGAGATAGGATTCAGATTCCAGACAAGAATTCAGTTACTGAGGGCAATTCATTGTATTTATCATATTCAATTCATAATTATTAAATAAGAAAATTCACAAAATACGTGATGAAATTCACAAAAATAAACGGTTTTCACAAAAATGGGACCCTGGAAAAAATCACTGGTTCGACTCCTGATGCTGCAGGGTCAAAAATGAATTTATAAAGCGCATAGTTTTATAAAACTTTTAATTTAACCTATCGAAAACTGAAATACTTAGAAAAAATTAAAATATTGATAATTATTTTTTATGGTAGTCACATTTGCCAAATTCTATTCGATAACTTGTTTTATTTGAATACGAGAATTAAAAATAGATTACTGCTTAGCCTAAAGATCATCGACCTCGCGTGTTTAGCAGACTTTTCGCTTGTTGATACTCGAAGTATTTCAAATGACAATATGAGTAAATTATTATATTTTCGTTAGCAATGAATTGTGAACTGAATTACACACCTGCTATATATGCCATATAAAAAATTTAGAAACAGTTTATTTTTCCATTTTACTTTAACCTGTTTGACCTACAAGAATGTGTCTCCATAGATTAGACATCTGATAAAATACTGCTAAAAAAATGAAACAAGAACACATAATTGCTTTCACATTTGGAAGAGATGTAGCTTTTTTTATTTTTAGTGTTTTCAAAAAGAACATTTCTGTTAGAAGCATAGGATTAATATTGTTATATAATGTCATTAAATGAACACAGTAATATATACCAATTTGTGAAGCTACACCAGTTTCCGTTAATAATACCGATGGCATTTTTATAAAGCTTTTTTTCTACTATAGTTATTTATGCTCTTTTAATGAAATTAACATAAAACTAAAAACATTAATATCTCGCTCGTGCCGATCACCGAGAATCAAAACAATAACCGGTTTTCTTCGATTATATAAAATCGATTCCGGATGAATAGTTCCTCAAGCTGTAAACCGAAACTTACAAGCTAAAATATTTTTTCAGTGATGACGTAAGAACAGCAGTGAATGCTTGCTTGACTGACGTCACGATGGTTAGGCTGCTACGTTATTGGCAAATTGCTTGAACATCACGGAAAAGACCAGTTTGTTGCAAAACTAAATGAAATTAAAGAACGGTGGGTATCTATTAAATGTACTAATTTAAGAAAACACACGAAATGCTAGCTATTATTTCGATTTTCTAATAAAATATTCATATAAAGTGAAAACAAGTGTCTGTACTTACGTACTTTACAGCCAGCTATTCTCGCCAACAACTTTTTTTTGCCAAAGGGTTGCAATGAACTGTATTGCAACAATGAATCTGACATTCACATTCCACACGCACACGAAATCGCACTTTTTGGTGGGATGACTGCACAGTGGCGTAGCGTAGCTTTTGAAAGTAGGGAAGCAACTTTATAAATTCAAAACTTTTCTTAATACGTACCCTACAGTTAAACTGTTTCGTTTAGAAGAAATATATACTTACAGTTTTATATCCAAATAATAAAATTACATACAATTATTCAATGTACAATTAACATGCTAGCCTAGCGTTGTATTAATGCAACATCATTAGTGATATCTGAATATTTATTTTTACCATCATATAAACTTCACGCTAACGTCTAGGTTGTATTTATGCAACACTTTGCATGTTTGGCGGATCTTTGTTCTTCAGCAGCATGGTACTTGACGATATATGTGTTCTACATTCAGATTACTATAGTTAAACAGTTTAACATTTATGTAGCGAAGCTATAGGAATTTTAAGCTCAATCGTTTAAGTATAAATGTAGCATATTGCAAATAATATACTAACTATCGTTCGGAAAAGGGTGATGTGTAAAAGCTTATGAAGTATGTGCAATTTCTTATGCATTATAGTGTTTTTAGTTATAAATCAGATTGATTTTAAGAAATTTACTTAGTTTATTTTAAAATGGTAAAATTTTGTATATTTTTTTACAGGAAGAAAAAGAACAAATTTTACTAAGTTCATTTCAGTCAGTTACTCATTAAAGGAGTTCACACATTTATGAAATTATGCTAATATGCACAGAATTACTGTTACTTGAAGGAGAAAAAAAAAAGTGACACTTGATGCGAATAATGAATAATTGTTTAAAGATTTCTAAAACAAGATTTTTAAAAATAAATATATGTATTATTTTCTGGTTTTTAAATATCTATTCCGTGAAAGGAACTGAAATAACTACCCAAAAACAATTTCACTTTTTCCTATACAAGTTTACAATTGCTAGAAAAAAGTCCTTCTTTTTTTATATAAAATCTAGAAACACTTACTTATACTTATGATTACTATGATTACTTATGATTACTGATACTTATGATTATTATAACACATACAAAATTCTTTCAAAACCAAAAATTTTACTTTAAGAAAAATAAAAAATGTGAGAGAGAGGGAAACATTTCTAAATAAGTAAATTATTATTTTTACAAAATACAAAGAGATATTTGAAAAAAATGTGCACTAATTACTGTACACCCTCCAAACAAAGTATTCGAGAAAGATATAAACTTCCTATTTTAGATTTGCAGACAATGATTGAGTTTTTGAAAAACGCACAACTTGACAGAAATATGGAAAGTCATATTTATACATAGCCTAATTCATATTCTATAATAAATAAATTTTAATATACGAAACCAACGTAGGAAATTTATCTCTTACTCGAATACTTTTTTTGGAGGGTACTAAAAGCTTTTGTATGTCGTTTATTTTAACGGAGTTTAAAAAAAACTGAAACTAATAAAGGGCAACATTGTCAGAAAAAGTCCGAAAAAATTCCCTGTAAATTTTCCTCCTGCATTCACTGTGAGTGAAAATTCCCGATTGCACAACCCCGTTTTCCCTTGTCTTTTCCTTTCCAGGCAAGCTGCACTTCTTTGATTGGTGGTTGGAACTGGAAGCAACTAACTTGACTGCTTCCCGCAGACTGGACTTCATGGCGCAACACTTTCGGTTTTCTCCCTTCCCCTTCTATTTAGAAAATACGAGAGGAGTGGAAGATGGGATGTACATTGCTTCCACAGCGCCTTGTGTGGCTATTGTGCTACTACTGTCCTCAAATTAAACTTTCAACTTCCTCGCAATTTTCTCTTCTGGGCGAAGCGCTTTTGAACTTAACTTTAGGTTGGTTTAAAATATTTCTTTTGATATATGAAAAACAATTGGCAGTGAAAAGTAGGTAAAATTTTTGAAGGGAAGCAATGCTTCCATTACATCCATGGACCCTTGGTAAATACGTAACAACCCAAGTACCTTCATACGGACAAATAACACTGGCTCGTTAAAATGTATAACTTTTTATTACTATTGCATAAATAAAAATTGTAATTTAAATGAGAGTTTCCTTCAAAATGATTTTAATGCACCAAACTAGCATAAATAAAACTAAAATTCAGAGAAATCATTTGCTGATCAAAATAAACTCTATAAAATCAAGAATTCACGTTTGTATAATTCAGCAATTTCGTTGCTTCATACATCTATAGGGATTTTGTGTAGAAGAAAACGCATTGTAATGTTTTCAGTTTTTAATTAGAGCGTTGACGGATGTACTTACCAGTTTGTCAATATTTAGTAAGCGACGCTACCTTGCTCGATTGCTGGAGTCGGTGGTGACTTTGATGCATCAGAAACGTCCAAATTCATGTTAGCGTTGTCGCCTCAAACTTAAAAAAAGAGCCATTTTAATGTTGGTAAGCCATTTACGGTAGATCACTAGTATAAGAGCAACGTTTGAATTGTTAAATCCGAAAGGAACGCCTTGAAGCTTGATATACGAAATCTAGAAATACCTAAATGATCCCTGATAAAAACAGAAAAACTTTAAATAGTTGAAAAAAAAAAACGAGTTATGCAAATCATAATTCTTTAGAAATTTCACAACCAACTTCAGTCAGTTTCAAATTACCCAACCGTTCGTTGGTCGGGAAAAAAGCCAATCTGTGACTATGTCATAGAGTCTTGACGTCACACTCCGCAGGCATTTTATCTAGTGTAGTGTTGCTCTACACTAGACGCTCCCGAGACGATCCCGAAACCGCTTCACTCGCTCGGCGCCGGACATTCGGGTGCCTGTGTTTGGCCCATAACTGCCTCCTTCCTACGGTAGCAGTGATTACCGTCTGACTCTACCACAAGCTGAGGCCGACATATTTATTTTTTAAATTTTTGATACACTTTCTGGTTATTTTTTCCAATAAATATTGTCCAAATTACATGTACTTTTATTTGAATAGATCGGCATAAATAAAGTCTATAAACACAGGAAAGAATCACAGCGCTATCATGCCTGAGTCATGAGTTACACTGAATAGAAAGCAGCGAGAGCTCGGGTTTTTGTCATTCAGCTCAGTGCCATTCTCTTTCCACCTTGCCCAGACCATACGCAAACTCAAGGTCACACAGCAGCGAGCTGAATATAAAAGTTAAATAATGACACTGAAGACTACTAGTTATGTGATTATGAAGGCAAGACGATGTAGACCTTTCCGTTACGGTTCACTTTTCTGGCCTGTTACACTTGCGTGACTTTAAATACGTTCCACGTCAAAAGGGGAAACAAGTATGATTTTTAAAGAAAATCGACTTTATATTTTTTCACTACAACGAAAAATTATCACCATTGTAAAGCAGTGGGTTTTGCATTTTCTTGACGAATATAGAAGATATTGCCAAGCTGAGTTTAATTTTGGGAACTTACTTTTTGCATCAAACATGACGATAAATTGTCAAAAGTAGCCAACATTGAAGGCTTTCGAGACACTACAACTAAAGGTCTGAGCCATCAAAGAAATTGTGATGTTGGTGTAATGACTTTTGGAAGACGACAGCTGCGCATCGCGGAGTAGAAAAAAACTATAAAAATGTAGAAAATTAAAATGCAGAACAGTTAAACTATTATCCCAGTGGTTAAGGCGTTGGACTCGTAACCGGAATGTGGAAGGTTCTATTCCAATGTAACACTAAAGACCAACGTGTACATGCGGTGTGCGTTCCGGTAAATCCGTAGTTCCGAGAGTCCTCTCGGTGATAGCTAGCAGTTTCTGAGGGGTGCCAATATTCAGAATAGGGATGGACGCGAGACGAAAAATTGGAGTCTCGCGTCTCGCAAAACAGCCGAAAAGCTTTGTCTCGTCTCGCAAAAATCCCTATATCATAATGTTAAAAATGCTTGTCTCGTCTCGCAAAAAAGCTGTAAATCTCTGTCTCGTCTCGCAAAAAGTCGTCTCGCGTCCATCCCTAATTCAGAAATCGCCTATCTTCTGATGAGGATCCAAACTGTGGCAGGAAACTCCGGAAAGGACGTAATTAGCTGTAAACGACACATTCAGTGACGTGAGCTATCTTCTCCTGGAAAACAAACAAATTATTAAATTAGTCGACGAATGTTTGTGACAGTATAAAAGCTAGTTAAAATGAGTTTTTAGAAGCACCGAGAATAAATATCTCTTACCACTATGTTATGTGAACAACAACAACAAAAAAAAAAGGCTATTGCTGAATACATTTCGTTCAGCAGGAATAATTATTTACTCTTTGAAAAATTAAGTCGCATTGTTATGACAAAATTTACTTTTTTGATTTTACTTTACTATGACAAAATTTACTTTTTATCGAAGTTGTATTTCTTAGATTTAACTTTTGAATTGTTCTGCGACGCCGAAGCACTCCTATTTAAAACATGGTGGAGGCGACAAGCAGAAAACACCCGGCGGCTGCGCAGACCAATAACCACAACTGACACAGCTAATGGCAACCCTTTAGGTTTTAAAGGGTTGCCTAAAGTTTAGATAACGATTTAAAACTCCGGCCCACAGGGAGGGAGCTATAGGGGGCTAAAGCTTTCCCATCCTAATATAAAGGTGAAGAAATAAAAGTGGCAATCTTTTAAAAATAGAGAAATCACTGAAATAATAAATTAAAACGTTTAATATAAAATTTGTCTTCAAATTGCTTCCAAGGTACTATTTTATAGAAAAGAAGTTGATAGTTAAATAAATATATACTGATGTCTCATTTATACGCGTTTTAAAAACCGATTTAAAATCGTTTATAACTGAGGGTGGCGTATAACTGAAAGGCTCTTATTTTTTTGAACGTATAATTTCACTTTACATACAAACTTTAATTGCACTAACATTCTTTTATCAAAATATCATCAGCATTGCAGTTTGTTTTTGTTTAGGCCGCATTCGTAATACAATCTCTTCTAACTCATTAACCCTTTAACGCGCCCTAGTAGCACAACTAGTTAAAAAAACGTTCAAATTACGTTGCAAACACGTTTTATGACGTTAAAAAACGTGTTTTAAACGTCTTTTGGACTAATTGTGCTACTAGGGGAAGTGTTCCCACTCTGGGAACACCAAACTCTGACGTTTTGACTGTTGCCAGTCATGAAGAATAGATTTGATTTCTATAAAAATAGTTGCTGGGGACATAGCTCGACGAGAATCCTTTACTTTTTAGCACGTCATTTAAAGTAAAAAAAATTGTCACGATTATTTTTAACAGGACTGACATCTGCTGAAAAATCGAAGAATTCGAGAACACCTGGATCGATTGCCCAATGCTGAAAAAAGGGCAGCCGTTGCCATTGCTCGACTTAACTACCAGCAAGATGGCGGACGATCGAAACGTTCATCGCGTGCCACAGATCTAGAGACGCTTTTTTGACGCAGCTGGCTATGCTGCACAGTCAGCTTTCGTCAAAAAAGGGTCTCTAGATCAGTGGCACGTTTCGATCATCCGCCATCTTGCTGGTAGTTAAGTCGAGCGATGGCAAGGGCTGCGCTTTTTTCAGCATTGGGAAAGAGTTGCGCCTCAAAGGGTTAAAATATGTTATTGTATTAGAAGAAGAAGTCATAACTTTACAGATAACGTCTCAATTTTTCTAGGGCTCCTGAAGCAGTAGCCCAAGATGGAACAGAGAGTTTCAGTTGCATCATTATCATCTTATTTATCATCATATTCAACCGTAACTCATCAAAAACAGTTTCAATGTCTTAGTTTATTTGATATTATATCTTTATCAACATTCCCAACATTTTCGTTTTTCGAACACCGTGTTTTCGAGGACGATGGAGAAAAGTTCATCTGCGTGACAGGATTTGTGAATTGCGCTGTTTATTTTTGTGTATAACTGAGAAAGACAATTCAAAGTGGCGTTTATAAGTGAGAGACCTATATCATTATTTTCCTATTCCTCGAGATGGGACCTTCCGAAATTCTCGTATAAGTAAGAGGTCACTATACTTACATATAAAGCACATATTCAATAGAATATGTACATTATGGGACCTTCCGTTAATACGGGACGTGAAGAGACCACATAACTATTTATGAGGCTATAACCGAGAGGTTATAGGCCTTGCTCTCCTCTACGTAACACTATATAAAATCCTCTACAAACGAGTAAGTAAGCATGAATTAATGACTATGTCATTTTTATCTCTCACCCCCTTTATTGAAAATTGTCCGAAAAATGTGTCCCAAAAAAGCGACATAAAAGTATGCGACATAATTTTACATATATTTAAATACTATTAGTTCACAACAACTTTAATCTATTGTTAGAATATTTCGTAAGCTGTAGAATAGGCATCCCATGTATTTTTCTATAAATAGGTTACACTCAGAGGAATTACCCTATGTAATTTTTGTGATAGCTTGACTGTACTAATAAACATGTTTTCGTTTAAAATAACTTCCTAGTTATTTACGATTCACTGATTTGACTTTAACATACTTCATACGATAATTTTTTTTTTTTTTATCATTTCACAAACTAATTATTTCCGAAAGTGAATGTACCTAACGTACTTATATTCAGAAAAAATGCCCTGAAGTATTATTATAAGAAGGCCTCGAATCCGTAAATACAAATGGAATCAGTTTGGCAATTACCTTAGAAGCTTTGTGAAAATCCATTTTCGAATGATTAAGTTACTTAAAACTAAAGTGAAGACGTCTGTGATTTATTGGCATCGTTAATGTTATTTTCTGGTAGAGTAAATCGCTTATCATTAACCAAACTTTCTTCTACATCAATGCGTCAATTATGTTACCAGATCGTCCAACTAATTGAAATTAAAATAATTATTGCTAGTTAGAGAGAGAAAAAATGATTTACGTTGGAGCAAAAATTAAACACATTAGTGAACTCGCATTTACGCCGCACTTAAAACCACAAAATACCTCTAGCATGAACAAACGAACCATCTTATTGGAGCATATTTTTCTTGTTTTGTCAGATTCGAAAACTCCACGAAGAGAGAAGCGGGTAATCCAATTCATTTCCCTCCCTCACTGTTCTTTGCTTTAATAGAATTAACAAAACACCGCAAATCACTTCACTTCAGTTGTTAATGTTGTTTGCCTTTCGTCCCCCCTCACCCTCACCCACACTGCATTATTTAAATCCGCTGAGCATCCGAAATGGTTTTGTGTTTTCGTGCAGGTTTCTCTCTCTGTGTTTGCCCGGCCAAATGGCTTAATGCACTGTCCCCCAAGAATGCACGTTATACTCCTCGCAGTATCCCATAAAAAAAATGGCTCCATGCATATATAGAAATGGCTGCGTGAACATACTTAACACGCAGATGCGTGCATGTGTGTGACTGCATGGCTGCGGGATGGCCTCGGGCCTCAATCAACAAAGGGCAATTTTGAGCGTATTTCGGAATTTAATGTCTATTTACTCAATAACTCATCTCGCTGGCGTGTCTTTCTTTCAGCAACTTTTCTGGGGGGGAGGGGGGAGAAGGGCGTTCATAATGGGGCGCAGTGCCGCATGTACCTCGTGTTCGATGCCTCAGGCGAATTTTCTTGTCGATCGTCTGATCGAGATTTTGGAGGGTTGCCAGATGCAAAAGGAAAAATTTTTGGTGTCGCCTACCGCCAAAAGAATCTCCATTTTCACTTACGTTGTGTAAATTTTATTGTTAACGAAAATTTCTGAACTAGAGTTTTAGAATATTTTCAGTTTTTCATTTTATGCCATTCGAAACGCGAGTGAGGTATCGAAAGTATATTTACGAGTTAAACATGATTGGTATAAATTAAAATTTTGCTTTCTATTTCTTAATCATCATACATGTACTTTCATTTTAATTTTCAAAAGAATTTTTCCTTTTTTGAAAGTTTACCTAGAGACTGCTTATTTTGAACTTAAATAACTTCCATTATATCCGTGGCAAACATTATATTACTAAAAAGGCTGCAATAAGAGGCAGTTTTTTAAAAATTTTATTTCTTACGTGAAAATAATATGAGAAAACGATAAAACTATTACGATTTAAAACCAAAATATCTGAAAAGGGTTGCACTAGTACTTAAATAGTTCTAACTTAAAATGAAAATGCTTTTCTTAAAAATAAAAAAAGTAGGAAGTGTTATAATTTAAGAACCAACAAAACAAAAAAATTACTAAAGTGATCATATGAATCTTAGTATATATGAGCATTATTTTGAAACACATAACTTTTTAAAAGCTAACTCAAAACTCAAATCGAGTTTATTTGAAAATTTGAACAGTCTTAACAAAAATAGGATGGTTTGGAATAAGTCTTAGGGTTGGTCAAGTGGGATTAAACTATCAAAAAGAATTTTTTTTTTTTTTTCATCTTGCCCAAAATGTATGCAAGTCTTGCTAAAATGCAACTGAATAAGTACACATATTTAAAGCTGTCAACTTTTTTATAAAATAAAAAGTACTTTTTTGAGTGCTGTATCGTGAATTTCCATTTAAAACTTCTTTTACTGCATTTTACTGCAGCAAGAATTCGTCTGCACAATAAGCTTAAAACTCCTTTAAACGATACATGCCGACGAATGGCCGAGTGGATGAAGAATTGGATTTTGGTACATTGTTGAAGTGCGAAGGTCCAGGACTCTGGCCTACCGTGAGGCTATCAATCTAACAATTTGGAAATTTTGGCGGTTTTCTACAGGTATAATGCGGATACGCGCTAGAACCTCTTAAAAAGTCCTTCACCCAAGACACTCCTCGCTTTGTAGGTAGTCCTAGTGTGCCCTCCTTTAACAAAACATTTAAAGGTGTATTGTGAGTCTGTAAAACTACTTTCACTGCAGTAAGTGTTTGTATGCACGATAAGCCAAAATCCCTTTGAACTACATATAGCGCATTTGCCTGTAAAACTACTTTCACTGCAACAAGAGTTCGTATGCACTATGTCTGTAAAACTACTTTCACTGCAACAAGAGTTCGTATTCACGATGTCCGTAAAACTACTTTCACTGCAACAAGAGTTCGTATGCACTATGTCTGTAAAACTACTTTCACTGCCAAGACTTCGTATGCACGATGTCTGTAAAACTACTTTCACTGCAACAAGAGTTCGTATGCGCGATGTCTGTAAAACTACTTTCACTGCAACAAGAGTTCGTATGCACTGTGTCTGTAAAACTACTTTCACTGCAACAAGAGTTCGTATTCACGATTTCTGTAAAACTACTTTCATTGCAACAAGAGTTCGTATGCACGATGTCTGTAAAACTACTTTCACTGCAACAAGAGTTCGTATGCGCGATGTCTGTAAAACTACTTTCACTACAGCAACAGTCCATACTCATATGCATGATAAGCTAAAACTTCTTTGAATTACTATATGCATAGTGAATCTACCTGTAAAACTACTTTCAGTGCAACAAGAGTTCAAATGCACTAGTCTAAAACGGCGGTTTCCAGGAAATTTAAAACAGAACGCAAAAATTAACACTGAAAAATAAATAAATAAATAAATAGTAGCATTTAAATAATACACTATAGGCCAAATAATTATATTTAGTTTTTCAAACTAATTAAAGATGTAGAGACAGAAATAATTTTTTTTTTAATATCCTGAATAAATGCATAATAAAAGTATTATGCGTTCGCAATCGGTAGAAATTCCGAGACTCAATAATTTTTAAATATTAATACTATTTAAAACAACAACAACGAAATCATAAGTAACTTCCCGTTCCATAAGAACTTTCTGTCGTTTAAATTTCTTGATAAAACTCGTATAATTTTAAAAATAATAATATTGTTTATTTTTGAATTAAGCATATATCTAAGTTATGTATTGAATTTGAAGTACAAGTACTTAGGAAATATTACGCTCTGTTGTCAGTCTTATTTCGAGTACTTGGGCAACAGTAGAAGTGTTCAATCCTCAATCTCACAAATATAATATGTGTCATTCGACGAGAAAATATCCATTTTGGCTTAAAAAGTATATTCGATGTTTTAACAAAAGATGGCAGCACAAGTCCCCTAAAACTATTCATGTAAAATATTTAAACCGCTGTACAAAGTGAAATATCTGCATACGTACACATTCGTTAGACAATTTACAAAGTAATATGCAGAAAAGCATCTTTTGCGGTTATTAAATAACTCATAAAACTTTTAATTTATGGAAAAATCAATAAAATGTCATTTGCCGTGAAATTCAAACCTGTTTAAGACTGTTCAAACAGTTTTATCATATTGCCACTAGCATAAGGTAATTTATTTTGGGGTCCCACCGCGGCCCAAATAAAATAATACACTGAAAATGGGAGATGGCTGAAGTATGGAGATCTAGGGTTCTGTCCTACCGCGAGATTATCAATTTGACGGTTTGGACTTTTGAGCAGTTTTTTCCTGATGTAAAGTGAATACGCGTTAGAACCCCTTAAAAAGACCTCCACGCAAGGCACCACCCTCCAACCAGGAAGGTACCTATCGTGTAGGTTTGCCTTAATACACAGTACAAGTTACTCCAGAAAGGAATTTTAAAAAATCAACTCTGGTGAGAAACAGTATGCTTTTCGGGGGTTTCTGCTTTACATCATAAATATTTCAAAAGAAAATGTCAATATTTTCTCACAGATTTATTAGTAAGAGAACTATATATTTTTAAAGTATTGATTTTAAAATTAAATAATAGGTGCATAAAACTGTTTTGATTGCTTAACAAAGAAATACTCATTATGTGATGGAAATACATTTATTACCGACTTAAAATGAAGAGGTACTGTGTTCAACGCGTATATCTATATGTTTTATTTATGTAAGTACAGCGGTAATTTTTCTTTTTATATTTCAAAGGGGGATAGTTTAGGGGTGGTCTCATATTAGTTTGGCAATATTCTGATACTATTATCATTAAAATAAATAAATAAATAAATAAACGTGTTTTTAAAGGGTTGCCAGTAACGGCGCTGATCGTAATACGTCAAAAGTCGCCAAAGTCCAATTTTAGCGATTTGTCAACATGTTTGCCGTTAAAAAACAAGTTCTCAAAACTGAACTAAGCTTGGCGATATCTGTATTTGGCGTAAAATTCTCAAATCCCATTATTTTGTAATGGGGTAATGGTACAGCTTGAATATTTGCTGCACGGCTGGATGAGATACTTCTCGGTGCTGAATACCCAAATCTGCCGAAGACTGTGCATATAAGAATTTATGGAGAGCTATTTTAATGGCAACCTTAATGGGAAATGATTATGGATTATGTGTATACGCAAATCTGTAAAGAATTAAAAGTCGCCGTTCGTGGAAAATATCCAATTTGTTGTGGAATAACTTTTTATTATGATGAAGTAATTTGAAGTTGGTTTAAAAAAATCATACTAATAAAAAAATCGTTTTCATATTCCCCGCATATCAATGCAAAATTTAAAACTTGTTCATTTACATTTTATTAAGGAAAGAGTATGATAAAATTTATTTAGTACAGATAAAAAGTTTATAATTTATTTAAGAAAATAACTAAAATATTGTCTTAATCTCTTTTATGTATATACATGACTTATGAAAAAGATACAAAACCCGAAAAAATGCCATCCAAAACCACGATAAACACTATTTAATTATTAAAAGATATTAGTCACTGACATGTATCAAACCTTAAAAATTATTTAAATAAATTAAATTTTAAATTTGTTTTGTAACAAATTTTTACTAATAAAATGGATGAGAAATTTATTTAAGTATTTAGCTACTTTTCACTATAATTAATTAAAATATAAAACAAAGAATATTTAATAATCGATGCAAATAAAATTTGAGCACTATTTTACTATGCTAAAAGCTTTTATCCTTTTTATCGGTTATTTTACCAATTTCATCCATAGTTCTCCTGGCTGGCAAACTGCCCTTCATTTATGAACTTGATGTGGGTATGTGGGGGAGGGGGGGGGGTAATCTCTAGTAGAGATGAGTTCGGGCTCATTTTTTGAAGCCCGAGCCCGCCCGAGCCCGAAGACTTTTAATCCGAGCCCGCCCGAGCCCGAGCAATATTTTTAAAGTTGGAGCCCGAGCCCGAAATTTCAGCTAAAGACAAATAAAATTAACTACTACATTAAGAGGATACAATAAATTTTGGAGCTTCACACACCTCCTAGTCCCCGTGCCGCTATTTTTCAATAAGTACGTCTATTTATCCATGAATCACTTTTAAAATCTGTTTCAAGGAGTATGTTCAACAAAGAAGAAATTTTTCACGAGCCCGAGCCCGCCGAGCCCGAACGCAATCGTGAATTACAGAGCCCGAGCCCGAGTCGGGCCCGGCTCGGGCTCGGGCTTTCGGGCTCGGGCTGAGCCCGTCTCATCTCTAATCTCTAGACCTCCTAACTCACGATACTTTGTGATTTAACTTAAACCAGCTTTAACCCTTTGAGGCGCAACCCTTTCCCAATGCTGAAAAAAGGGCAGCCGTTGCCATCGCTCGACTTAACTACCAGCAAGATGTCGGACGATCGAACGCAACGAGACCCTTTTTTTGACGCAGCTGGCTGTGCCGGCACAGGCAGCTGCGTCAAAAAGGGTCTCTAGATCTGTGGCACGCGATGAACGTTTCGATCGTCCGCCATCTTGCTGGTAGTTAAGTCGAGCGATGGCAATGGCTGCCCTTTTTCCAGCATTGGGCAATCTATCCAGCTGTTCTCGCATTCTTCCATTTTTCGGCAGATGTCAGTGCTGTTAAAAATAATCGTGACAATTTTTTTACGGGAAATGACGTGTCAAAAAGTAGAGGATTCTCGTAGAGCTAGGCCACCCGCAACTATTTTTATAGAAATCAAATCTATTCTTCGTGACTGGCAACAGTCAAAACGTCAGAGTTTGGTGTTCCCAGAGCGGGAACACTGCACGTTAAAGGGTTAAACTTTCTGCGCTGTAATTACACTCAGCTTTTCTTTAAGTTTTCTCTCGGCTTTCCCCCTTTTACAGAAAGATTAAAAAAGAACATCATTATAAAAGCGATGTCCTCTTTGTGCGATGCTCTAGTCACATATGGTGCACATTTTATCCGTTTGATAAAAAGAGACACTACTGAGCTAAGAGCTTTAAAATATTTACGACGACATTATATGCACTTTCTGGCTTTTCTCAAATATTTACGTCTTCACCTAGAAAAGATTTCTCTTTATTTATTCTTAATCCCGAAATGTTTTCACGTCATCTCTGAATTTTCTTGCTTCTTCCTTTTATGATTCTGGAAAATAATTTACTTTTTACTAAAAAAACTTATATTGGACTAATTATCTTTTTCAATTTTTGATATCCACCAAAAAAAAATCGATAAGCGGACGACCAAGTAGTTGGAAACAGAAGTATTTCAATAAGTTCGAGAAGACAAAGATTCGAAAAGATTCTTTTTCCAAGAGGGTACTTTCTTGATAATAACCCTTTAATAAGACATTAAAGAAAATTGACCATTAAGCATAAACGTGCACTCTAATTTTCTTCGTAACCTTCTTAGTCATACCGCTTTAAAGGTAAGTTGCCACGAAATTTTTTAACCCGACAAGAGTGCCACTAAAGTTTTTTAGCCTGACAAGGATGCTGACGTTTGACTGTTGCCAGTCACGAAGAATAGATTTGATTTCTATAAAAATAGTTACGGGTGTCATAGCTCCATGATAATCCTTTACTTTTTAGCACGTCATTTCCCGTAAAAAAATGGTCACGTTTATTTTTAAGAGCACTGACACCTGCTGAAAAATGGAAGAATGCGAGAACAGCTGGATAGATTTCCCAATGCTGAAAAAATGGCAACGGCTGCCCCTTTTTCAGCATTGGGAAAGGGTTGCGCCTCAAAGGGTTAAATAGACCTAGGAGTAAAATCGTTAACTTCATGACGAAAAAATAAATAAAATAATTTTTTAATGCTATATAAAAAAGCATAATCCTTTTTTAAAAACTTTTTAAATAGACTCGCATTTTCCAAAAATCGACTCTTATTGTTAGTGAGTCAGCCTGACTAGCAGATTTTTAAGTCTAGAGCAAGCACTGAATAAAATATTGTGTCCACTATGCCAGCTTTTATATTAAGTACCGTTTAAGATCAACCGATGGAATTAACCGTATTCTGGGAAAAATTCTGCCGTAATTGCTTTAAAAAAATATCCAAAGATCATGAGGTATTTGTTGCTATAAGGTCTTTGTCTTAACCCTTTTCGTTTCAGTAATCAAACTCTCGATGAAATTTCGCGGTCCGACTGTAGCAACAGTTTGAGGATTTTATTGTTGAGAACCTGTAAAACCGTTTCTCCTTCATAATACAGAAGTAGCATAAAAACTAGTGGTTGTCCATTCCAATGTATTTTATAAGCAACTAGCTGCATGCCCGTTCTTCGCACGGTAGGAAACGAAAAATTTCCTCACATGTGTAATTCGAATAATTCCAGTGATGTGGAATCTAGAAAAAGCAAAATTATTTCACTCTTGACTTAAAATTTGCGTCATATATGTAATAACCTGAGATCATTGCAATATAATGACACACACACACACACACACACAAAAAAAAAAAAAAAAAAAAAAAAACTATGTCAGCGTCATTCGGTATCAAAAAAGTGAAAATGGACCGTTTGCAGTGAACTTCTCACTTTCAAAATGTCTTATTTCCGCAGACATGCTGTCTTTTAGGTTCACGTTTTAGCGTTAAATACCTCAGACACTACATGAAATGGACATTTTTTTTATTTTAAAAATACGTCACCCTCTCTTGCAACCCTTTACAAAAAGAAAAGAGATAAGAGATAAGAGATAAAGGCTTTAAAATTGTTTTTCTAGATTATGCAGTTTAATTTTTCTTCTCACAAATAAATCCAGTATTTATAAAAGGAAATTGAGCCAAGCAAAGAAATCGTCTGCTCGCGGGGGCCCGTTTTTATTTATTTTTTTCAACTGGCAATTTTAATCATTGTTACTGTATCCATGACAACCAAACCGCAAGATATCAAACCGAAATTGATAAGCAGGTGCTACGGAAATGAAAATCCTTCTTTACTTAAAAATTCGTAAAAATTCTCCTAATTTATATTTTCCCTCCGTTCTTCTTTTAAAAGTGGGTTAATTGTGTGCTCCGTCTTTTGCCGAAATATAAAAAAGTTATGACAGATAGAATTCAAGATGCAGTAGTTTTTAAAATATTTTACGAAAGTCAGCGTCAAATTTAATTTTATTTGAAAAATTCCCAAAAATCTGCAAATTATGTTACACAGTCCGAACAAACAGTTTTTAAAAGAAAATTTTCTCCTCTATACGATGATGTAACTATCGTTTTCTTGCGAGTGCAATTACCGGCGTTATTATGTATTACGCAAGAAAAATCGCTAAAAATCGGACAAAACATAAAATAAAACATTTTCTAATTCGAATTTCGAAAAAATCGCTTCGAGGTGTGTCGAGACCCGTCTTGGAGAATTTCCGTACAAAATTTGGTAGGTCTACGATCACCCGTTTCGGAGCTACGCGAGACACAGACAGACAGACAGACAGACAAACGGACAGTTTACACTCTGTTTTATTTATATAGATTACGACTATTCGGATAGAATCAATAACGGATGAATCGAATAGTGAAGGTTCACAATTTTTACTATTCCAATGATATTTGCAGTTTCTATTTGAATAGAATTTGCAAATTTGAATGCCATTTACTATTCGAATGCAATGTGCTAAGCGATCTACGAATTTATTTATTTGCCAGGAGAAGACAGCTCGCGTCACTGAATATGTCGCCTTGAGCTACATATACGTCTTTCCCGAAATTTCCCGCCGCAATTTGGAGCCTCGTCAGAAGGTGGGGAGACGCGATCTAAGGATTGTTAAAAATAGGTTGGATCAAATGAATTGACGATTGAACTTTCTAGAATTTAATGGGTTCGAATGATCATGATACGCCACGACACGCCATCATGCGCTATTCAAATGCTGTGTGCTGAGCGTTGAATATATTTTTCAAAATCGATTAGTTCAAATGAATTTAATTATCGATTAATTCGAATAGGTTAATTCACTCATACACGCCACTTGCCGCAATATACATATTGGTCACACTTTGACCTTGTGACAATACTCCCCGTGATATATTTCTCGCAGGGAGGTTGTGCTGACGGGAAAATGGCCGCCTGGGATAGTTTTTGCAACGTTAAAGGCTAACGCCCATGTGAGCGTGTTGCCATACGCTAGAATGGCAATTCAATGTATTCTTCAGTAACTTCTTATCGGATTCAGGAGAAAAGCAAGTCTAGTTCTCATCTGTAATTGCATAAGTGCAAGTTTGTAAGAATGTGTAATATACGTATTTATAGAAGGCATAAAGTGCATTTTCCCCCCGACAAACACTTTTGGATATATCGAAACAAGAACCTGGACAATCAATTATTTCATGGTCAATGACTAGTTTGTTCCTTTCCCTGTTTTAACTAAATTAATAATATCGTTAGGGACGCGATAGTATCAATTCATGTCTTTTAGACCTTTTGAAACAATGTGAGAAGACGGGAAATTTAACCCTTTAACGCGCAGTGTTCCCGCTCTGGGAACACCAAACTCTGACGTTTTGACTGTTGCCAGTCACAAAGAATAGATTGGATTTCTATAAAAATAGTTGCGGGTGACATAGCTCCACGAGAATCCTTTACTTTTTAGCACGTCATTTCCCGTAAAAAAATGGTCACGATTATTTTTAACAGCACTGACATCTGCTGAAAAATGGAAGAATTCGAGAACAGCTGGATAGATTACCCAATGCTGAAAAAAGGGCAGCCGTTGCGATCGCTTGACTTAACTACCAGCAAGATGGCGGACGATTGAAACGTATCATCGCGTGCCACAGATCTAGAGACCCTTTTTTGACACAGCTGGCTGTGGTGAGCTGTGTCACCCGCAACTATTTTTATAGAAATCAAATCTATTCTTCGTGACTGGCAACAGTCAAAACGTCAGAGTTTGGTGTTCCCAGAGCGGGAACACTTCGCGTTAAAGGGTTAATGCGTAGTCTATTCTTCCCCTAAAGCATTAGCAAAATCAACAAAAGTCTTATGCAGTTAGTCAAAAAAGTAATAAAATGTAAATCAAATTTCATATCGGGAATAGCAAAATATTTATTATTATTCTTTCAGAACATGCTTAAACTCAACGATCGAGATTCGTAGAATATTTGTAGTGGAATATTCGTTTCTCTTTTCCGATCGTTTTTTAACCTTACCGCTGAGCAAAACAGTAGAACCTTAACTTTGATAAGGCAAAGACCGGTTCTTTTGAAAAATAATCGAGCAAAAAGCAGGTGTTTTTTCTGCATTTTTTGCTCGCGGTAAGATTAAAATACGATTAGAAAGGGGAAGCTAACTTTCTACTGGAAAAAAAAATCGAATTTCGCTTCGTCGGTCTTAATTTCAAGCGCTTGGTTGAAGCAGCGAGAACCAAAACTCAGAGTCTAATGAATTAACAAATCATATTATGTTTTATGTAGCTTTTCTTTTGGAGAATAAATATTTTTTCTTGTAAAAAAAGTAATGATGTGATTACTACAAATTATTTTTTAAAATGTGAATAAGTGATAGTTTTTCCATAGAGGGAACATTTTAGATGCACAGAGACTTTTTCATCGTTGGTGTCCTCAAAACGTTCTCCGTGAAAATGCAGAGGTGACAGAAATGGTGCTTTTGTACGTCAATGTGGTTCTAATATGCTACACTGTTAATAGAAGTAGTTCAACATTTCTCGATAAAGAGTTAAATTATCTACAGCCTTTCAATTGGAAAATGTTTCATCAAGATTTGTCTTTATTGAAGCAAATAATGGTGTGACGCTCTTTCATAGGAATGTTGTAGCTAATATAGTACCATGTTTCAGCGAAATATTCCACTAACTTCTATTAACAGCGTATACTTAAAAACTGAATATTAACCAAAATTCGGATTCTAAGAAATTAATTGGAAATTCATACTTAGGAATTCTTTCATTGTTGTCGGACTCCTGTAAATCTGTTTCTCCTCGATGATTCAGAAGTGATATCCTATATGCTGGTTTCTTGCGTCGATGTTGTTCTAATATGCTATACTTATCAATAGAGAGCCTGTTAACCAACATTGGGGTTTTGTTACGTACTAAGAAATTATTTCGTTGTAACCGGTCACCTGTAAATCTGTTTCGACTTGATGATGAAGATGTGACAGAAATTATTTTGTTGTAACCGGTCACCTGTTAATATGTTTCTCCTTTATGATGAAGATGTGACAGAAATTATTTTGTTGTAACCGGTTACCTGTAAATCTGTTTCTCCTTGATGAAGAAGATGTGACAGAAATTATTTCGTTGTAACCGGTCACCTGTAAATCTGTTTCTCCTTGATGATGAAGATGTGACAGAAATTATTTTGTTGTAACCGGTCACCTGTAAATCTGTTTCTCCTTGATGATGAAGATGTGACAGAAATTATTTTGTTGTAACCGGTTACCTGTAAATCTGTTTCTCCTTGATGATGAAGATGTGACAGAAATTATTTCGTTGTAACCGGTCACCTGTAAATCTGTTTCTCCTTGATGATGAAGATGTGACTGAAATGCGTTTTTTTTTTTTATGTCTTCATGTATTCAACTTTGCGTCTCTTATACAACGGCACGTGCTACCCTTGTTAATGAATTCAGAATGCAAATAATGTATTCTGGCAATTCCCAAATTTCTTGGAAGCTTCGAATTAAAAAAAAAATAATAATAATAAACTTTCATAAAGACAAAATGTACACAGGCATGTAGAAATCTAAAAGAATTTTTTTAAGTAGAAATAAAACACACAATTTTTCGAATTTGTCTCCGTGTATTTACGCAAGCTTTCTTTGATTATTTCCTTCTGATAATTTTTGCAAGAATTCATCTTCTTCGTCTGTATGAATTCATGTCTCACTTTATTTTTTTTCTTTTTCCACCCCAAAATCTAAATAATTTCTTTGTGTTTGCTATAGAACAAGGGACTTAAGAAGCAAATAGAAAATCACACCGAAGAAGACAATTGCAGCAACGCTCTGAAAGACAACGCCATATGGACGAATGTCGTAATACATGCTTTGTGTCATAAGTGCTGTGAAATAAAAATCTTAATTCTGACGCGTCTTCTTTCATCACAATTGCACTGATGCCTTTGTCCGAATGTTAGAATGAAGAAATTGTTAAGATTTAGAATAAAGATGCGACACCCGAATCTGATTTGAAAAAAAAAAAAAAGTATATGAATTCATATTACGCGTGGATAAAAACAGTTCCTCAAGATTTGTCACTTGAAACGCATATGGATTTCGTGAATGCGTTTTACTTTTATACAAAAAGACGTTTGCGAACGGTCGTGCCCCTGGAGTATTTCCTCGGAAATTTACTAAAACTCTTTTTTTTTTTCAAGGAATTCAAAGACATTTCATACACTCTAACATCATCCAAGAACAAAGCCTCGAAACTAGTTTCGCTCTCTACAAAATAAGCAAAGAGGAATAAAATAATAATAATAAAAAAAGAAAAAACTGCTTCAAGCAGCTTTACTTTTAACATTCCCTACTTATTCAACGTCTTCGAAACAATTTAAAAACTCAACTCGCGATTTCAAACTTCCTGAAAGTGTTTTATTTTAATTTTTTTTACTTCTTTTTTAATGCTTATCCGTATAATTACTCAACCGTCTACCGCCAAGTTTTCCCGCTCTTCTTTGCCTCTCTCTTTATTATTATTTTTTTTTTCCTTTAATACTCTCATCTTTTTGTTTATTACTACGAGAGAAAATCTTTTTACATCACCAGTTTTTCCTCTGGCACACGCCACACAAAGAGAGAGGTGTATTTTTTGATGAAAAAAGCAAAAAAAAAACTTTTCTAAAAGATTTTTCGCCCGCTGTTTGTTTTTACCTCAGCGAAAACTAGAAAGGAGGAAGGAAAAAATAAAGAAAAAAAAACCCACGCTCTAATAGATAGAGGAGAGACTTTTCAAAAGTGCGTATGTGTCTTTATATGTATGGTCGCAGTCCCCTTGGAGGAATAGAGCTTGTGCATCACATTTGCATCAGCGGAGATTGGAAGGGGGTGGGAGTTTGGGAGAGGGCGGGGGAAGACAGAGAGACAGAGATGATGGAGGTAGGAGGAGGTAGAAAAGTCAACAGTGTGTGTTCTTTCGTTCTTTTTGCAAGGGATTGTCGCTGTGTGCGGAAAAGGGGGCCCCGCGGCGAAATAAGTGCTGCTGTGCCGCCGTTATCAGTTGCCGCAGTCTCTGGGGTCGCCTTTGATGGGAGGTGGGCGGGTGTAAGGCATTTGGCGATTTATTGCTTCAGATGCTGGCTTCCTCCACCAATACGCATTGTCGGTCGGGCTGGAGAAGGTGCCAAGAGGTATCGAAGCTCAGTCACTGTGTAGCTCAGAGATTGCCCTTCCTTTGACTGTTGCAAGGTGCCCGCATTTACGATTCAGTTCATCTCTTGTCCCCTGATTGATCCGATTGATCGGTCTGTCTTATCGAACATGGCCGAATGGATAAGACACTGGACATGGTAGATTTGCGAAGTGTGAAGGTCCGGGGTTCGAGGCCCCGTCACTCGGCTGTCGATCTAACCTGTCTGGAGTTTTGGTCGGTTTTCTCCAGATGTAGCGTGAATACGCTTTAGAACCCCTTAAAAAGTCCTCCTATCAAGGCATCCCCTCTTGCAAGCAGATGGCCCTCGTGTAGGGTAGCCATAACACAAAAACTCAATTCATCTGTTGGACCCTAGTTGATTCAATTGATTTGTCGGTCTTATCTAACATGGTCGGGTAGATAAGACAAACACGACTGAAGGTCCCGTATTCGGTCCTATCGCGTGGCTGTCAATCTAACGGAGTTTTGGTCTTTTTCTTCAGATGTAACGTGAGTACGCATTAAAACCCTAAAAATATCCTCCGACGAAGACACTCACCTTCATAGGTAAATGCCACTAGTGAAGGTTTGCTATATTACCGTGTTTACTCGCATAATAGTCGCACTTTTTTTTCAAAATTTTTCATTATGGAAGCCTAGGTGAGGCTATTACGCAGGGAAATTTACAACATAATATCATACAGTCTAATGCTAAAACATTACTGGTATTATGATAAAACTACTAATTTACAAAACGTTTCCAAATTATCTTCCGTATATTAAATAATGTTTTGGTCCGTTACACACAAAAGCGACATTTTTCTTTTTATGGTAATATTTTTATAGACATAATTGTAGGTCAAATACGTGACTGCGGCTTTTAACCGGGGAAAATATTTTGACGATTTTTCTGCTTCAAAACGGGTTTGCGACTAATATTATGCGAGGGCAATTATTAAGGCCAATGCCCACACCCAGCGATTGTCACGGCTACAATGTATTTGAATGGGGATATTTGGCCGCGTCTTGATGCGGCGACACATGGGCTGTCCTCTACCGAACAATAGATGGGGTATGAAACCACAAGTGAGAAACTGCAATATTATTCACGGTCCCCAATTACCTATTGTCCGGAGTATCTCCCTCTTTCTCTGCGGTGCGAAAAATTTCTCTGCGGCGTGAAAAATTTATTGCTTACACGTGATAATTGGCCAAGCGGCCAGCGGTTCCCTCTCGATCTGGAAAGCGTCCTTTACGCGAGTAAACAAGGCAACTGGAGGAAAGACAACTGGAGGAAAAGGGAAACAATGAAGCTCAATAGGAACATCAGAACAAGGTGAAAAATCTCAACAGCCTGCAGGAAATTCTATAAATAGATTTTGTCCCTAGCTTAATATAGTATCTTTCTCACATATAGTTCTTGAGCTGAGTGATGGGTAACGACTGAAATTGGGTCCATCTCTTAAAAGTTGAATGTTCATTAATGAACTTTACTAAAATCTAATGCAATGTGTATATTAGGTAATATATGTGTATATTAGGTTACCGTAAAGCAATGTCATATTTTTCGTATGTTAATATTTTGCCTATCCAAAACTACTGAAGCTTTTAATACGAAATTAGATAAGATACGTGTGTGCGTTTTTTAGCGTAGGTGCTAGAGGGGAGAGCATTTAACCAAAATTTGTAACTTATGAGGGGATAGAGGGCCAAAACGGTCTTTTCACATTTCCTGCGTGATATCAAAAGAAAGAGAGAGATCCATAAAATTATTTTTGTACGACATTCACATAAAAAGGTCACGCATAATACAAGCTTAATCAGTTTAAAAGTGTAGCTGTTGGTTTTTCTTATTACCTTTTAATGTGAAGGATGTGGAGACTATTCTAACACTGAAGTATAATTGCTAACACTGTTGAGTAAGCTAGAGCTTTATTTGTGATGTAAAATAGAAATGGAAACGGACAATGCCACTTAATCCTGTGATAATTTTTTTAGAAAGCATTATTTTATTCAAATTTTTCTTTCCCAACATGTACCATGTAAGGAAAGTATATTGGAATCATGAAAAAATTCGACTTCGAGATTTTGGTGAATTTACACGTTTTGAGGTCTTCTGAATTCATTTATGCTGTACGTATGTGTGTGTGTATGTATGTATGTGTGTGTGCGTTTGTGTTTGTGTGTGTGAGTGTTTGTATGTATGTGAGTGAACACGATAGCTCCTAAAAGGGGCATTCGATTGAGCTCAAATTGGGTATATATGTTATAAACCACCATCATAAAGCCGGTATTGATTTATTGCGGCTATTATACAACAAATATATATGTGTATAGGACTTATAGTTTTTCTCCAGGTCTACGACAAAGATTTCTTTACATTAAGGCCTATGGAGGGGGGGGGGGAATTCTTGAAAGTGCGCTAGCGTTTAAACAGTACATTTGATTGAGCTCAAATTGGGTATACATGCATTATAAACTACCGTAGAAAGATTGGTATTGATTTCGATGTGTATAGGACTTATAGTTTTTCTATAGGGCTACGACAAAGATTTCTTTTACATTATGGCATATGGGGATAAATTCTTGAAAGTGTTTAAACGCGGCGCATTCGATTGAGCTTCAATTTGGTATATATATTTGAATTATTCATCGATTAAATTTTATTTAAATGCTTGGTAATGATCTTAATCGTAAATGTTCGGAAAGTCGAGTGGAGTCACTCCAGATTTTTTACAATATCATTACAATATTAATTAATCCTCCCCCCTTTAGTTTCATTTTTGTGGGATTATCTCAAAGATAGGGTTTACCAGAGAAGTCCTATAAACATCGATGAATTAAAGCAACTTATAACTGAAATAAATCTCGTGAATAACACCAAAAATATTACGAAGTGTGTCAAAAAACTTGATTCTACATGTTAATTTTTGCATTACAAATGGTGAAGAGCATTTTAAACATTTGCCGTAAAGAGCGATAATGTGAAAAGTTTGAATTAAATTATGTGTTCCATAAATAAAATCATCCCAGGATTAAGTAAAATTATTCGTCTCCATTTCTGTTTAACCTAACAAATATATTTGTAACAGTCCATCAGTGTTGGAAATTGTTTCCTACACATAAACAAAGTTTAAATAATTATAATTTAGTGTTAGAATAGTTGCTACATCCGTCAAATTTAAGGGTAAGAAAAACCTTTACACGGTGGTTTTTTTAGCCTTAAATTGATCACTTTGTATTGTCACTCACATTGTATATCACCTTTTATTGATCTCTTTTAAATTGATCACCAGGTATTATGAAAATAGTGACAATAACAATAAATTAGATGAATATATGGTTAATTTTGCGATCATAAATCCGTAATTTATTCCTGACAGTCAATATAAATGCAGTTCTAATTGTATATGACACTGGAAAAAATACTCAAAATACTGTTAAACGATAAAGTAAATAAAAACTTTGTAAAAACACACAAAAGATGTTATAGGTAAGTAGATACGTACGTTTCGACCAAAAATTGTTTTGGTCTTCGTCAGTCAAAGCCCTTCGCCCAAAAAAAAAAAAAAAAAAAAAAAAAAAAAAAAATTAATTTTTTTAAAAATTCTTATTTTTTTCTTTTGTATTTTTGTGCTTCTTTCCTTTCTTTTTTATCCCTCCCCCCCTTTTCCCCCCTCCGTGGTTTTGTTCGGCTTTTCTTTGTCCCCTGTGGCAACATACTTGCTTGTTTATCTCTTTTTAGTTCCCTGTGCTCCTTGTGGCGATGGGCTTTGACTGACGAAGACCAAAACAATTTTTGGTCGAAACGTACGTATCTACTTACCTATAACATCTTATGTGTGCTTTTTACAAAGTTTTTTATTTACTTTATTGTATATGACACGTTTGAATTCTCCATCATGAAGTTTATACATCCATCACCATCACTATCTCAAAATTGCTCCCCCCCACACACACAAAAAAAAAAGCTAATTTTTTTTCGATTTTACAGTAAGTAGAATGATAAAGAAACTAAAATTGAAACAATATTATTAATACATTTATATGCTTCTGAAAATTAACAGCACAAAATATTGAGTTGGTACTATGTAAAATGAAACGTTTTAATTACATTTTCTACAGTCGAAATGACCGTCTTAGAAACGATTGGACAGAAAAACTTAGGTCTCGTTCCAAGTTGTAAAGTCATGATTTTTAATCGTAAAGTTTTCAGTTTTTCACTTCTAATCCTGAAGTTTGGATGACTTGCAAAATGTTTTGGACAGATGAGAAGGCTAGCAATTTCACTTTTTTTTTTTTTGCCTCTAGTCATGCTTCAGGAATTCGCTAGAAAGCTGTAGGAATGAACAAAAAAAAATATATATATAAAAAGAAACAAACAAATACGAAGACGATTCACACGTTTGAATTTATGGAAAATAATGTATCGTGATTTTGAAAGTAACAAAACCCAAGAGTGCTGGCAAGTTGTTATCCAGGTGGTTGCACAAACCCAACTGGTATATATATATATATATATATATATATATATACAGTAGGACCTCGATCTATCGTTTTTCAAGGGGTGCGTAGTAAAAAACGATGCATGCGGGAAAACGACGAATGCGGGTTCAAAGTCAAAATAAGAAGAAAACAGTATTTATGAATACACACAATGAATACTTACCAAATTGTAAAACAAACAACTTGAAATTGTGTAAAGATTAAGAGATACTTATTTTTAAAAAATCAGTAACTTTATACTGGATTTTTCATTAATCTTTTAATTAAACAAAGTTTTCAAGATTTACGACATTTTTTTGTCTTTTTATGTGTATTCATGTTTCTATATAAAAGTCATACAATTTCAAATACCGTTATTGCGCAGGATAAACTAGGCACTAGTGTTGGCTCAGTCTCATGGGATGAATATTATTCTCAGCTTTTTCGCGATTATTTTCATATTTTGCGTCACATTTCTTCCATTCTTAGTAGGGATGGACGCGAGACGACTTTTTTTGCGAAACGAGACAGAAATTTACAGCTTTTTTGCGAGATGAGGCACACATTTTTAACATTACGATATAGGGATTTTTGCGGGACGAGACAAGCTTTTAGGCTATTTTGCGAGACGCGAGACGCTTATTTTTCGTCTCGCGTCCATCCCTAATTCTTAGGATACCACACGTTGCTACTTCTAAATCAATGGAAATATAATCACTACATTTCACACCATACTCATCCCTGCTAGATATAAGAACTCTTCACCTATACCATCATCAACCCAAGATATCATACTAGAAAGTAATTCGATTTGTAAGATATATTGATCCACTTGATCTTCAATTTTATTTTGGTCAGAAGAAATATTTTACAACGATGAATGCGGGAAAGCGAATTTTTGACGAACGATACATGCGGGTTTTGAAAACAGTTTGTGCAGGGACCATAGAAATAAAACGATCAATACGGGAAAACGATGAACGCGGGAACGATAGATCGGGGTTCCACTGTATATATATATATATAATATACATGCATACAGTGGCGCACCCAGGATTTTAGTTTGGTGGTGGAGGGGGGGGGGGGGTTAGGCTACAAATACTGACGAACTCGGTTCTACTCAGAGCCTGACTATAACACTTTTCTGCCCAAAGCACTCTTCAAATTTTGTGCCCCTATATACAGCTGGTTAAATTTTTGTGCCCCTAATTTTTTAGGCCAATATTCTGCACCACTTACCCATAGAACACCAGCTAACTATCAACGTAACTCAGTATAGAATCATAAATAATTATCTGAATTTTTTCAATGACGTTGTAATAACGTCACTGTATTTAAGGTTCTGTATTTAACTGTATTTCATATACTAACTGTTTAACTGTATTTCATACACTAACTAAAAGTATTTATTTAAAAAACCAACCTCTATTTTTTTTTGGGGGGGGGGGGTATAAAAATATTTTAGAAATACTTAATAGACAATATAGACAAATATAGACAAATAAAGACAATTTTTAAAAATAAAATATTTTAATTCATTAATGAAAATTTTCAATTTTTAAAGGTTTTCAGATCTAACTCTTGAGCTTTAAGGCGGGGGTCGCTTTAGCCCCCATATCCCCCTCCGTGTGTGCGCCTAAGGATGCGTATACATACATACATATATATATATATATATATATATATATATATATATACATTTAACCCTTTAACGCGCAGTGTTCCCGCTCTGGGAACACCAAACTCTGACGTTTTGACTGTTGCCAGTCAAAGAATAAATTTGATTTCTATAAAGATAGTTGCGGGTGACCTAGCTCTACGAGAATCCTTTACTTTTTAGCACGTCATTTCAGTGTAAAAATATTGTCAAGATTATTTTTAACAGCACTGACATCTGCTGAAAAATGGAAGAATGCGAGAACAGCTGCATGGATTGCCCAATGCTGAAAAAAGGGCAGCCGTGGCCATCGCTCGACTTAACTACCAGCAAGATGGCGGGCGATCGAAACGTTCATCGCGTGCCACAGATCTAGAGACCCTTTTTTGACGCAGTGCACAGCCAGCTGTCGTCAAAAAAGGGTCTCTAGATCTGTGGCACGCGATGAACGTTTCGATCGGCCACCATCTTGCTGGTAGTTACGTCGAGCGATGGCAACGGCTGCCCTTTTTTTCAGCATTGGGAAAGGGTTGCGCCTCAAAGGGTTAAACATACATGTATGTGTAATCAGTAATACATTAAATATCTTCAGTTTTCAAATTCCAGGAGGGTACAAGTGAACTCATTTGTACTCCCCTCCACGGCGGCCATGACAGAACCTATTTTGAATTTAATAATCTTTCGTCTATTCAAACTTGTGAGATGCTTTTAGAAGCATGCGGTCTCAGTATTTGAATGTCACCAGTAGATGGCGTAAGTGCTGCGTCGGCACAGTGAATTACATCATTTGGATAAATCTGACTGCTCTGATAAAGGACTACACAGTCTGAAATGCATCACCGCTGACAAGTCACCACCCCAATTTTTTGCGTATGGTCGGTTGTTCTGAGAGAGTCAACACATTGTTATTAATTTTTAACATAAGCGAAGAATGACCTAAAATCTTGCTTGTGGGGGAGAGGGGAGGCGGAGGGATATTTTGAATTAAAGAGCGGAAGGAAGTTTCTTTTGAATTTCGAAACAAATTTCTTGAATCGAAAGATTTTAAGGAGATATTGTTTTGGCTCTTGTCCTACACCGACGGTGTTCTTATGATTTCTGATAATGTGTGGTGAAGTGATTAGGATAGGTAGATTTTCAATAGAAATCTGATGTGTGTGTGTGCGATGATTTTACTGGTATTACGTCAGTTAACTTTAAGGTGAGTCAAAATAAATCACCAATGAAATAAAATCTTCGCTATACAGATTCCTTTGTAAAATGTAAGGTGGAGAATTTTATATGGAAATCTGCGTGTTTTTTTTTTTAGCTGTACAGTGTTTCATATTACTAGCCGCCCCATACCTTACTGTTCTTTATACTCATTGCAGCGTTGACTCAATTCCTGTACTCATTTCAATGAAAATCATGTTTTTTTTTTTTAACAGTATTTATCATTCAATTTATTAAGGTTGAGGTTGTTACACATTTTGGGTGTCATCCTAAAAGCCGTCGTTGAAGCAGCCAATGTCTAAAATGTGCTTTAACCCAATGCATGGTGACATTTTTTAGATGGGCGATGCATGTGCCAAGTAGTAAATTCGATATTTTAAAGCTGTGAAACAGTCCGATAGATATTGCATTTTTGTGTATCCATTATTGTTATTTTGTAATCTAGCTACTGCGCGACATGTGCTTGCTCCATTGGACGTCACTGAACTGTTAATTTGGATTTTCGCCCATGCGTTATTGTTATTGCATTAATATGTTTACATCTAGCTCTTGCCGTTCGCAGCGTGGAGATATCGTCGATTTTGGTACCGCATACGTTAGCGTAATTAATACTAGTAGATAGATATACTTGCTCCATTTGACGTCATTGAGCTGTTCATTTGGATTTTCGCACATGCGTTATTTGTTATTGCACTAATGTTTACATCTTGCTGTTTCCGCTCGTAGTTTGGGTATATAGCGTCGATTTGGGTACCGCATACGTTAGAGCAGAGGTTCCCAAACTGCTTGCCGCGCAGCAGTTGAGTGCCAGGAGCGTATGCCAGGGGTGAAGTGGAGATAATCAAGAAAAGTGTTTTGGTGGAGTCTAATCCAATAATTTCCTCTGAACCGGTATCCCACAAAAAAGTTAGCCAAGCCGATGACCAAGTGGGCTCAAAAATATTTAAGTCTAGTTCAAGAGAGTTGTGTCCAGTAGCCTCTCTTTTACAGGACTCCCTGAAATGGGGGATGGGGGTGTCAAAATTCTATATCCCTTTCCCAAGAGAGTACTTCTTGATAGTTAACCCTATAAACAAAGTAAAAAAAGTATTGTAAAATTCATCCAAACTGCTTCATTCCAGCCTTCACATTCCTACTGCTTTAAAGGAAACCTGCCGCGAAAGTTTTTAGCCTCACAAGGGTGCCGCGGACAAAAATGTTTGGGAACCCCTGCGTTAGAGTATTATATAAGTAGTATATTATTCACTTCGTTGCATATTGTCATAAATACCATTAAGCAAGTAAATAAAAAATAATTTAGAAACGTTAAATACTGGTGCGAAAGTTTGACATAAAAGCGTCCCTGACCCCTCCCTACGCGTGACCTCCGGGAGGAAGGCCTTCTGGCTTGTGAAATGAGCTACATAGGTGAGTTTTTGTGGAAAAATGGAAATTTTTTATTGAGAAATTAAGATTCTGTTTACTCATCACCATTGTACGAAAGTTTTATATTGCTTAGTTTGTCTTTGAATCAACGGCTAAAATTCTATTTAAAAAATGAAGCTGAAATCATAATTATAAAACAAATTATCAATTTAAAATTCTGTAATTTTTTACTGCTGTTCCTTAATAAATTTAGCAAAGAATAAACTTGATAAACTTGGTGATCAGCAACCAGAATCTTTATATTTCTATACAAATTGTCTTTTTCTAAATAAATTGGCCTGCATAGCATTACACATTTCATAAGCCAGTGTAACCTTAGTTTAAACGCTTCCCCAGTGTTACTTAATTTTTGGAAGCCCGCTTACGTAACACCAAGACCGCATCAACAAATTGACCTCGAAATACTAGCTGATAGTGATGGAATATTTTTATTTTTTTAGCCCTTTTAACGTGCAGTGTTCCCTCTCTGGGAACACCAAACTCTGAAGTTTTGACTGTTGCCAGTCACGAAGAATAGATTTGATTTCTATAAAAATAGTTGCGGGTGACATAGCTCCACGAGAATCCTTTACTTTTTAGCACGTCATTTCCCGTAAAAAAAAATGGTCACGATTATTTTTAACAGCACTGACATCTGCTGAAAAATGGAAGAATGTGAGAACAGCTGGATAGATTGCCCGATGCTGAAAAAAGGGCAGCCGTTGCCATCGCTCTACTTAACTTCCAGCAAGATGGCCGACGATCGAAATGTTCATCGCGGGCCACAGATCTAGAGACCCTTTTTTGACGACAGCTGGCTGTGTACGGGCACAGCCAGCTGCATCAAAAAGGGTCTGCAGATCTGTGGCACGCGATGAACGTTTCGATCGTCCGCCATCTTGCTGGTAGTTAAGTCGAGCGATGGCAACGGCTGTCCTTTTTTCAGCATTGGGAAAGGGTTGCGCTTCAAAGGGTTAATGCAGAAACATTATCACTCTTCACTCTCATTATGCACTTCAGTGTCAGATTACAATACCGCCAATGCAGTCACTTTCCAATTGATTTAACATTTTATTCTCCGCTTCCCCCCTCACACAAATCGGTCCACAAATTGTGTTACAATTTATGCCGATAGTAAATGCCGGCGCGAACAAAATAGCACTCTAGCGCTAAACATAAGCTAGAGTAAGTAATCCTACGTTTATAAATCCCATGAGCAGCAAGCAAACCGTTTGTGATATCCTACTAACTAAAATTATAAACGTCAATGTTTGTATGTATGTTTATTACTCTTTTACGCTGAAATGGTTTTACGGATTTTCGTGAAATCTGGATTAACATATAGGCTACTTTTTATCGCGTAAAAAAAACTGCTCCTGTAATATCCAAAAAACAATCTTTTATATATGTAAAAAAACGAATACAATTGAGTTTTTATTTTACAGAGTAGTCGACAGATGGCGCAAACTTATAGAATGCACAGTTTATAATAAATAAATTCATTTTATCGTCTGCTATGCCTGGATAAAGAATACACCTGAATAAGTTTTTCATTCTGACGTGGATTTATAAGCGGCTCTCGATCCAAGCACACAAATCCGATATACATGTTACACAAACAAATTAAAAGTAAGTTTTTGAAACTTTAATTCAGTTCGAATTGTGCATTTTCTGTGCATCTTTTTCCCATTCTATTTCTATTGTATTACATCCAGAAAAAGAATGTTCGAATTATCAATTTCAATTCTGTTTAATCACACTTATGAATAATGATACACTTTCCAACTTAATGAAATAAGGAAAGAAAATAGTGAAGAAGCATGTATTATGATACGCTTTTATATATAGCACTTTAATCCGTATTCAAAATCTAAAAGTGTTTCCAATTTTCTTACTTTTTTTTCCATTACGTTTTTTGATAGGTCAATATATCTAGAAGCTCTTCAAAATTAATATAGGATGAAAATAATTTGTACATTTTTGTAGGTTTTTAATCACTAAACCATTTTGTTTTTGTAACCAGGGGCGGCCCGATACGGAAAGCAAGTTAAGCATCGCATCGGGGCTCCGGCTTCGAAGCGGCGTCATTTTGAACTCAGAAACTAAGTACAATATAAAAGGGAGGGGGCGCGTCTTTTTTTACGTTAGCAGGGGGCGCCACTTATCCTAGGGCCGTCCCTGTTTATAACCATCTTAATTTTAAATTCCATTCAGAATCTGAGAGATTTCAGTGCCAAGGAAGTCAGTGAGAAACAGGATTCTCTCCGAACAAGATTTATTAAGATGGCGAACCAACTGGTCGCCGGAGGCGGCTAGTAAAATCATATCTGCTGAAATTACTTATTCCCAAGCGACTCTACCTCCAGTGCTATTACAATTGCGATCTCGAAATGATCTCGTAATATTCTGCCAGTCGTATTTCTCCAAGGGAAATAGTTTGATTGTAGCACGCCTGCCTTTAAAGTGCATCGAAGGTGAAACGGATTTACAGGCAATGAACGGCTGCTGTTTTAAATCCTACTAATATAAATGTGCACGTTTTGTGCATGGATGTTTGGGACTCGATCGTGCAAACAAGGCTGAGCGGATTTGGATATAATTTCGAATGAAGATAGCTTATACCCTCTATTGACATACAGGCAACTTTTCAAGCATATAGCTTAAATAATTCTTTTACAAAGATACTCAAAATAATCCTAGACATTACCCTCTATGGTCATCTTTGTAACTACTGAACCGATTCTAGAACTTTTTTCACAAATTGAAAACTACACTATTCCTGAGTATTATAGGCTACCTTTCATGCATATATCACAAATATTCTCTTTTACAGGGCCACTCATAAGAATTGCATTACGCTCTACGTGTATCTCTGTAACTACTGAACCGATTCCAAAGCTTTTTTCACTGATAGAAAGCTACACCATTCCTGAGTATATAGACTAAAATTCACGTATATATCACAAATAATTCTTTTACAGGAACACTCAAAATAATTGTAATATATTATGCTCTATGGGTATCTGTAACTATTACCGATTCTAAAAAATTTTCACTAATAGAAAACTGCACTATTCCTGATTAACATAGGCTGAAATTCATGTATAGCCTAAATATTTCTTTTATAAGAACACTCAAAACCGCAAATATTGTAGTAACTGTCTCCATCACCAAATGCGTAAAAAACAGATCTAAATTTAGTAACCCTGCGTATACCATGTATTACATTTTATTTAAAATTAAGTAAAAAATAAATAATCTTTAAATACAGTCACTTTTGTGTCGAAAGCGCAAACATATTTGTTATTCACACTTGCTTCATTTCTTTCTGGACATAATTCTAAAGTCGACGCGGACGAAGTAGCGGGTTTCAGCTAATACAGTAATACCTCGACTTACGCGAGCCCGGAGTTACGCAGGTTTGCAGGTTTCAAATCTCTCGATTTGTCTTTTGTTTACTTCCAAAAATAATCTTGGTTTACGATTTTAATAAGATAACTGTATAAACATCTGTATTAGGTATCTCAGATTACTATATTAAACATTTTGTCTAAATTTTTGTTTTCTTTAGTCTCCGGTCCCAATTAAATATAAGTGAATGTAGATATTTATTTGAGAAATTATACCCCGAGTTACGAGAATTTGATTTACGAGGTTTTCGCTCGGTCCGTGATTCTTCTTTCACGTTTTTGCTGTTTGTGTGGGAAAAAACGAAAGAAGGAAAAAAAAATAATCTGTTATTTTTTTCAATAAAAAAAAAGGAAAATTAAAATTGGAAAGTATTTCATTCATTTGAAAAATACACTACTGGCCAAAAGTATTGCAAATTTCAGAAATCTAATCATTTTCAAGATTAAGGCCCCCTTTACTCCGTCAAAATTAAAAATCGATATAATTGATGTTTTTTAATGTCAACATGTTAAATTAATTACTTCAAAGACAAGATAGCATTGAGTTAAAGAACAAAAACAATAATTTAATTTATTGAAAAAATAGCATAAAAATATATAGGTTATTATAGAAATCATAATCCATTTTGGTTTGACGGAATAAAATTAAATAAAGAATTAATTTCAAGTTGATCTGCAAAAAGAGGATAATAAATAAATGCAAATGAACTAAAAGATCATTTATTATATTGCTGAGCAGCCTTGACTGTGATCACAACAGCCAGTCTTTTAGATATGGAATGCACAATGTTGTACAACACTTCCTTCGGTGTTTCATGGTGTTAACTTAAATTAGTGGTTCCCGAAGCTCTCATTTTGATTTTTGGTGATTTTCAGGTGTATTCTTTCCAATTATACTGCATAAATTCTCAAAAATATTTAAATCTGGCAAATTTCCTGTCCATTTTTTCTGAGCTTATTCTTGAAACGATGGTTAGATTTCTCAAACTTTCAATACTTTTGGCCAGTAGTGTAGTTCATAACGAGGCTTCTTTTATGACCTTCAGCACTCTTGCGACGTACAGCTACTGGGAAATACGACATGTCACTGCTTTCACAGCAGTTTGAAGTGATAAGTTGAGGGCATAGTTCGCAACTCCCCAGTCCGGCGACATATAACCACTGGGCTCTCATCATTCGTCGAGCTGCGAAATCGCAATCTTTCTACGAATTTCGAAATGTTGACTCAAGGCACGGGAAAATAACAGTTTTTTTAGCGGTTTATTTCTTTCACGTCCTTTCTGTTTGTGTCTGGGAGAAAGAAAGAAGAAAGAGGGAAAAAAATCTGTTGTTGACGGTTTCTCAATGGAAAAAAGTGTGTGCGTATAATCTTTACGCGCGATTAAAGTAAAACTTCTTTGACGTTTACGACACATATCACTGAAATTATTAAACTTAAAATAAATATCATATTATAATTTAATTATATTTATTATTCATGTACTTTACAAAGATTATATAAATGTTATATTCACATTATTCATTGGAAATAGGTACTTGAATGTCATCGTAATATTTTATGTGTGAAATTATAGGTTTGTAGTAACTATAATGTGAAACATAAATTTTACTCTATAAATTTGCTAATTTTCTTGAAAATGCATCTATCGTTGTACCGAAACGCGTTGTTGATTGAAGTCGAGAAGTATTCACAGTTAGATCAAATTTTTCTTTTAAAAAATCAACTAACGGCTGAGATTCTTGAGAGCGAAAATTAACATTAAAATCTCCATTAAGAATCATCGGTAATTCATGACAATTACTTAGAATCCAGGAAGTGTCCATGTAGTATTATTTTTTAACTGTTTTCTTATACCATTGTTCCGTCGAATGTGGGGAATGTCCATAGTCTAGTATTATACTTTAACGGTGTTCTTTAACTGATCTTTCCCTCTGTTTGTTGGGTTCAAATACAGGTAGTGTAATTTTTTTTTTGTTTTGAGGTTTTCTATCACAGTGTTCTTAAGCGTTGATTTCGTCTGCTGGTAGGTTTCGAATTATTATTCTGTATCCGCAGGGGCGTGGATAGAAATTTTTTATGGGGGGGGGGTGTTACGACTACTAGAACTCATATATATGATACGTGTGTGTGATAATGTTCATTTTGTATGGCAAAAAATTCCTCATGGGGGGGGGTTATGACCCCCCTAACCCTCCCCCCTTGGCTACGCCCCTGTGTATCCGTGTTTTTAAACTGCAGGTTCTGTCTATTGTTTGGGATTGATTGCAGCCAGGGTCCGTTTCTTTGTGCTTTTCCAAAACCATGTATATTATTCATCTAAAAATAAGGATTATCGAGAACCTCCCTTGAGGTTGGGATTACATGTAAAATATTGTGTTGGATGTACCTTCACAACTCTTATTGATTTATAAAATAAAGATTGATGTCTCAAAGATTCGGCACTTGACTGTTTTTCTCGCCGTTTCTTTCCCTAACAGGTTCCCCTTATTTTTACACGATGAAGTCGGCGAAAGCAGCAGAGAGGTAAAAAAAGTAGGTTTTTCTGTGGTTCTTTTTTTTCAGGGTCAGCTTGGAGTATATGACATAAACGTCACTTCCTTTACTGAGCGTTACTTCCGTCAGAAAAAAAATCTGAGTTACTCCCTAGTTGCGCCTAAATAAGTTTTACTTCAAAAATTAAATTGAAGTTTGAAAGTATTCCATTCATTTAAAAAAGAGTTCATGGTTGGAGGGGCTTCTTTTACGACCTTCAGATCACCTGGGATGTAGCGTTTCCGAGAATTACCACACGTCACTGCGTTCATGGCAGTTTGGAATGGTAAGTCAAGGGTTGAACTCGCAACTCCACGGTTACTCAGCCCGACGACCTATAACCACTGGGCTCTCATCATTCGTCGAGCTGTGAAATCGGAGTCTTTCTTCGAATTTTGTAAAATGCCGACTCACGGCACCGGAAAATAACGGATTCTTTAGCGGCTACACGTTTATTTCCTTCACGTTCTTGCTGTTTGTGTGGGAGACAAAAATAAAAAAAAAGGGAAAGAAAGAGGGAAAAATAGGAAGGGATGGTAAAAAAAAGGGACTTTGAACTTCACGGAAAGACATCACCGTGGGTGAAAATCACCGTCGGAGGAGCAGTATAGACAGACGAACGGGCAGGACAAGCACATCTGATCGATTGTTGCGTAACGTTCGTTCTCGGAGCAGAGAGACGGATTTGAAAAGGAGAGAGAGAGAGAGAGAGAGAGAGAGAGTTAGAGAGAGGGCCTCTCTCTCTCTCTTCAATTCCATCTGACTCTCCTCTCTCCGGTGGGGGATCCCCGGAATCCCGCGAGGTTTGATTGTGCGCTTTGTACCGTTTTCGTATCATCAATGGGGAAAGGGGGAGATGCACAGAGCTCCGTTCCGGGAACGCCGCCGCCCCACCACCGCCCTTTTCTTTCCCGTGACTTTCCTTTTCGCTTTTCCCATTTAGCTTTTCCCGGAGGATTCCCCCATAGGCTCTGCGCCGCGCACCGGGATATATAAGAGAGAGAAAACGGTTCTGAAGCCTGCCTTTTGTGCGGATGACGGCGCGCTGCCGGCACCGCAGCGGAGGATGAAGATGATGATGAGGATGCTCCCTTCCTCTCTTTTCTCTGTTTGTGCGGGACTCGTCTGTTTGTGCAGCGGGGAAAGTTATTCGGCTCCTCCCTTTGTCTCGGCAGCATGCCTTGTCTAAGTCCCCGGAATCCCATCAAATCGACGCCCATTTTACGAGGAAAAGATTCGCTGCCATCCACAATCTATCTATCTATCTATATATTTATACAAATAAAAGAAAAGGAAGAAAATAGGTAAAAGGGGGGGGGGAGCGAAGTAATACGTTTCTCTATTTTGCTTTATGTACATTTTTTTTTATATAGATATGTTATTATTACTCCATCTTTGGTGGTGGAGAAAACGAGGGGGGGGTGGTGGAAGAAGGGGAAGGTTCAAAATGTTGACAGAATAAGAATCGCTTTATAACCAATTTTGGCTTGAAGAAAGATGTCCCTTTCATAGCTTTTTTTTGTACTTTTTTTACCAGTATACTGAAGGCTTTGCCCTTTAGATTTCTCGCACAAATTATTAAAGCGAAGGAAATCTTTGAAATTGAAATGTATGTTTGAAAATCGTAGTATAAAAGAAATGTGGCACGTACAGTGGAAGCTACCGTCTGAAAAATATGAATGCACGGGCCTAAAAACCCACGCTGTGTAATCATTCAGGTAATCACTCCTTGACACCATTTCTTTAAAAAAAGAAATAATTTCAAAGTCTCGTTCAGAACACTGAAGCTTCCTGTAATAATCTTTTAAACGGACCTTGAAATAAATTAATGGCATACACCTCAAATAAACATATCTATATTTTGTTAAGACAGATTCAACATAGCGGACATAACACTTTAACGCGCAGTGTTCCCGCTCTGGGAACACCCAACTCTGACGTTTCGACTGTTGCCAGTCACGAAGAATAGATTTGATTTCTATAAAAATAATTGCGGGTGACATAGCTCCACGAGAATCCTTTACTTTTTAGCACGTCATTTCCCGTAAAAGAAATGATCACGATTATTTTTAAACAGCACTGATAATCTGCTGAAAAATGGAAGAATGGGAGAACAGCTGGATAGATTGCCCAATGCTGAAAAAAGGGCAACCGTTGCCATCGCTCGACTTAACTACCAGCAAGATGGCGGACGATCGAAACGTTCATCCCGTGCCACAGATCTAAAGACCTTTTTTTTTTTTTGACGACAGCTGTCGTCAAACTACCATTAGCTCCTGGACATGAAGCGCGAGCTAGGCGGCAAATGCTTTGAATCTGGCGATAAAATGAAAAATGCTGTGGAGTCGTGTTTATCGTCATTGGCGGGAAGTTCCTAGGAAGAAAGTATAGAGAAGCTGGTAACCCACTACGACAAGTGTTTGAACATTGGCGGAATTTATGTAGAAAAATAGTTTAAGGTATGCTCTATCATGTAAAAATAAAATTGGCTAGAAAAAATTTTTTTTTACTAAATTTATTTCAAAACAGAACTTACTTTCAGAATACGCCTCGTATATAATGCCGTATGCATCGATTATAAGGTAAGGTGGAATCTCAGTATAACGAAACTAATGTAAATACACCTTTAAAATTCATCAAATTGAAATGTCATTTCGTCGGAATTAGTACTGACGAATTTCTTCTAATATAAATATATTATTCGTTACAAGATTTTTACTAACATTTTTCAACAATTACTGGCTCTTAAACTACTGCATATCGCATAATTAACCTCTTCGCTTGCGTTGTTGCAATTATTCGAAGGCAGAGGTCCAAGCTTAAAACCTCTCACCTTCGCTTTGCGCATGCTCTCACGAGCAAATGTTACAAGCAAAATCACGATCTAATTGCCTGTAAATCCGTTTCACCTTCCGTTCGCTGTAGAGGCAGGAATAAACCACTATACAGATGTTCAAGTAAGAGGCTCAAACGTGGATTAAATTTTAATGATTTTTACAGAAATTGAAAAGTATTTAAGAGCTACATTGAAGAAAATGAAATTAATTTAATTAAATTTCAAAGAATTAGTGCAGATGAAACTTGAAAATAGAAAAAAAAAGGAAGGGTGGAACTGTTATAATATTGCATTATTTTACAACTTGGGGCCCATTTAATCTAAAGCAAACGAAACTCATTGATTTAAGAAGGGAATATTTAAACAATGAATACTATTAAGTTCTAAGTTTTATTCTGAACAAAGATTTAAACATGATTTTTTTTTTTTTTCAACAAATGAAATTCTGTAAAACCTGAAAACTCTTACGAACTAATTCCAAAATTTACCCGAATACGGGATAACATATCCTGATATATTCCCCTTACCAATAACTTTTATCCAGAGCGGTAAAATAATTACAAAATAATGTTTTTTTTACTTTTTTTAAGTCGCTTATTTCATGTTTTAAAATGTGACAAAATAGAGATCACTCGATAATAGCCTGCAAATCCGTTTCACCTACTAAACACATTGAAAGCAGGAATGTGGTAATTCGAGCATCAAAATAATAATGTTTCAGTTGAAGCGTTTGATACAGCGATTTTTCAATGTTAGCGATTTTCATCTAACTTAAAAAAAAAGCGTATTTACAAATTAAAAAAGCTCTTGTCCTTCATAATGGTCCAAATAAATGGATATAAATGAAAATAATGGCCGCTTGTGACCCATTTCAATGGTAGAACCCGAAGTTCTTATAGCTCGATTACAACATTATCAAAATTATATATATATATATATATATATATATATATATACATACATATATTTCCAAATATATATATATATATATATGGCCATATATATCTATCTATATATTTGGCCATATATATGGCTAAATTTTTTTAAAAACTTTTAAAGTTTGGACTCTCTCGAATAACATGTATATGAACAGTGAGAGTAGTAGCAGAATTTCGCAAAAATCTATGGCTGATAGTGTCCCAAGGGTTTTATTTACTAAGCGTAAAGGAACTCGCAGTAAATTGTCGACAAAATTCAATATCGTTAATGTATTTACGATTTAAGAAATAACATAATCTATAACGATTCTTACCCAAAAGTATTTTTACAGTATTTGACAAATCAAAAACCTAATACGAAATAATAAAAGAAATCCTTTTTTTAAATGAAGTTAAGAAATAAACAAAAAAAAATGTAACTTTTAACGACTATCATCATTAAAAAGACTGAAACAATGGGCACTGCTTTTTTTTCCCCTAACAGGCCAGCAAAACTCACTAAATCATAAAGCCCTAATGAGTCAATCTGCATGAAACGAATACAAATTAACCTTTTTTTAATAATACCTAAATTGAGTGCGCATAGTTTTGAGTGTAAAATTATTGAAAAAAATGTTTTAACAAGGCATTTGATCTGACGACATAACAATACAGCATCATATAGGGTGGTTCAAAAACACTGACCTAGGCTTTTATTTATTAAATATTGATCACAATAAATTACAAAGTTGAGTAAAAAAAGTACATAATTCCATGGTATCAGTTTAAATTTTCAGGCGATTAAATAAGTACAAAATTTAAATTTTTATACAACCCCTGTACAAAAGAATTCCCAATTAGTAAAACGCGCCCTCATACTCACTACTCGATTAATCGATTATTGATTCTGCTCGGAAAGCAGTAGTCGATAACAGAAATCTTTCGAATTCGAATAATACATCAGTAGGCTGAAGACCCCCTAGCGCCTCCCCTTGATCCGCTGCCATGGGCGCCTATAAGGGGGGGGGAGGTAGGGCACTTGCCCCCTAGAGTTTTAGGTTAATCTCATAATGTATACAAATGACAAAACCAGAACTAAATTTGTTAAAAGTTTGAAATTCACCTCCCTCTAGAAATTTTTTTTGAATTTTGCCCCCCCCTAGAAAAATTCCTATGGGCGCCCATGTCCACTGCTGTCAGTGGCGTAGCCAAGGGGAGGGGTTAAGAGGGGTCCCCCCCCACCCAATGAGGAATTTTTACCCATACAAAATGCATAATCGTCGCTCCCTTATTACACACACGTATACAGAACACGTAACCAGTACACACACACGTAATCCAGTATGAAGAAGTCGTAACCCCCCATCCCCATGAAAAATTTCTGGCTTCGCCCCTGTCTGCTGTTATCAAGTATTTCATATTGAAAGACTTCTCAGGAACACAAGACAGTCTTGAGCAGCGATACCAATTCATGGGCTTCCTATCGATTATCGAAAGATATTCTTTTTAAAAAATTCACCACTTCCACCATTCTCAGCAGCGACAGACGTCATTTGAACTTCAACGACACAAACAAAGCCCAACGGATAAAAAAATAATAATAATAATAAACAACGGAAACCAATTTTAACTTCATTTAATCTTATATCGAGGAAAACAATGACTTTTAATTTTCGTTACCGCATCTTCCCAACCAAGGGAAGCCAATCGCGAATTAACACCCGGAAAAATCAATTTCCCTTTCTCTAAAGCGCCAACCCCCCCCCCCTCCCCCCCGAATAAAACCGGGGGAAATCGTGGTATACACACCGAGCAAACAAGTCCCACGCGCGCAAAAAGCAAGTTTTATTATCCTGAAAAATATCCTTGCAAATAAGATTTAGCGTCAAGGAAAATGCCAGTGAACACAAACAAAACGTGGCAATTAAAATCCCGGCCACCATCTTTAATCATTCAAACGGCTCTGGAAATTCAGAGCACAAAAGGAGAGGACCGGGCTAAATCAAATAATACGATCCCCCCAACCTTTTGAAATGCAAGGCTTCCATCCCCCCCCCCCTGCTCCCCCACTTGTGTGTGTGTGGCTCATTTACACCCTCGACTGGCTGCGGCAGGTGACAGGCACCCGCCTCATGCTAAGTGGCCCCCCTGATTGGCCACAACAAAAGAGGGCGGCACTTCTGTTGTTCGCCAGAATGCCTCCTTATTGGCTGGATCCTCGGACAGATGGTGGACAGGCAGGGGAAAAACACAAATTCTTCCTTCCTTTCTTTTTTTCAATAAAAAGGAATGAGGAATGAGAGAAGGAGGGAAGATAGTGGGAAGGTTAGAATTTCGTATCAGCCTTGGCAAAGAATGACAAAAATGAAGATGATAGATCACCGCGTTTGCCCCAAAGTATAAAGGGAGATAAAAAGTGAAAAATTTTTCGATTGTGCAGTGCATCGATTTTGTTAAGTTACGCGGAGGGGGGCGAAATATTTAATAATAAATGATTCCCAATCCGGGCTTCGTGGGGGTGGTAAAAAATGTTTTCGCCTCGGGATGATCTTGGAGTATTTTGCAGCGGCAGTCAATTAGTAAGATGCTCAAAATGCATCGGGTTAAATTAATTAATGAAATGTTAATGAGTTTCTTAAGAGCCGTCTGTAAAAATATGTAAAGGCCTCGGTTGAGTTTCCGACCTATGTTTGGCGAGCAGTGATTTCGGTTCACCAAAAGAAATCACATTTCGGAATTAAGCATGCCTTGTTAAATTTCTTTACCTCCTGCTTCTCTTATTTATTTATCTGTCTAATGTTTCGGTGATTAGAAATCAGGGTGTTACGGGGGGTGATAGGGGAGACGGGACAGTTGATTAATGAAATTCGTTTCGAAGCAGTGGTCCCCAGCAGAGGGTCGCGGGAGCAGTTTCGATGGGTCGGGAAAAATTAAACGATATCTGATCCATAATTGCCTACTCAATAATTTAAATAAAATTAATAATAATTCAAGTTCAGGTAAAGTGATTATTTGAATAATTTCTAAATTGTTTAAGCTTACTTCATGCCAAATTAAATATTTTTATCTTTCATACTTTAGAAAATACCGTGTTTACTCGAGTGCCAGTGGGACTTTTTCTGCCAATTTTTCATGGTGAAAGTCTAGGTGCGACTAATATTAACTTGTTAATTAAGTTGCCCTTCGTCACAAGTTAATAACACTAATATTAACTTGTGACGAAGGGCTTGGACTGACGAAGGCCAAAACAATTTTTGGTCGAAACGTGCGTGTATCTTCTTACCTATATCATCTTATGTGTGTTTTTTACAAAGTTTTTTATTTACTTCAAGAACACAATTTTTGTAATAAATAGAGAATTAAAAATACAAACAAGCAGAAAATCCTTATATGTGACATAAATTTTGCTCTTGTAAAAATAAATAAATAAATAAATAAATATAATAATAAATAATCAAAACTCAAAAATACACCTTGCTGTGTTAAATTTATTTGACAGCATTTACAATACTCAAGCCACTTTTTATCCCTCATTTTTCTTACCTGTAAAATAATAAAAATAAAAATACAGAGGGTTTTATGGTCGTCACCTTTTGCCTTTTCTTTCTTTATTTTTTTCTCTGTTTCTTTCTGTTTTTTCACATTTGAGGACAAAAAGTAAATAAACAAACCATGAACAATAACATAAAAGAAAAAAAAGTAAAAGTTTACTTGCTTGTTGTTTTTTTAAGGAGCTAAAAGCAATCTGTGCTAAAAAAGACTAAATTGCTGCTTCACTTTTTGCATGCAAAGCAACAACATGGGAATTCGTGACTTCTGATACCTTTTTAAAAACATTTTTTTCCTTTTTAAAAAGGACTGCAGAGTGAAATTCGTCTCGTGATGATCCTTTTAATGGTCGTTCATAGCACATTAAAGCAGTTTGCAACTATCACGCAATGTAATTAAGAAGTCATAGATCAATGCATCCAAAAATATGAAGTGATGTTAGGGGAGTAAAATAATGTCTCTTTTTCGTATGTGTCGATATTTCGCCTAGTGAAAACTTCTGAAGTTGATAATACAAAATTTGGATTGTAAATGTGTTTTATAAACATAGTTGCTAGATTGAGTAGCAGTTACCAAAATTCTTAATACTGGGTGGTGTTCTGCTGTTCTCTGTTTTCTTTCTTTTTTCCAGTTTCTTCCTTTATTCTCACTTTTGTATATCCCTCGTGCTGTCCTAATTTGAAAGGTCACGTGTTTGCGTGCATTGTAGAGTGCTGATAGTATAACAGGAACGATAACAAAAGAGGCGCAAGTTAAACGGTAGAGGCTTCAGGTACGCTCCTTTCTCATGATGGCATACCTCCCCAAATACAACACTGCTATTCTAATTGAAAAGTAATTCGTATTGTAAATTTATGCGAGACGAGAGATTCTCACGAGAAATCTCGCGCGATACAAGACTCTGTCGCGTCTCGCAAAATATTTCCTTTCTCATCTCGCAAAAGGATCGCCTGATGCGAGACGAGAACGCTAGACAATGCGAGATTTCTCGCGTCCAACCCTACAAATAGGCGGTCCAATTATACTATTATAAGAGGTAATACAACTGTGAAACGAAAATAACGTCAGACGCTGAAACTATCGTAAATTAGTATTCATTGTTGTAATAAGACTTACAATGAGGGGGGGGGGGTGTCTGTTGGCCTTGAATATTTCAAAACTTATTTGGCTTAAATCATACTTATGTTCACTGCATTTTTGATGATGCAGATGAAAAAGCTTTTTTTTTTTTGAACGGCAAGTTAAAGTTCTTTTTGCAGCTCTCTTAAAGCTCTTTTGAGCAGCAAATTACACACCAGGAAAAAAAAAATGTAAAAAGCTTTGTTTTAAACAAAATTTTATGGATGGCAGTTTAATCAAATTGTATTTTGTTACCTAAACCAAATTTTCATTAGTATTTTCTTGATTGGGTAAATAATTCTGTTAAAATAACACCAAAGCAATTTTTGTTGAGTAACACAGTTTTGTTGAAGTAAAGTTTTCCTGGTGTGCATTAAAGCGTAAGAATTAAGTTTAGTGTGAACGCAACACGTCTGTTTAACTGTTTTATTTTTCTTTTTCCCCCTGACTTTGTTGATAGCATTATTTCGATTTATGAATGGATATCACCATTCATATCCATTATACATTATTCCACCATTCATATCACCATTTATTTCGATTAATGAATGGATAATTTTCATTTAGCTAAACATTTTGATTTTATTAAATCTCTCTTTCACCCCTTTCAGTGGTTTTCCTAATTTTTCTAAGCTAAGTGACATTTTTATAGTAGGAGACAAGGAATTTTTCTACTTCTAGCACATACAAGTATAGTATAATTTTGAAAGTTTGTGACACCCCGCGGTGACTAAAATAAAACAGATATTTTTAATGCTTTTAAAGTGTGCTTTTATTTTGTTTTATTCTATAATAACATGCTAATAAAGATTCAAAATTAAAAAGAAATACATAGTTTGAAGTTTCCTTTGGAATGCCATGCATAAAATATTTTGGTGAAAAGAATAAAATATATATTCTGGCTTACAAATCTTTTATTTAGATCAATGCTCTTCCAAGGAATATTTGACATCTGTCCTTTTCATAAACGTCCTGAAGTTTGTTTTATAATATCGCACTTAAAATAATGAAATAAACAAACACCTATAAAAAAATAATATTTATTTTTTAAATTACAAACCATTTATTTCGATTAATGCTGGCAGAAGAAATTCTTGACATTTGCTCATTTCACATATAACCTGAAGTTTACTTTTGAATGTTACACATAAAATATATTGGTGAAAGAGTAATATATATATTCTAACTTACAAACCGTGTATTTAGATTAATGCTGACTGCTGGCCCAAGATATAGTTGACGTTTGGCCTTTTCACCTATGTCCTGGAGTTTGCTTTTGAATGTCACCCATAAAATACAGTAAAATTCCGTTTATACTTCTTTCAAGGGACCGATCTAAAACGACGTATAAATTAAACGTTAATAAACAACATTATTTATTACACATTAAACATTACTAATGAAAATTTTTGTAAACATAATATTTTTTAAATGCTAGTAAATAACTACTTCATAATAACACTGTAAACAGCAACTGAATATTTGAATAAAACATTTATCAAAAAAGTGAAACAAAACGTATGTTTACTGTACTATATATAGTATATATCTTACTGCATATCTTTAGTATAAATAATAAGCATTGCACAAGAATTATGATGTGATTTATGTTCATGCAGGTAATGAATTAAAAAGATCTTTCACAGACGTCTGATGTGCTGGTTGTCTTCGATTACTAATTTCAGCATTATGGAATAAATTATGTTCAAAAAATGTTCTTTCACTCGTGTTCTGACAAAATTAATTCTTAGCTTTTCAGGAGCGTCTTTAAGGAAAGTGGTTAAAGATACAGCCCTTCCAATATCTTTTATTTGATCTCCTATCTAGGAAAAGCTTCTCCCCAATATAGGAAAATAATGACAGGTATAGAAAATTTTCAAATTTTACGAAGGTGAAAAATAACGTATAACCGATATTGTGCGTCTTATAAACGAAGCATTTTGCATTAAGATGGATAGGAATGAACCGAAACTTCACGGAAAAGACGTATAAATATAAAAGTCGTGTGAATGAGAAATGTATAAATGGGGCTTTACCTTATATTGGCGAAAAGAATAAAATGTACAGGGTGTCCTAAAACACTGACGTAAGCTTTCATTCCTTAAATAGTGATGATAGACATTCTACTATATAGTTCTGCTGATCCCTGACTCACTGAATCGCTCTGTAAACATTCCGAGTTACCCGCTTCAATATAAATATTTTACCACCATTACTCCAAGAAAATTAAAAAAAAAGCGTAATAACATCTACACTGTTTAAACGATCCGCTGGAAAATTTTCATAATTATGTATAAAAACATAAACAATCTGTGCTACTTTAAAAATCTGAAAATTCACCAATTTTTAAGCGATTTTTTGCTATTTTCAGCAATATTTTATTTCTGAGAGTAAAATGAGTTCTTTGCGAGACAAAATGAGTTGTTGAAATCGATATGACGTCATAATCGATACGGTCATCAGGCTTTGAAAGAAGAGCGTGACTCCAATTCGTTTAGAGCAGTTTTTCCAGGTTACATAGATGATTTTTTTTTTTCCCACAAACAAATCGTCTGCATGGATATAAGAAAGGCTGTAAACACAAAACGAAATCTTTCGAATGCTTAAAGTTTCCACGCGTTTCCAGAAGAGCATGAAATTCGATTAGGGTATATAATAAAAATTGAATATGAACTTATTTATTTTAGGGGGGCGAAGATTAAATATGTTGAGTGTAGACATATTTTCGTCAAATGTTTTTCTTAGCGCCCGTTGTAATTGCCTCCAGAACGAGCTTAGACTTCTAGTACACAATTAATTAAAAAGTTAAGTAAAGAAAGAATTTCATTGCATCCAATAAAATTTTCAGGAGATTAAATAATAACAACTATAAAATTTTATAACTAAAAAATACAAAATTTAATTTTTTTATAGGGCCCCCGTTCATAGGGATGGAAGCGAGACGGAAAATTGGCGTCTCGCAAAACAGCCTAAAAGCTCTGTCTCGTCTCGCAAAATTCCTATATCGTCGTAATGTTAAAAATGTTTGTCTCGTCTCGCGTCCATCCCTACCCGTACAAAAAATTCCCATTTAGTAAAATGTGCCACATAAATTAATAAGATGATCTACAAAATTTCAGCCTTTCATTCAAAACATGTCAGAGATATGAAAATAAATAGATATAGTAAACGAGCATCTTCACTGACTTAAATCAATGTGCAATGGTTCTAATCTCGTCAAATGATCGAATTTTAATTTCAGGGGTTGCACACAAAGAGAAATAAGAAATAAAACAACGATTGCATAAATACATATTTCTGCTGCTACTGGTATTATATATCCGCTTTCCAAATTTGTTTAAACATATCTCTGGGCCTTTTTATGATAAAAGGGTAAAATTTTGTATATGACCTAATTGCTGTGTGGGTGCACATTTGACTAACTAGGATTTTTTTTTCTGTAAAGGGGCCGAATAAAAATGAAAGTCTTCCTTTTTTTTAAAAAAAAAGATTTAATCTCCTGAACATTTTTAGGAGATTAAATCTAAAGAAATACAAAATCGATTTGTTATCGATTAACGGAATTAATCAAAATTTATCGATTAACATAAAATTATTTTTTATAAGTTTGTAATTTATTGTATCTATAAATAATTTAAGAAATAAAAGTCTAGGTCAGTGTTCTAAGCCACCCTGTAATTCTAACTTACAAACCGCATGTTTAATTAATGCTAGCCCAAGAAATACTTGGAATTTGTCCTTTTCATCATTTTTCCTTGCAAGTCAATAGACATGGATAACTTAAATAATCATAGTACGATATAATGTCTCTAAACAAATAAAATCCCTGTCATCTGAGTGTCTGAGCAAATAAATAGTTTTCCGACGCACTTTTCGTCGCTCCTCCTGTAATATTCAATTCTCAGTAGAAATGCATCGCTGCGCTGAAAACGAGCACCTATATTTGTTTTTACGTGACGCTTTTTTTCCCAGAACACAGAACCTGGTGAATTTTCCTTTCATCGTAGGTATATATGCACTGGTTCTTCGCAAATAAAAATTTCAAATTCACGAATTGATTTTATTTTTCCAATAAATATACGAGAGCAAATCATTAAGTCAAAAAAATAACAAGAAAAAAAAAAGACCAGCCAAAATAAACTGGCATTTAAAAGATTAAAATAATCAAAACTTTGTGAAATAACACACATAAAAAGATGCATGGAAACTTTGTAAAATAACACCTTTTATAGGTGTTGTTTAAAAAAAATTAATTAAGTCACAAAATGGTTATGGAGTTTGTGACTTGCATAAGGACTCTTGATCAGAGAGTCATGAAATCACGAGCGATTAAATTTCAAATTCACGAATTAATTTTATTTTTCCAATAAATTCCAATAAAGATTAACGGAAACTTTGCAAAACAAACCTTTTATATGTGTTGTTTAAAAAAAAATTAAGTCACAAAACCCATAAGGATTTTGTGATTCCATAATGTGGATGTGTGATCTTGAATAATAACTTTTGATCAGAGAGTCATGAAATCACTAGAGAATACAGAATTTTTATTTATTTATTTACTTTTTTAAGGGGCTGGGAGGTGGTGCTAATTTTAAAGGGAAAGAACTTTGATCTAAACATGAAGTAAAATGATGCTATAGATCATTATCATTTGTTTTCGGAGAGGCTAATTTAAAAAGAAAGCTTATTTGACTGAAGCGAAATACAATAAAGCAAAACGTTACACTTTAGCGATGATTTTCTTCGTGGATGTAAAACGGATGTTGAAGCCCACACAGCAAAAAAGGTCTGTCAAATTTTCAGAAAAACTATCAGCTAGGATGCCAGTTTATTTCCGTTTCTTTTTACAGACGTCTTCCGTAAATGTTACAGATTCTCAGTTTATTTTACAGAAATCTTCCGTATACGGAAAAAATGCGGAAGACTTCTGTAAAATATACGGAAATAAACTGGCGTCCTGGCTGACAGTTTTTTCTGTCAGTTTAACAGACTCTTTTTTTTTTTGCTGTGCACTAACCCCTTCACTGGGTCAGTAATTGCATGAAATTTCTTTTATAAATCGAGCTAGATTCAATACCAACCAAATAAATATGTTATTACCAAATAAATATGTTATCGCCGCAAAGCAATTGTGCTCTTGAGCAGGCAGTCCTCGGTAATAGGAAATTGGTAGTTGAAAGAAGTAGAAAAAATTTTCTCCAGAATTTAAAATTTTCGTTTCACAAACTGTCAAAACTGACTTCTAATGCAATTTCAAATCTCGAGGTAAAGCGCACGTTAATTCTAATCACGATTTTAAAAAGGTAAAGTGAGGATAAGACTAGTTTTTTGTTACTCTGATGCTTGACACTTATTGACGTGAAAGGTGTTTATACAGGCACCATTTGATTCAGTTTTTTTTTTTTTTTTTTTTTTTTTTTTTTTTTTTTTTTTTTTTCGTTGAGGTTAATTCTACTAGGCTTATTTTTAAAATTTTTGCCTGAAACTGTCCCAAATTACGTTCATTTTATTAACAATTTCAAAACAACGAGTTGAGGAGCAGATTGGTTTTTTGTTACGCTGCCGGATGCCTCCTGTTGCTGTGAAAGGTGTTTTACAGGCACCATTTCAACTTTGGTTGATTTTCGTTGAGGTTTATTCTACTAGGCTTATTTTTTAAAATTTTGCCTGAAACGGTCCCAAATCCCATTAATTTTATTCCCAATTAATACTATTCATGATTTTAGGACATGAGTTGAGAACAATGCTGGTTTTTGTTATTGTACCAAATGACTTCTATTGCCATAAGATATTTTACAGGCATCATTTCATGCTGTTCTTGGTTGATTTTTCGTGAGGTTTATTCTTTTTCAGGCTTATTTTTAAATATTTTGCCTATAACGGTGCCAAATCACGTTAATTCTATTCACGATTTTAAAACAACGAGTTTTGGACAAAACTGGGTTTTGTTACTCTGCCAGATGACTCCTATTGCAGTGAAAGGTGTTTTACAGGCATCATTTCATGCTGTTCTTGGCTGATATTTCGTTGAGGTTGATTCTTTTATCAGGCTTATTTTTAAATACTTTGCTTAGAACGTTACCAAATCATGTTAATTCTATTCACGATTTTAAAACAAAGAGTTTTGGACAAAACTGGGTTTTGCTATTCTGCCAGATGACTGTTATTGCCGTGAAAGGTGTTCTACTGGCATCATTTCATTCCGTTGGTTGATTTTCGTCGAGGTTTATTCTTTTATCAGGCTTATTTTTAAATACGTTGCCTAGAACGGTTTCAAATCACTTTAATTTTATTCACGATTTTAAAACAGTGATTTGAGGACAATACTGGTGTTTTTTGGTTGTTACTCTGCCAGATGACTAGTATTGTCGTGAAAGGTGTTTTACAGGCATCATTTCATGCTCTTGTTGGTCGATTTCCGTTGAGATTTATTCTTTTATCAGGCTTTTTTTTTAAATGTTTTGCCCAGAGCGGTCTCAAATCGCATTAATTCCATTCACGATTTTAAAACAATGAGTTTTGGACAAAACTGGGTTTTGTTACTCAGCCAGATGACTCCTATTGCCGTGAAAAGTGTCTTATAGGCATCATTTTAATTTTTCGTTGATTTTCGTTCAGGTTTATTCTTTTATTAGGCTATTGTTTTTAATATTTTCCCCGAAATGGATACAATCGTAGTTTTGAGTTGCCAATTTTCTGCTAACTTAAATGTATTTCAACTTAGCAAAACTCCTTAAGTGTTGCTGTTTTATTTATTAATTTTTCTCAAACGAAAACGATGAAGACAAATAAGTTTTGTAAGGAATTTTTTTGATAGAAAATAAATAGACAGTAACTCATACTTTTATGTGTATAAAAAAATGTCATGTTAAAATTTTACTTTAGAGTTCATCTGATTATTTGGAGGAACGTTCTAGCATTCGAACAGAAATTTGTTGCTTATGTGACATCGTCAGAAATGAGTGAAATGCTCATAATTTAAATTTTACTTTAACTTCTACATCCACATTGTACAACGTTTTTTAGATTACACTCCGTAAAAATGGAGTTATTTTTCAGTGTTAATGTTATAATCAATCAATGAGGATAACTTACTTACTATTACTATTATTTTGCCTTTATATATTACTTAGTAAAAAAAAAAATCAAAGAAATATATTCCTAAAATTACATTTAAGACTTATTTTTTATAATTATTTATAAGCGAATTTTATTCAGGTATTTAATATATTTTTTTAAGTAATAATGTCTGATTCTCTCTTAAATTATACAATTCTTACATTACAAGATGCATGCTTTTTCGATGATTTATATTATTACTATTTTCCCGGACAACCCGCTTTATTCCTTTGTACAATTATATTTACATATGCCTTATTATTACTGTTTGTTATTTTGTTTGCGCATACTATGTTAAATGAATTTTAGATATTCCATTTATTTAACAATATGTGTGCGAGTTTCATTATTTTTGCATTTTCATACTTCAGATCTTTCTTTTATTATTAAACGCATGTTGTTACTTCGGTAATACCAGAAATAGCTTTTCATTGGGTGCACCAACGTGGAAAAATAACTACAATTATCCAATTTCCCATCAAATTATCAGGTGCCAAATTAGCATTAACTTCTTGTGCATCTTCCTGCAATTTATTTATTCATTTATACAATTTTATCTCTTGATTCCTAAAAATTCAAGCTTATCGTAAATGCATAGCTTTCGTTGAAACATGTAAATTATTTAATAAAATTAAATTAATTATATGATTTAATGAAAGGCATAAATTACATGGCATACATTATTTATGAAAGGCATTTAAACAATGATTTCTGTGTTCTACTGCACCTTATTTGTTCGATTTTTAAATCTTTTAGAGAAAACATTCCAAGATCATCGTAAACCATATGATTTTCATTAAATCACGTAAATAATTAAGTGAAATTAAGTTATTTACATGATTTAACGAAAGACGTATAAATGATTTAATGATTTTGTGTTTCTTCCTACAATTTATTTGTCTGCTGCAGAAATTTTCAAGCTCATCATAAAACAAATGACTTTTATTAAATCATGTAAATAATTAAGTGAATTCCAGTTATTTGTATGACCGCCATTCACTTAAGAGCAGCATCATATGAAAAGCATGTAAATAATTTATGAATTTTCAGTATCTTCCTGCTATTTATTTATTCATTTTTTATAAAAATGTACTACATTTTTAAAAAAAAATTCAAGCTTATCGTAAAGCATATGCCTTTCATTAAGTCATGTAAATAATAATAAAACATAACAAGACAAAAAAAAGAGTAGGGGGGAGGGGGGAGGCAAAAGATGATCTAATCAGTTGCCAAAATACGCCAACAAAGAAAGGGAAACTGCTATACGCATCCGATAGCACAGGGATCCTGATCTTTCTCTCTCTTTACCCTTCTCCCCCCCCCCCTCTCCAAAACCTCTTCAAAAGAGGGAGGGTGTTCCCAATTTGTCACGATTTTCATCGGATAAGTGGGAGTATGGAACCCCATTACACGGCTATCAACGCCCTTTGCAACCCTCACAAGTGGCCAGATTTTCAAAGCAAACGCCGGTTTAGGAGGTAAAAACATGTGACAGTCGTGGAAGAGCAGGGGAAGGAAAGAAAAAACCCTTTAATTGGACGCCATTGAGTGTTCGCTGGTACGTGACATCAGAGCATGGAAGAATCGAAACGATCTAGCTAGGATGCAAATTTTAAATGCTCATTTGCTTTCTTCAAATATGATAAAACAGTGTCTTTCTTTCAAGTTCTCGGCCTTTTCCCTTAGATTTTTTTCCCCCTTAATTTTATTTTTTGCCCTCTTTTTAAAAATAAATTGTATGCAATATTTTAAATAGTAAGTACGGATATAATCACATTCGGACAGAGTTATAATGTTATTGAACGGATTATAATATTTGAAGGATGTACATGCAAAACTTACATTGTGTAGATGCAAAACTCGCATTCTCAAATTAGCTAGTTCTTAGTTTTTAGAAAATTCGAAGAACTTTTTAACAAACATGATATTACTAGCACAATTTTTGTTTGTTTATACACACGCTTAAATCTATTGATTAAAACTAACACTCCTTTATTGATTAAATTTCTTATCGGCTGATTTAAATCCTTTTACGCTAAAAAATACTCATTAAAGACAATAATTTGTTATCTCCTCAATTCCCCTCAATGCTCAGGATTCGCTAGATTCTATTGTACTCCATTTTTCACTAAAATCTTGTCTATTTGAGAATTCTGTCTCTCCCCCACGAAAGATGCGTAGTAAGATATCCTATTACTATCACGTGACGACGCTTTTCAACGGAAAACGGCACATAGTCACCACAGACAACACAACGCGGGAAGCGGGAATCCTGGCTTGCGGCGAGCATCGAAGAGCAAACATGTTGTTATCAAAATATGAATTAAGAGAGTTTCTAAAGAGGATACCCGATGATACTTTAGAATGAATGTATTCGCTGGTGATAATTTTATTTTATATCGGAATACCAAATGCATCTTTTTCATATTCAGAGTTGTGAAATAAATTCAACCTGGATGTGGAGAGGATGCTTTCAGTAAAAGTTTTGTTTTAATGGACATAGTTTCTTACGATTGGATTATAAAAATCTCGTCGCTGTTGTACAAATGAAGTTATATCTTCAGTCAAGTGAGTAAGTACTATTTTACCTTTTTCATGTAAATAAATTTGTTTGCTGCTTTAATTAAATCTCACAGCTCGTTTAACCATGATTGCATTTGTGTATTCTGGCTGTACTGTGAATTCGGTTTATAACTAGAGACTATAGCGAAATTATATTCTATTTATTAAAAAAATACTTTTTTATAGTGTATTAAGATATATGTAATGTATTTGCCTGGATTTAAAATTTATTTTCTCGGGCTTATAATCATAGATTACAGCTCTGATAATATAAAATGAAGAAAACGAATATTTCAATATATTAATCAAAAACAGCAAATTTTCATGACACCCTTTTTCTAGCTTAAAATAATAATCTTAATTGAGTACAGATATATTAATTAAAAAGGGACTGATTTTGTAAAAACGCTCATTCTATAGCTTAAATAATAATCATAATTGAGTACAGTTATATTAATCAAAAACGGACAGACACGCCTCATTTTTGATTATTATTTAGCCTAAATGGAGCTTTTGTATAATGCTCAAAAATTGAGAATTTTTCGCTCCATTGATTTTTGTCGATTAATAGAGCAAATTTTACTCAATCGGGAGAATGGCTGTTTGAAGTCAATAATTGAGTAAAAATATACTCCGTTTGATTATTATTTTACTCAATAGATTTAAGCGTGCAGTGAAGCAACGTTTATACGTTTTTCTGAATTTTAACGTTAAATACAGTCGAACCTCGATTTAACGAATTGATTGGGACTAGGGATGGACGCGAGACGCAAAATAGCCTAAAAGCTTTGTCTCGTCTCGCAAAAAGCCCTATATCGTAATGTTAAAAATGAGTGTCTCGTCTCGCAAAAAAGTCGTCTCGCATCCATCCCTAATTGGGACCCAGAAATCCGTTCGTTAAATCGAAGCAATTCGTTAAATCGAATATCAATTTTTGTGAAGAGCATGGTATAAAAATATCAATGCAAAATACCCTTAGATATGAAAAAAAGAATGATTATTGTTTACTACGAGCTTAAAAATTATAAATTATATGTTAGGCGATCAACTTTAAACTAATCTAAATTCTTTAATGTTACTTGCTCTTAAAACTTAATACATAATACATACATCCTTATTAGCACTTTGGAAAGAAATCTTTGATAGTGCTTTGTTTTGACTTTCCAAAGTTCTTTGTCTATATTTTCTAACTTCATAAGAACAACATCATCAACCTCGTGAGACAAAAAAAAAAAAAATTTTTTAAGCGTTCAAGCTGCAAACTGCTTCTTTGAATGTCATTTTTTAAAAAATCAATTTACGTTTCTTCGTCACTTCGCTGCTTTCTGAATCTTCATTCTCTTTCAGTTCACTATCGCAGGCACTTAGCTGTACATCGCAAGACATATATTCTGTAAAATTGCCATTACTAAGAACATCTTCACATCCAGTCATTTGATCATGGTTATCCACGGCGTAGTTGCAAATGACTGTTTCTGTATCGCTGTCTTCGTAGGTACTTGCTTCGTTTGGAGAAATGAGAAAAAAAATATTGTATTGCACACTTGGATTAGGGTGTGAAAGATTTTGTGTGCGAAAAATTCAATTTTAGTTTTATGTGCGAATTTTATTTCAGCGATTGTTGTTCGTTAAATCAAAGCTAAAAGTTCGTTAAATCGGAGCATTTTAGCCCCCTTTTTTTCGGGACAAAAAAAAAAAAAAATATATTCGTTAAATCAAAGTACGTTAAATCGAGGTTCGACTGTAATTTCATTTATACGTTTTCCTGAAAACGAAAACTTCATTTATACGTTTTTTCAGAACTTAAGAGGAGAAAAAATGTGGGATGCCAAGCTTTCAACAAGCTTGACAGGTTCTAATTTTACGAAAGAATACCTAATTTACGGTGATTTAAATGATTGTGTTAAACAAGCTCTTTTAACTAGGTACGATGAACTTTTACTATGCATCCCCAAGCAGCCATACAACCGAAAATTACAAAATATTTTGTACATGCGGAATGAATATAAACACAAGTATACTAGCTGTATATTAAATTCAGAACAAAACTGTTAGTATTACATACCTACTGTTGCAATTTGTTTTCATCTAGTAATATAAGATGTAGTATTTTAATTTAAATCTGATTTTCTATAGTTGATTACCAAAATGGACATACGTTAGAGAATTTCGGTTATATGTTTTACTCACTTATACGTTTTATCCCCTAGTCCCTTGAAAAGCGTATAAACGGCGCTTTACTGTATATATTTTGCCATTAACAACTACTTGCACATAGTCCTAAACCTGCAATAATTCTGCTCAGGTTACTGTGAAGGTGATCTGTGATGCTGTAGTGCCTAAATTTGATTCTCTTTTACCACTATTCCAGTGATCCATATAGTTAAAAAAAGCATCTATTGCATTAGTTAATGAATCAAGATAGAATTTAAATTTTAATATGGAAAATATGTGAGTTTTGCAAAAGTGTTGATTCTGAGTTTTGCCTCCGCACACTTATCCTTTACCATTGCATTTACTTACAAACAGTTTATTTATTTATTTTTAAGAATTGTTCATTGATAACAACAAAGCACACAACAGAAAACTGATGCATAGAAGATGAAATAATTAAAACTTTCTAAAATAAGATACTTAAAATGGTACTTATCTTCAGAACGCACGTTTTGGGGGGATAGAAAGAGGTTCACCCTTCTTCAGCTCCAAAAGTTCTATTCTCTACAAAAGCAGAAGAGTGACTTATCCTTCTTAGCTCTCTCACAACAACAGCAAATCTTGCTCACATCTCGCCTGTTATTCATCATTTCCTCCAGTGTTTCCGGTTCGGAATATTGTCGACATAAGCTCAGGTTACTGCAAAGGTGATCTGTGATGCTGTATTGTCCGAATTTGATTCTCGTTTACCGCTATTCCAGTGATCCATATAATTAAAAAAAAACATCTATTGCATAAGTTAATGTTGTCATTCATTAAGGATTTTCATGGCTGAAGAGACATTTTAAAGTAAGTTTATAAGTAGGATCAGGGACGCAGCCTGGGAGTAGCTGACTAGGCTGCAGTCACCTTCATCCCCGAAGCAAGTAAACGTAAGATAAGGTAAAAATTACATGTTTGTGGATAACTTTAATGTGCAGAAAATTTGATAAAATTTTGAATATCTAAAATGAATATGTCTATTGAATATCTAAAATGTGTTAAAATTTTAGATATACTATAGAACAAACACTAATATCGGTCGATGAATAATTGTTTTTTCGACTCTTAAGACCACAATATCAGTGGCGTAGCCAAGGAGGAGGGTCTTGGTTGGGCCCTTCCACACACACACACACACACACACACAGTGACGTAGACAAGGGGGGGGGGGATATGGGGTTCACAACGGACCCCATGAGGAATTTTTTGCCATACAGAATGTATATTCTTCACTCCCTTATCTCACATAACTACATATATGTGAGTTGCAGTAGTCGTAACCTCCCCCCCCCTCCCCATGAAAAATTTCTGGCTACGCCACTGCACACACACACACACACACTCTAACACACCCGAAATGAGAGAAACAGACACGGGAAAAGGGATCTTATGCCTATTGTTTTAATTGATACAGATATATATGTCAAAGGGAACATTTTGGACCCCTTTCCCCCTACGAAAGAAAATCCTGGCTACGCCACTGCACAATATACGTAAAACAAGCCTCTTCTCTGTCGATCTAGCCAGAGAGGAAGGAAAAACAGAAATAAAGAAAGCTAGTTCATAATCTTGCACATTTGCTGTTATGTGACATTTTTTGGAGAAACAGGAAGTAATGTTTCGAAAATTTTCAGGAGAGAGGGGATGCGTTGTTTATGTAAGAGTGTGTTTATAGCTAGTTTTAGCCCTTCCTGGAAGTTCCCCTGGAAAAATTTCAGGTTTGGCCAAGCTACGGTCCTAGGCTTAAACCTGACATCTTCTTCTTTTTTTTTCCAACTGCAAAAATTTTAAACTCGATTTATGAATTTCTTTTTAAATTCATTTTTATGTGCGAACACTTGAAGGCAAATAAATAAATTAATTAATGCATGAAAATAATAATCCTTATAAATAAAAATGGAATTCTGTTTGTCAGTTTGTTTGTCAGTTTGTGGATTTGAATAGTATACAAATCCACAAAAATGAACCTATCAGTCTGAAATTTTAAACAGATATGTAAAATAATATAGAATAAATGATAGTTTACTTTAAAACATTGAAATTCCACCCGTTCCCGGAATTTAAGAGATTTTTTTATGTCCTCCACGCAGAAAGCTTTCCGTAATTGTAACCCCTGTAGTGAAAAAAGAGTGCGAAATAAGCATCGTGGTTGCCATGTGTGGCGATTTTGCCGAATAAAATGTTTTAAAATTCTTAAAGTAAAAAATAAAAGAATGATTTTATTTTTGTTAGTTTATATTTGTAAAGTTAATTTTTTTTTTATTTTTATTATTATAATATCGTGTGCATGGGAAATCAGAGCAGGAATGAAATGTTTTATACGCGAAACAATAAGAATTGAAGATTTCCAATAAAAAATAAATACAAAATAAATACATTGTGCATAACGTATTCTTTAGTTTTTACCAAATGGTACATTACTTCCTTCATGGTAATGAAGATATGCACCCCCCACCCCCAACTGATTTTCTGGGTACGCCACTGCTGTTAGAAAGGATAAATCTATATTAAATTATGAAATTTTTAGCATGCATTCCCAAATAAGCAGCATTTTACTGAAAAAAAGCGCACTTTCGTAATGCAGTTATATGATTATATCACAATTTCGTAATGCATCTATGTGATTAAGGATTATGTTTTTAATTTCACTCATCAGAAAGGTTCATTGTTACTAATGCATTGTATTGTACAGAATAATAAATGTATTGTAGAGAATTCGAAAGAAATAAACTGAAATTTTACGAGTCCCTGAGCAACTAGCAAATTTTAAGTCTTAACTATAACTGTCTTAAAAAAAAAACACAAATATACAGTTTAAGTCATTAAATTGTTAAGACGTGGTTTCATATCCAGTAAAGGATTTTATTTGAAAGTTAAACTGTTAATTAAAAAAAAATTAAATAAAAACGCTTTCACATTATTAGAAAAACAAAACAACCTGAATGAATCATTTCAAATGATGTGATGAGAATGAACAAATAAATTTGAGACTATTAACTATAGAATACACATTTAATTGCATAATTACTATTTTACATTAATTTTTTAAATATTTACAAATTTATATTTTCCAGATACAAGTGTTATCCATAAGATCGTTACACCTATGCTGCGAATCTGGAACAGTGAGCAGTTACTCAAAGGGGGATTAAAAATTCTGAATGAAAATTGAATACATCAATTGAATTGAGAAAATGCTCTTATAAGGCAGCCATTTTGAAATCAAAAAGAGTTATCTGCTTTGATTTTTCAGTTACAGGAATTTAGCTATCATGTTATTACACTAACGGCTGTATTCACCAAATATTTGACATGCGGATTAATCCTGAAACGCGTGTTATAGTCATCGGTAAGATATCTTACCGATGACTTTAATCCGCGTGTCAAGTGTTTGGTGAATACGGCCGTAAAAATGACTTTTATCCCTCTCTTTTGAGTAGATCGCTCACTGTTCAGGAATCACAGATTTAGCTTTCATGCATACAATGGATAAAAAGAATTTTGGGTTTTATCGCAGAACACGCTACTGCTCGCCAAATGGTGAGAGATAAAGTGCCAAGATGGTTATCAGGAAAAATTAAGTTTCTCGTTTTGAATACTAATGCCCTAAATAACAAGGAAATAATTTACTTATTCTTTTAGTTTTTATTTCAGTTACGTCGATGACGTAATTTGGCATCATGTGCAAAAAATTGCGTTAAAAAAGTAGACGAATCGGCTGCATTACCGTGTTCCGCGATATTACCAACTTTTTCTTTCCAGCTTTTTTCTAAGTGATCAGTACGTTGACTCTCTTAACAAATTGAGGAGTCCGAAAACACAAACTTCTAAAAAGGGAAAAACCTCAGTTCAAGAGGCTATTCTGGAACTTCCACCATAATTTTTTATACATAACATATATAAAGACAATGAAAGCCGTAAAACTGCTGTGATTTTTTCTATATGTAGTGACTAGATCTACCATGGTCTTCAGTAATGTCTTTTGCATCAAAATAAGCGTCGCATTAAAAATTAATTATAGCATCAAGTATATTTTCTCTTTTAATTGTTTAGAATTGTCCATTTAATTATGTTATTAAAAACAAAATTTCACATCAAAATTATCAGTTACTCAGTGATTGCATATTTTCTTATTAAATTAATTAGGTCTATTAATGTATACCATAATGTATAAAAATGTATGCCGTAAATATATAAATTGAACAATTGATTTGAGAATTTAAACTTATCGATTTAATTACGATTAAAAATATAATCCTTATACACATTATTTTTCTTTTTACGTAAAGACAAAAATATGTTAGCATTGCAAACCAATACATTGTGATTTGCTGACAATTTGAAATTACTGAAATAGTATAACATTTTTGCTGAAATAGATTGCCGACCAAATAAGATGCGCTTGAATGTAGATTGATAGCTTACTGCGCATTTTCAACAACAGGAAAAATTCAACAAGAAATGTATAAAAAGACCCTCGCACAAATTTTTGTGTTTTAGATCCCCTTTAGAAACATATATCTTAGTGTTCTTAATATCAGCTATATTATACAACATCAATTTAAAATTATTATTATCTAACTTTTGTATAAAACTTTATTTTCAATCGTTTGTTTCTTTTTACGTTAAATAAAAGAGAGTTCAATTTTCCTATAACTCACGTAATTGATTAAAATTAATTATTTTTAAATTTTATTTAAATTTTTTCTGTAAAATTCAAGTTTGAAACATTAACTTAATTTCTGCTTTAGAGCTCATGACTTAGTTCATAAAACTTGAATTTTACATAAAATACAACCATGGTTTAGCCTGTGCCTAATTATATCTTTTATTCTATAAAGGGTACACTGTCGAAAACAATTTGTAATTCAAGGATAGCTTTAAACGATTTTACAAAGAATGTATACCAATGAGCTGTTATTTTATTTTAATTTTAAAGTTAATGCTGTCAAATACGCGCACATAAATAGGCATGCGACATTTTGAGACTGTCTTCGGTGCAATTTTGTAGTTAAGCAAGAAACAACGAAAAAAATATCTTCATAGTAAAATTACTCACTTAAAGCAATTTTTAACGCTACGGTTTTAACTATGCTTATTGTATGGGTAAATTCGTTAGTTAATTTATAGGAAAAAAGTTTTAAAATCTAAGAAATTTTTAATTTTATTTTTGCTTAAATGGCGTTACATTTAGTTTATAAGCATAATTGAAAAAAAAGGTACAGTGTTTGCACAGTTATAAAAAAATACAGTTATCCTTGTTTTTTCTATTTAATTTTTTCGATAGAAACTGAGGAAATAAAAATATTCTAAGGGCTTACTTTACAGAAATTAGTAAATTTCAATGTAATTCTATATTGCATTAAAACTTAATATTAACTCAAACTGAAAAGCTGTAATTAAAAACTTAATAACTTTCAGACTCACTTTTAACGCTTCTCGCAATTTTGAAGTTCTTCAAGAAATGCATTCTTATAATTTTGGCATTGAATAAATGTTGAAATGAAATTTTCATAAACATTGCGAAGCACAGCCTACTCAAGCATAAAAATATTTCCTGGCAGTTTATTTTATTTCTTAGTGAATTCACAAAATCGGTTTCAACAGTGTATGTAATTATAAATCACTATGTGCCTGACATTTTGATTTATAATGATCGTCCCGCGACAATAGTACATAAAAGGGTATTCGAGTGCCAGTTAAATTTTCCTATTTTAACCCTTTGAGGCGCAACCCTTTCCCAATGCTGAAAAGGGCAGTCGTTGCCATCGCTCGACTTAACTACCAGCAAGATGGCGGACGATCGAAACGTTCACCGCGTGCCACACATCTAGAGAGCCTTTTTTGACGACAGCTGGCTGTGCGGCACAGCCAGCTGCGTCAAAAAGGGTCTTTAGATCTGTGGCACGCAATGAACGTTTCGATCGTCCGCCATTTGCTGGTAGTTAAGTCGAGCGATGGTAACGGCTGCCCTTTTTTCAGCATTGGGCAACCTATCCAGCTGTTCTCGCATTTTTCCATTTTTCAGCAGATGTCAGTGCTGTTCAAAATAATCGTGACAATTTCTTTACGGGAAATGATGTACAAAAAAGTAAAGGATTCTCGTGAAGCTATGTCACACGCAACTATTTTTATAGAAATCAAATCTATTCTTCGTGACTGGCAACAGTCGAAACGTCAGAGTTTGGTGTTCCCAGAGCGGGAACACTGCGCGTTAAAGGGTTAATCAGAAAATTTCAATAGCGCTCTAATACCCTTTTGCAGAGATGTTATACTTACACAATAATAAAATTACTCATCTTTAGAAAAACTACAAAATTATTCTTGCTGGCTGTTCCATATAGCTGCTTGAACTAGGAGACACAAAGAAGGGATTAATGAGACTTACAGTCACTGCAGTTCCAGGATTATTTTCATGACCGTGAGGTACTCCTGAAGCAGACATGCCGCTGTCATGCAACTTCCTCATGTGTTTCTTCAGGTCAAAGTTCCTGCAAAACCCTTTCCCGCAAACTTTACACGTGTACGGTTTTTTGTCATTGTGTGTGTGCATGTGGAAAGTTAGATTGTAAACCTGGTGGAAGGCCTTGTTGCACACTGTACACTTGTAGGCCTTTTCCCCGCTGTGGGTCAGTTTGTGGTTCTTGTAGTTCCCCTTCTGGTGGAACCCCTTGCCACAGTATTCGCACACCCACGGCTTATACCCGGCGTGGATTCTGATGTGCGTGTTGAGGGTTGAGCTCCTGTTGAAAGCCTTGCCACACGTGTGGCACTTGTGGGGCTTCTCTTGAGTGTGGATGATCTTGTGGCGGCAGAGGGTGCTCGCCTGACGGAAGCCCTTGCCGCAGACCTTGCACACGAAAGGACGAGCTCCAGTGTGGACTGGCATGTGCCTGGTGAGGTTGTAGTGGGCGTTGAATATCTTGCCGCATTCCGGACACGTGAATGTCTTTTGTTTGTTGTGGTTGCGTTTCTGGCGCACCGGACTTGAACAATCACCGGATGATTCGGATGTTGCCTTTGAATCCATTGGATACCTTGAATTCGGAGGATTGAGGTTCTGAGAAGAGCACAGAGTTTCCGACTCTGGGGCGGCATCGTCAGACTGCCTCGAGCTTGTGGTGGCGAAAACCGGCTGTGGTCTGATGACTTTGTGGATCGCTGATGGGTCTATTGCGTGGCGATTTTGTGTCCCTGAAATGTCCTCCCACGGTATGTCACCATTGCCTCGTGCAATCTGTTGAGGCACACCGGCGTACATGAACCCGTAATGCCTTAAAAGATCCTGCGACCGCTGTTGCAAATAACGCGCAGAGTTGCAGTTACTGTTCATGTGACACCTCAAGTCCTGAAGACCAGTGTTTTCTACGAGACGCTTTAAGGCAAGTTCATAGACGTCCATGTTCATTGGAGGATACCTTTGATGTCCAGGGGGAAAATTCATTCTCATTTGCTCAGATTCTTCGTGAGTTCTTCCTGGAGGGAAAGCCAGCAAAGGATTCAGCATGAGCGGATTCATGAGAGACATCCTCTTGTTGAAGTCCTCGAACATGACATTCAAGAGGGGACTCATCTTTTTGTCCGAAGAGTCCGTGGACTTCTTAGGTCCAGGCTCCATGATCTTTGCGATCGAAAAAGCGAGGGAGTTCTTCTCCTTCTCTTTGGTTGTTGCAACTTTTGATTCGTGCATGTCGGAAGGTGTTTTGATAGGACTGTTGCTGTCTTCTGATGGAGATTTAGGAGCCATGTAGGACTTTGGCGACTCGGCCATTGTTTGCTCAGGGTTCTAGGGAAGGCAACATCTGAAGCTCTAATATACGGGCATTAACCTGAAAACAATAAAATATGTGTCATTACAATGGTAATAGCTCTTTCAAAAATAATTAGACATAATTAGTAATTTCCTTATAGAAAAAAAAAGTGTCCGAAAGATTCTTTAAATATAATGTTATTTTTATTTAACCCTGAAGCCCATACCGGATCCAGTTGACTACACCCTCATTTTTCCATAGTAAAAAGAAAAGTCTGTAGTTTTTTTCTATATTCATTTTAAAATAAACACATAGGCCATTATGGAAATAAAATTTAGTTTTTAAAATGCATCTCAACATTATTTTTTTGAGCAAACAAGCATGAATTCATAGTGTGTGTATCCAGTTTGCTGAACCAATTTTTGCCCGAATTTTTTATTGCTTCTAATTTTTATTGCTAAATGAAAATAACTAACTAAACTATTAAAAATAGTAGCGCTAGGACTAAAGTATAATAGGCTATATTACTTTCTTTTATTTTATGAGAGCACACTAATTTTTCGAATTTGAACTTTTTTTAAAATAATTTTTCTTGGAAAATGCATGCTGAATTTATCTCTTTTTTTAATTATTATACCTAGCATAAAAAAGAAAGATTAAATGAATTTTCACTTTTATTTTCAGCCAATTTTGAAAAATCATGCATTTTACAGGCGTCGCAGTCGGTCCTATTTTTTCAAAATTCCTACCTTCATCAAAGTTCTATTTTTAAAGCCTAGTATTTTAATGGTTTGACAGGCTCAACCTTAACATCTAATAGAACATTTAACAACTATTGAAGCAGCAGAACATTTTACTCTATTTTTTTTTTATAGAGGTAAGAATTTTTTAAAAATAGGACCGACTGCGACGCCTGATTTTAGGGTTAAAATAGTTATTCAATTATTTCGACGTATCTACTAATTATTGAAAAAGATTATGCTTTATGAAACGTATGAGATTCTGTCTATGAAATTTAATGCTGTGGTTTAGAAACTTTTAACGAGCTCAGCGAAATTGGAAAACAATTTCTGCCAAGATTTGGAAATGTGAACTGTTTGTGATTTTCAATGATGCAAGATTAAAGCTTTGTAAACTGTTAGGCTTTATGTTCTTAAAAAAAAATTAAATTATAAGTGTTCAGTGATTTTACAGAGATAATCATTATTTTAGTTCTTTAAAGTACAATGATGATAAAATAAAATCGCAGAAGGATCCATGAATGCTTGCGAGACTATAACCCTGAACACTGAATAATAAATAAATACTTAAAGAATTTAAACTTTGAAATGATCTTTTGATGGATGCTAAAAATAGTGGAGCCAAAATATTTCAAATAGGAAAAATGGTATTTATGTACCAAAAACTGCCCCCCCCCCTTTTTTTGTAGTTTTTGCTTCATTATTTTCCATCTGCGAAAAATAAAAATGAAAAAATGGAAAACTTTTATAGTTTTATATGGAGGGCATCTATCATTAACCTTTTTTTTTTTTTACACAGAAAATTCAGTCTCATAAAGCAGCTTTGTGGAGGAGGGGGGGGGGATTGGGGGTGTCAAATTTTATGTTTTTTTCTTTTCGAAGAGTATTTTTTAAATCATTTCCTTATTTTTAGAGTTTTAGAGTGCCCTATCATCATTCTGTAATCAAAACACTTCAACTATAAGAGCCACAATGCAGCTCTTGGGAAATATCTGCTTAAGCAAGTCGATCCTACACTCACGAACACCTTAGTCAAAAGGGAATAGGCTCTCTTTACGTACATCGATGACGTCTCACTTGGATGACTGACTCCAGTTGAGATTAATACAAACAAGTAAACAAGTACATAACATATGGATAAGATGATCCAAACATTGAATGATATTGTCAGTACAAAGTTGTCGGCTGCTGGGCCCAGTTGCATTTTTTACTGTGGCACTTGGGGGTACAGGTGTGATAATCAAGCTCAGACAGAAGCACCAAATCTTGGATATGCTGATACACCTCAAGAAACTGCTACTATGGATGGTCCAGCGATGCTTCAGCATTGGCGGATCCAGAGGGGGGGGGGGACAGGGGAACGTGAACCCCCCACCCAGACGAATGAAGTTTACACTCTAAAAGATTGAATCATTTTCTAAATTAAAATGATTCTGTAAGAAAATGTGACAAAAAATGTCTTGTGTCCCCTCCAAATTTTTTTTCTGGATCCTCCACTGTGATTCAGTCAGTGGAAGCGAGAGGGAAATGTAATCAAAGACATTTGTTACAAGTAGTCAAGTATAGTTATTTCGTTTTCCTGTTTTCTTTATTTAATAAAAAGATTTTTCGAAAAAAAGTCTTAGCATTTTTATTTTGATTGGCCTTCAGTATTTAGAAAAAAATATAAATTATAAATTCGACGAAAAAAGGCTCATATTTAGTCACCTCCTTTCATCGGTCATTAAAATGAGATAATGAGATAATATTTAAGAATCGTAATCCATATTAATTTAATGCGAGTTAAAACATAGATTACGTACAGAAGATTACACTTCCACATCACTTTTGTGCAGAAAACTCATTCTCTCCATTAACGTAAAGCGAAACAAAATTTTGTGCATAAGTTTATTTCCATAAATTATTATCCGATCCATGCTCTTTTCAATTATTTCTGAAACAGTCGCAGTAAACAAACGTCATGCCTCTTTTGTTAGGAATTAGAAAAGACGCGGTGAAAAGAAAATTAAACCGCTTGCTCAAAACATATTTTAGAGCGTTATCAGTGTTTACTAATTTAGATATTTAGATATGCATGGAGATTTGGTGAATACGTTGAAGAATTGGTTGCTATTTTTGTAAATAAATCTTTATTTATGATGGGTTATTGTCGATTCGATTGGATGTTAATTTCTCTGCAAAGAAAAATGAATATAAGGTGTTATGGATACGCCTGTGAAATAACTAATTATTAATTTTTTTTTGCTGTAAAAGTGCAAGAAATTTGATGAGGACTATTAAACCTAAAAATTATTTTGTAAAACATATTTACTAATAGAATACTCAATTTTATGCGGAAATTAAAACACCAGAAAAGTTTCTCGATTTCTTATATCATAAAACCCGAGAGTAAACAAAGTTTGTAGCTGGCTGGCTATAGTAAGTTTGTAGGTTTGTGACCTCCAAAATTTTGTATACGACTTCATTAGGACAGGTCCATACGTAGAAGCGATTTTACGTAAAAGCGAGTAGAAGCGAGTCAGATTTGTTTTAAATTTTATGTTTTATGCGATTTCCGGATTTTTAACTTTTTTCTTCGGATAATACGTAATAACTCCGGTAATTACGCTCGCAGTAAAGCGATATTTTCATCATCGGATAGAAGAGAAAATTTCCCTTTAAGAATAGTTTGTTTTGACTATGTAACATAATTTACAGATTTTTAGGAATTTTTTAAGGAAAGATCACTTTCGACGAAAGTGGCCGTAAAATAATTTAAAAACTGATGCATCTTGAACTCTAGTAACAACTTTTTGATATTTTGACTTATTACGGAGCGTTATTTTCGCCCTCTTTTAAAAGAAAAACGGGGGAAATATAAATTACGCTGCTGCTTTAAGATTTCGTTTGACATTAAGCTTGCGATTTTCGCCGTCATGGGAACTGAAACTGAATAGCTGTCCCGTCAATTGAAAAAAAACAAATAAAATTACTTTCAAATAACGAGTTTTCACATGTGAAATCTACGTCATTTTAATGTAACGAGTTTAAAACCCCTTTCGAAATTTAATCAAAATAGCAGAATCTCAAGCAAAACATACGCCACGCACGAAATAATTCCTCATATTCTTATACTATTTTCGATTACCTGAGGAGTAACCATTGATTAAAATTGAAGGTCACCTATTATCATTTACGAATTTTCATGATCACTTTTTCAAATATGTTAGAAGTTTTTTTTTAGCACTAGAGTGTGATTACTATCATTGGAGTATTATTAAAATCTTTTTTTTTTTTTTTTTTTTTTTTTTTTTTGTGGAGAATTTGCGGGTTTGATTTCGTTGCATTTTTCATTTTTTTCTTTAATTGTTCTTACTTTTTATAAATTAATTACATAAGGAGAATCAAACATTGAAAGTCGCCAAGGTTTTCAATTTTTGATGATTTATCGTCAATTTTGACACGAAAAAAGAAATCTTCAAAACTAAACTAAGCTTGGCAATTCTTCCAAATTTGGCTAGAAACCAAGGAGAAGTATAGTTAGAATATGCCTCTTGAAGATTATAAAATAGTTTCAGTAAGCGATTTTAATATTGATTTAAGTTCCAAAGAAGTGTTTTATGGAGCAGCTAAGACAAATACGGTACATCCATGGATTATGATACTTTTCTGTACAGTATTTACGAAGGCGAAGTATAGTTTAGAATATGTTTGTCGAAGATTGTTGAACAGTTTCGGTAGGTGATTTTAATATGGATTTCAATTTTGAAGAACTGTTTTATGGAACAAGAAAGACAAACACGGTACACTCATGGATTATGATGCACATTTCAAAAGAGTATTGATTAATGGTGAAGTATACTTAGAATACGATTGGTGGAGATTGTAAATTGCTTTAGTAAGCGATTTTAATACAGATTTCGATTCTAAAGAAGTGTTTTATGGAACAAGGAAGAAAAATACAGCACACTCATTAGAAGACGAAATGTAACGTCATTTTAGAACTTAAACCAGAAAGACACAAGCTTATCATGCAGAAGCACTTTGATAATGAATAGATTTGTTTGCCAACACTGTTTACGTTCTCTTTGCTCACTCAAATACCGCTGACATATTTTTTGAGTTATCTTTTGCCGTTTCCCTATATACCATCTGTAAGGTAAAGCTTGTCACGAGTCAAAGATTTTCTCATATTTTGAAATTTCGTAAAGATGGAATTAATTTCACTTGCGTGAGTAAGAAAAACATGATTCCTTCCGTACGAAGAACGGGTACGCAGCTAGTCTTATAATATATCGTGAAGCTAACAGTATACTGATGAATAAGTTGTGTCCCTATTATATGTATATATACAGGGTTGTCTAAATTAAACTTCCCCAACTCAGAGGCCTATGCAGGATGTTGTATGGGTCATAATGTGATGAAATTTTGAAAACAGATACTTCAGATCACGCGCTCGTGATTTATTAAAAAAAATAATATTAGTATAAGAAGTTGCCGATAGGTGGCGCTGTAACACTAGTAATTTGCATATTGCAACAACGTGAATTGCAGAAATAAAGCTTCTGCGCAACGTATCCAAAAGACGAGCCCTACAAAAGTGGAAGACACGCGCTGCACAGGCAGTTGTTTCCAGCTCGCTGATGCACAATGGAGACTTTGAAAGACACAGCTCTGTTAGAGAAACTTTTCCTACCAGAATGACGAGAACTGCGATAAGAGCATTCCGTCGGCTGAAGAACTTACGCTGAGGACCAATGACACCACGCGCTTTACGAGACATGATGAAGAAGTTCGAAAGAACCGGACAGCTGGGAATTTTACCAGATAGAGGACGATATGTTGTGGATTCTGCACGCGTACAAGACGTTGCTTTGGCGGTAGTAGACGCCACTAGCCGAGCGCCACCTATCGACAACTTTTTGTACTGATTTTTTTTTAATAAATCACGAGCGCGTGATCTGAAGTGTCTGTTTTCAAAATTTCATCACATTATGACCCATACAACATCCTGCACAGGCCTCTGAGTTGGGGAAGTTTAATTTGGACAACCCTGTATTTAGCTAAAGAAATAATGTCCACGATTACATCAAATTCAGGTTCACTCAGTATGTAACAAATGTTACTTGGTTCCACAGAGGGGTGCAGGCAGGAGTTGGCTGATGGGACTGCAGCCATCCACAAAATGAGCAAACGTACGATACGAAAAAAAAAAAAAAAAAAAAAAAAAAAAAAAAAATACATACAATTAATTTGGACAACTCTGTATATATATGTATAATTTTACAATAAATATTAAAAACTAAAACAATCTAAATAAAATAAAAGTATTTGGCTGAATATTCGTCAAAATATTATTGAAAACAATACATACAATAAATTTTAAATCAACCATTATTTTAAAAATTGGTTATGTGTTATAAAGCTGAAAATATATTTATTGTATAGTACATTAATCTGTAATAAACCGGTATACATATATATATGTATGTATGTATAATTCTGAAAAACCACTCTATCACTGATTTTAGCGAGTTATTAATTTTTCGAAAACTGAATGTTTCGTTTTTGAAAATTTCAAAGAACTACAGAAAAAACTTTTAAAATATTGGTGTTAAAAGAAAAAATAAATAAAAACTTTGTGTAAAAACCACACATAAAATGATACACAGTTGGAACGATCGTATCTTGCTATAAGTATCATTTTATGTGTGTTTTTTACACAAAGTTTTATTTATTTTATTTCAAAAAACTATTTATACTTATTTTTATCAGCGCATTTATTCTTTAAACAACACAGATGCAAACTCTTTTTTACATTTTTATTAATAAGGAAAATAAAAACCTTATTTCCCTACAAATAATGGGTATTCATATAATACTAGTCTTTCTTTGATTTTTTATATGACTTTCACGTTCCGTCAGGAATGAGCTAATTTGTAATTATAAATAACCTCCAATTCCATCTCCAAGTCCACCATCAACTTTCTCCGTGACTACTATCTACATGCAGAGAAACTACATTTACAGGCAACTTCTCTGGCTGAAAGATTAAACTGTGTGTTACGTGTGCTTTGAATTGCGTGGCACGTGACAGCCTCCCCCCCCCCCGACCAAATTTAGCAGGTGTTTGCCTTCTTATTATTGTTATCACAGTGATATTAAAAAAAAAAAAAAAAACTACACACGAAAATAGGTGACTCATGTAAACTTGTAATAATCTGAAAACAAAAAGTTTTCTTTTATTTATTTAACTCACATAAATACTAACCCATTCGCAATGTTGCGTTTTCGCAACATAAAATTAAATTAGACAAAAATAATAAAAATTCAATTTAAAAATAACCTGTATATTTATATTTGTTTTAAACACGATTTTGTGTTTTCAAAGAATGTTGAATTGTCTTTTATTTTAATATTTACTTCATGCTTCCATCATTAACAGATGTGCATGCTTATTGAATTCGCACAGTACCGAACAGAAATTTTAGCGAACATTCTGACTATCTTTTGCGAATAACAGAGTAATATTTTCTGACAATATATGTCTAAAAAGATATTTGAAATGCAAGTTTTAATTTCGATTGATGTTTTTATGGAACAAAAATAAATAAATACAAAATCTTTAGGGGAAATCAAGGTAAAATATGTAACTAATGAATATTTTATGTTCAGTATTTAAATATAAACAGAACATTTTGGAAAACACTTTTACTGTCTTATTTATAGCATCAGTGAGCCTTAAATGTCATGATCAACGACTTTGAAGACTGGAAACTGTATGCAGTCATTATTGGGTTAAAATCAAATAGATCCTGAATCAAATAAGGTTAGAGTTATGATTAAAATGAAACTTATTCATGTTTTTCAGTAAAATGTCTTGTAATTTTATTCTAATTTTAGTTTGATGAATCAACTGACATTAAAAAAATATGTTAAATGACATTATATATATATATATATATATATATACACAATGTAAAATAATTAAACTTACAATATGTGTAATGAGTCAACAACCAACGATCAATCCTATCTTGTAAAATAATTTTAACCGAAATTAGCAAAAAATATCAAAATATTTACGATAAAAAAATATAACCAGAAGTCGTAACGTACCGACAATACCGACGTGAGTGGCATGGTAAAGGAAAATGAAGTTTGCATACACTATATTCCAGGTATGCAAATAAGGGGTCGCACGCAGGGTGAGACCAAAATATCGGCTCGTGCGACTAAAACTTACACTTATTCCTGCGATTTTGAGAGATAGGAAAGATTTGGTGCCACTAAATATTTGGATCCTATTTTAATTCTACTATTAATTTATTAAGAGCCACCATATATTTTTTTATTTAAATATTAGATATATGGGGGGGAAAAAAAGCAAGGCTTCGGTAGGTTGCTTGGCAATATTCCAAATATTGCTTATGTGTTAGAAATATTTTCAAAGAAAAACTAGCTGTGATCAGTTCTATTTTAGCTGTGATCAAATAAGTATTCATTTTCCCTACAAAATAAATATGAAACAGCACAATGTGCTAATATCCTACCCTCACACTGTGCCGTAATTACTAGAAACTACACTACAACGTGCGGTCAGAATCACGAATTTATTTTTCAATATAAAAAAAAATCGGATAAAGTTTGTTTTAAAGCATATATCAGAATAATCTATCAATCTATCTATCTATCTATCTATGTATATATTAATAACAAGTACTGTAGTTTTGATTCCCCCAACATTTTTTTTTTTTTTTTTTTACTATACGCTCGGGTCTTATGGGCCTATTTGGTAATCAGACCTGGTGTCGTCTCTTCTCGCATTGAAGCCGTGGATCTTTGTTTTGTCTCTTCTGGCATTAAATCTCTAAATCTCTGTCTCGTGTAGTCTCGCATTCATTCCTAAATGATAGGCACAAACAATATGAGATTTGAAAAACATTCAGTATATGTTTTAAATTATTGTGGTATAATGTCAATATTTACCCATTATTGGCAGTAGGTTCAAAATATTTTCTATGGATTAAACCACCGGAAGAAGTTCTAAACAACCTACACACTACGCGCAACTGAACAACCTGAAGAGGCATATTACATTAGATACAAATATCAGTAAAAGGAAGCGCTCGTCATTGATTTCATGTCACTGATGGAACACACACAAAAAAGCAAGCGTTTCCATTGAATGCGACTGCAGTATTATTAGGCTAGATATATATCTGATTGTTTTAATCCACTTCAGCTGCAAGTTAGTGCTTCCAGTGGGGCTTTGAATTTGCGGAGCGCTGCGATGACCGGGATAAACGACGGGTCCATTTCCAGAGTCAACAATAGATGGTCATCGCAGTGTTGACCGAATGGACATCGATCCGCCGGGATCATAAAAGTGAAACTGGTGCATCCTGGAACCGAGATTGGAAATTGGTTGTTAGAGTCCTCAATAATGTGGTTTGCATTGTTTGAGGCCGTAAGCAATTATTTGTGATGAATAGTGGAGTCATTTCATGCATTTAAATTTAAATGCATTTTGCTTTATAATATTGCTTATAATAATAATTGTTGTGTTAAAACATTTATGTACAAGGTGTCCACAAAAAGGTGGTAAAACACTTTTATTCTTAATGCATTAGAGATGTGAGCAATATAAATTGAGAAAAAATGCTCAAAATAAGGTATAATAAAAGACTAGGTTAAGAAAAAAGTCCTCTCGTTAATTTTCTAAAAGTGGCACTTTTTTCAACCCCGTGTAAAATGTTGCCCAGACAGTAAAATGTGGTATATTAAACACCAAAGAAGTGATACAAAAAAAAATAAGAATTACATCTTAAAAAGTGTCAGCGATATAAATATTAAAACCATTTTTTGATGGCTCTCGAAGGGGGGAAAAATCACGTCGAATTATCGCGTTTCAAGAGTTGTACAACGAAAAGAAAATAATTTTTTTCACTCTAGCAATAAACCTTTGCAACAGAAAAACTCAAACGAAGCTTATGTTTAAAAGATGAAATAATTAAAACTTTGTTAACTATTACACACTAAGTACCTTTTATGTGTGTTACTTTACAAAGTTTAGATTATTTCAATAAACCTTTGCATTAAAGTTCGGGTATAAGCCCCTGATCATCGTTCTTTAAAGGTATCTCTGAAGCATTGTGTGATGAAAGGCTGAAATTTTTGCACACGTTAGGGCTCGTTAGCGTACTAATCTTACAAACTGGAATTTTTTCCGTACATCTAAGAAGAGTATATTGACCACAACCTCTTTCTTGCAGTCCAGTACAGTTCAGATCTGTTATAAAAATTGTACACAGAAAAGTGCTTATCACGAAGAGCATATAACAAGTTAAAAAATGAGTTAAGTCCACAAAGCCTCTCTCTGATCACAGAGGGCAGTCAGGTGAAAGTGGAATTATTTTGTCTGGAACAATAAATTAGCTCCACACATTTTAATTGTAAATTCTAATGTTTCTAAGGTTAAAAAAGTCATATGCTTGCTTTTATTTACAGCCTAAGAACAGTGATTCCTTTTTGCACTGTATTTAAATGCTCATAAGTCTCGATTACATTAGAGACTTTGGTATACCTTTTAATTTAAATAAGACTACATTAGAGTCTTTGGTATACCTTTTAATTTAAATACGATTACATTAGAGTCTTTGGTATACCTTTTAATTTAAATAATTAGTCATAATGAAATTTTTACTGAAGTTACAAGTTTGTTAAAGTCTGCCACCTTAAATTTGAGCTGAAATTCTGCGAAAATTCCCATGAAGTCCAAAATGGTCACGCTTCGGCAACCCCGCCAAATTTCGATAAAAAAAGTTTTTTTTTTCGGTATTGTCTAATATTTATCCAATTTTCTACTCTTATGTTAATTGGAAATATCCAATAAATATTCACTTTGTATTTAAATATTCCGAACGTACTTGAATACTAACTAGATTTTAGAATGGAAGTATTTTCGATGCATTTTATGTAAATATTGACTTTATACTGAAAATATTTTTAGTGTATTTTATCATCAATAAATTATTGTTTCCACATTGAAAATGTTTGCAGTGTTCTCTAAAACTGGATAAATATTACCTATGCATAGAAAATATTTGCAGTTACCACCACTGTATGGGAAATTTTTCTATTTTTTATTTTTCTCCAGTATTGGGTAAATATTTTCAAAATGTCATCATTTAATTATGGACATATAACTTTGCCACCCAATAGAATTTTTAAAATTGTTTTCTTGTTTCAAAAATTATTATTTACATATTCTATCAGATACAGATCTGAACAGGGATTATCCCCCCCCCCCATCACCACCACCAATAAATTCCCGAAGACTAATCCAAAGGTCATACCAAAAATATTCGTGTGGCTCCCTGTATTTTTAAATCAGGTAACTCATACGATTGTCTGTATCACAATATATTCGTTTGGCTTCGTGAATTTCTAAATCAGATAGTTCATACGATTAATTGTAACTTGTATAATTATTTTTCTCAGTTAATGATATATCGGTGACGTAGCGATGAAAACCTCTCAAAGCTGAAAATCCAAACTTTCTTCTCTTTTATTTTCACTATCAAATGAGACATTCATCATCAAGTAAAACATAATTAATAAAGACTAAAAAAGAAAAAAAAAACTTTTGATGTGAGCTTTTTATTAAGTTCTTCTTGGTTTCAATTTCTTTATTAACCCAATTATGGTCTCTTTTTTTAATTAATTCAAGATTCATTGTTAGGGAGAAAGAAATCTCGTATGAAAGTGAAAACTAGAGTTACACATAATCTATTCAAAGTAATTCTGTCAAAGACATATTCGTGATTACCTAATTATTCGGGAATTCAAGAGGGAGGTACACTTGCTTCGTAAGTACTTCTGTACGAATAATTGAATTAATTAATTTGAAATACATTTGATGAGCATTACCTAGCTGAACTGTGTGAGACCACCCTCATAGAACATCACGAATAAGTTTATTTTTAATTAGTAAGTCTAGTATAATTAGCCACTATAAATCCTGATTACGTAATGAAATGTACTTTATCAATTTCATTACTTTTGTGATTACATGGGCAGTTTTCATCCGTAATTTTGTATAAATTTTTATTTGTTGCTGTTGCAATCATTTTATATTTTATCAACGCCTAATTCTCTTTTCATACAGTTTCAAAATAATACAGTATAAAAATGTAACAAGAAAGTTTTCTTCCGAACATGCAGGGGCGTAGCCAGAAATTTTTCATGGGGGGGGGGTGGTGGTTACGACTACTACAACTCATATACATGTATACGTGTGTGTGATAATGTAGTGAAGAATATACATTTTGTATGGCAAAAAATTTCTCATGGGGGGTATGACCCCCCTACCCCCCCCGCTTGGCTACGCCCCTGCGAACATGATTTTAATTAGTGTGTAAAGGTAATATTATAGTTTTTTAAATTTTCTACATTTGTTGAAAACTATTCGGCATGCACAGAGTTACTTGGAAATTCATACAAGGAGACCTATCCACCATTATTCTTTATTTTAGCTTACTTTATGTTTTCTGTATAGACTTGAACGTATACACGGGTAAAGAAAAGTTCTGTAAATTATTTAATTTATTTTTTATTTTGCTGTAGTTTTTTAAAGGTTACATTGTAAAGCTGAAAGACTAACTTGTATAGTAAGTGAACTGACAGCGGAAACATCTACTTTCTAAAAAGTGCTAAACTACTCAATCCTTAAAAGTGTAAAAAGTTACTTGTTTTAGTTAAGTTATAGTTAAAATATAAATTAACTAAAACAAGTTAACTTTTTACAAGTAACTTACATTAAAAGTACGTAAATATCCACTTTATCAAGGTATCAATTCCGAACTTCCTGTCTAGTAGTGGGCCGCGTAAATCAGGACCTTATTCAGGATATTTTAGAGGTAGGAGAGGTATGATATTGATCAAAGTAACTATAACACTAACAAAAATAGTTTTGAAAATTTTGAAAATTTCGGAATTTGTGTGATATCATATAACCAAATCATTACTATTAGCAAAATGTATTTAAAAAATTCCACTAATAATTTTGAACTAAATTAAATAAATTTCTTTGGAATCTTTAAATTACACCATGCAAAAAGTTTAATTCGGTAAAAGCATTTGTATCAGTTAGAATTCTGCTCACTTTATTTAGTAAGTTTAGAAAATCTGTTCGGTGTAGTTTAAGTTTAAACAAAAATATCTTGATCAGTTTTTATTTATATTCTCCCACCAAGATTAAAAATACATATGAATTTTCTAGAATAGAATAGTTAGAAAAGTTATAACTTTTATAACTTTTTAAAACTGGTATATACTGCCGAATTAATTGAAAAATTAAATCATCAATTAAAAATGAAGTTGCAACTATAGTAACTTATTAGCTACGTTGACTGTTTAATGATGTTGAATTTAAACCTATAATTTTTATTTAGAGTACTTTACTTAAGAAGTATAATGTAATTTAAAAGAAACATGATTTGTGTACTGTACTGTCATATTTCTCTATATCAAATTATCCTCTTTACTGTCAAAACTAATTTCCAGTAACATTTTTCATTTAATGTTAATAATGTTCATGTTTTCAAATGTGTTGAAATGTGTTGTTTGTTTGTTAATGTCAATGTTCACTTCATGTTTTCAAATGTGAAAATTATATCAAAATTCTCATTAAAAAAGTTGTATACTGTGTAACATTTGAGTTAAATATAAAATATATTCATTTAATATGCATATATTTGTATCTATACGAGCAGGAGTCATAGGATTCGAACTCAAAATAAATATTTTAATTCCTTTAAATAAAAGTTTATACAAACTTCTATGAAGAAATATAATAATCATCTTCATCGCATATACAGTTTATCTGTTAATGAGAGTATAAATTAAAAATATTAAATTTCTATTTAATACTACACTTAATTAAATTCAGCCTCCCAATTTCCATTAAAGTATTAAGTGAAACCTGCCAATTTGGACACCTCTATAAGTTGGACACTATTCTGGAGAACGGTACAGGGCCGTAATATTGAAATATACCCCTGTAAGTTGGACACCTCTGAAAGTTGGACATTTTTCGAAAGAACCGCATGTGTCCCACTTTCGGATGCTTCCCTAAATTTCCAAAGTCGCATTCTCAAAAATGAGGTAGGGAACTCAAGCTGTGATTCTATTGTTTAATAATTACCCATCGTTACATAACTTAATTCATTTACAGAAGTGCTTTTATACTTTATTCGAATAAATCGAAAAAAATTCAATGATTCATTAATGATTATCCTTTTTAATGACAAATCAGGCGGAAAACATTAATCCTGCTTGTATTTTAAAATAGATTCACCTCTTCCCTCCAAAGCGAATTTATTCCCCTCAAAACACTTTTCTCGGGCGTGGGGGAAAAGGGAACGTCAGATTTTGCATTTTTTAAGAGAAAAGCATCTTTTGAAAGATATTTCAAGAGCTTTAGATTATTTTAAGAGCTTAATCATGTTCAATATTGCTGCTAAAATCAATATTAAAATCGGAATGATTACATAACTTTTTTGTTTTTGTTTCTATATATTGATAATTTAATTTGACTTTTTAATTTTTCTGAAACGGATACAATTTCCTTTCTAAGCAATTAGCTAATATCTTTGTTTTTCATTAATCCAGACCCTCATTTTGCTAACGTAAAAGCTAACCACTTTATTTTATGTCGAATTTTGACAGTTTTTACATGCAATATACAAACTCGGTACCATTTACGTACCATCTTTCCTTATCATTTCCTAATTTTTCATCCATTTTAATCATTTAAATTCTTATTCTACTAATTTATATAAAGTACAATGTAATTTAATTATAGGCACTCTTATATAAACATTTAGAATTTCATTTTTTTTTTATTTAGTATAAACTCCGCTTAGTAAGTTCCCTTTAAGTGGGTCCAAGTGTGATGTACTAACGAGGTTTCACTACATAGGAAGGGGATATGGGGTCTCAAGCCCCTTCCCCCTTAAAGCTGCAAAGTTAGATCTGAAAAGTTTTAAAGATTGAAGATCGTCATTAACGAGTAAAAATATTTTTATTTTTTAACATTGCCGTCGAATTATTTCTAAAATATTTTTTACGAAAAAGGAAAAAAAAAAAGAAAAGAGAAGACGTTAGTTTTTAAATAAATAGTTACAGTTCATGTGTGAAGTACAGGCAAACCCTATTACAACGTCATTGAAAAAAATCAGTATTTATGACTCCATAATGAGTTACGTTGATAGTGGGCTTGTGTCCCCATGGGCAAGTGCTACAAAATACTTTGACGTTACAGGAGTGTTATTACTATAATCGAGGTCACTATAACCGACTTCATCAGTATTTGTAGCCCCAGCCTCCTCCTAAACTAAAATTCTAGGTGCGCCACTGTTTCACTATATTTACAAGAAACGTATTCAACAACTGAAAATTTCATCATACACCCATCTCATCTCAACGGACCACTCTGTGCATTACGATTTAACAACAGACAAAAATTCATGTTTGGGGGTGGGGATCATTTAATAAGTAATTGAACTATTACTTATTAAATGAACTACTGAACGAACGCTAAGTGCTTTTGAAAACGAATCCCGAAAAGCGCGCATGGTGAAGAAGGATGCGGCAATACGCTTTTCCACCACGCTAATCAATTACCTGATAAACTACCTTCCCAGCTGAAATGGATGGAAAAAAGGCTCCCATCCACGCCGCATTTGCTCCCGGCCCGCACGGCCCAGTGAAAGCGACGTGCCCCGCCCGCTTTTAAGGGGAAGTTTGCATTCGTGATTCACCTGCAAGTATTCCCACGAATTACTAAAGTTTGTGGGAGGAAAGAATCAAACGCAAATGGAATGCTTTTAACGCTTTGCAGTAAATTTTAAGGCTGTAGTTCGACGAAAAACAACTCTGTTTTTAGTCTGTCTTGGTACACGAATTGAAGTAAACTAATAGCGCCATGGTCTCCAAAAAATTCCAGATGGTTCTTGATAAGTCGATTTACACAATTGTAATAAGCGAAAAAGCTATGACTGTTGTGAAATTTTTAGAAAAGAATTCTTAAACATGGATCTGAGCTGCAAGATTTTTCGAAGAGTGACACGTTTTGCGAAAATTTCCGATTTTTAAGAATTTTTTCAGAAGTTTTGAAACTGATACAAGTTTGTCGTTCATTTCAGTATGTAGTACAGCTTGTAAAGAGACAGTTTCAAAATTTTGAAGTGTCTGAAATAATTAGTTTATTTGTACTTATGTACCAAAATCACATGATTTTTTCGCACTACACCGTTACTCCCTTATTGTCCCTTTATTGGGACGGCATTTTTGCTATCAGTCGAAGACGTTATTTATTTTTCCTAACCTTTATTCGCGAGTATTGAACCTCAACTCCACAAAATATTTTAACATGGCCCAGTAGCATGTTGACATTTCAGTTTTTATGCATAGTGATTTTAAAAGAAATCATTCAAGAAGTTGACATCAGAAATTTATCTATTATTGCTGGTATTAGCAGAAATCGAAGGAAGTCGCAAAAATATCTAGGCACAAATGGGTTGTTAATCTTTTTCTTGATATGAAATGCTGGTAAATTCAATAGTTTTTAATAGACATATCTAGTTATTTCTTTCTTAAAACTTTTAATATAGTGCTTAGGTAAGCTCACTCCCAACAATCTGTACAAAAATTCAAAACTGTAGATTATATTTTAATGAGAAACGATTTAATTCGGATTCAAGAAAAAAGAAACAAGAAAGAAAAAAGAATGTGTCAGTTTTCTTTTTGACAACTCTGTAAATATTTCAAGTAAATAAAATTGATCGTTCGGAAAATGTTTAATTTATTTAATTTATTTTTCTTGAAAAATGTATGATGACATGATATGATAATTTCTCATAAACTCTGAATGTATATATAATGTTGATTTAATCATTATGTTCATTCTAATTCGTTGTTAATAAATATAATTGAAGTATCGCAAAGGAAGGTATCTATCCTACGGGACCTCGGAGTTACATATATTATCTTAAAGTTAAAAAACAAAAAATCTCTTTTGTTTCGGACACAAAGGATGTCATTCTGATCGTTAATTCTTGTGTTACTCAAGAGATGAATATACCTGATCTCGGTAGTTTGTGTTGAAATTCCGAATGGTTTTTACAGTTTTCCACAAACATCAATGATTGGAGCCACCTGTTTTTACGGCACTTCTTTTAATTACAGTACATCAGTTGACTGCTGCATGATTCAAATACAGCATAATATTATATTAGTCAAATTTCTTTGTATTTTGATACCATTAATGAAGTCACTCTCGTTGAAGACAGTAATATTCATTTGCTAGATGAGAAGAAATAAACTACGGGATTATGTCGGATTACAGTTTAAAGCTGGTAAAAACGTGCTGATCCTTATTTTATTTTATAATATTTACGATAGCACAAAATGTCAATATATACCAAGTTTTCTTACCGTTTTCTCTAAAGGGTAGTCGTTCGTTTTCAAAAACATTGGCAGTGTATCAGCTGCATACATTATTTTATTTTAATAATTAATTAATACATATAAATATTTTGTAGTATCAGCAACATGGCTCAGTCATCGGTTGTTCTCTTGATTTGGAGTTGCTTTCAAAAAATTAAATACGTAGATGTATTGTTGCTTCTGTTAACAGAAAAGTACGAATATTTGATCAAAATAATTTATAGGTTCTGTGTTCAACAGATTATAGTCTTTATGCCAGCGGTTCTCAACCTTTTAACATCGCCCCTCCCCCCCCCTTACATTTTTTAGCATACATTCAGTTTTTTATTCTTTAACAATGAACATTTAGTCGAATTTTCTACAAAATAATGTTATCAGTAAAGTTTTAATGAACATTTTAAGCGATATATTTTTGAGTAAAAATGAGAATAAATAAGAAGATTTTTTAAAAACATGCATCACTACTTGCTCTTTGGTTTTTATCAACACCCCCCCCCACCCCCTGCAAACGCAAACTCGCTGCGCCTCCCTTGGAGGGGGTTACGTCCCACAGGTTGAGAAACGCTGCTTTATGCGATTTGAAAAACTGGATATATTGATTTCAAATATGGGTCAATTTTTAACTACACATTGAAACCGTACGAGAGATACATAACAATATATTACACTCAACTATATTAATTTTAGTAAGGAGCGAATTCGATAATTATTAGCAGCAGCTTTAGAGTTTTAATAAAAGCAATTTTCATAAAAGGTTCAAGGAAACAAACCAATTCAGTTTTCTCTTAAGGAATAGAATGCTGCAGCAAACATTTTCCCGAAAGAAAATGTTTGGATATGTTTTTGATAAATATTTTATACCGCCCTGAAAGAGATTACTGCAAAACTTAATACCCGTTTAATAATCATTTCTACATAAATGGGCTCTACTCAAGTTGTGATTTTTGTGGTGCCGTTATTTTTAAAATTGCAACTCAAGTGTGTTTCACGCACTGTTGTTTGCTTCTTGTTATACTTACTAGGGGTATTGGAAAGTTATGACGCTTTTTTTCGCCAGTCAGTATTTCGCTCAGTCAAAACCTCTGAAGCTAATAATACGAAATTTGGCATTATGTGAGTTTTTCATCATAGGTACAATGTTAGACGGTATCTTCTAAAGTTCGTAACCTATGAGATAAAGGGGACCAAACTGTTCTTTTCACATAACTCATAGAAAAAAAATATCCATAAAGTGCTTGCTGTAAAATACAACTCTCACGAATACCTAAAAATTCAATTTCCGAACATTTCGAATATTGTCCTCCAAGGAGGGTGGACTTGAAACGAGAGAGAGGGTGATCATTCTTCATCAAAGAAAATATATGTATATTATCTAAAAAAAATTCTTGCTTTGAAATGTAAAAATTATGAGCCTTATGTTTAGATACAACTTGTTTGCAACTAAAAACTGATTGAAATTTTATTTGTTTGAATTTTACGTAATAGAGCAGCATAACTTCCTGGTATGCCTAACAATGTATATTCGCACACTATCGAATTAAAAAATGGTTTAACTTAATTTCTTCTTTACAATTACATTCCAAATAAGTTTCTTAGTGAATTAATAAATGTAATTCGAAATAAAATTCGAAAACTTTTACAATCCTTTCATAACCAGTGACTATGCTTTCATTTATTATTTTTTTTATTTTAAATCTTTATAAATAAGTGTACTTAAAATGGTTTTTATTAATTATTTGGCTCAATCATTTTAATAGCTCATAAAAATGGAGAAAAATAACTTAATTAATAACTGATCCATTCTAAAAAATATTTTAATCTTATAATAATTATCATGAAAGCTCATCTAACATCTGTTTTGTGATATAATAAACCAAAATTATTAGTAATAAGAAGAATATTTATAACAATAATTAGAAGCTTTTAACTTTTAAAAATCCATTCACTGTGCTATCACTGATCCATTCTCAAATAAAAAACTTTAAAATATTTCAATCCTAGCATAATTAGTATTAAAACGCACACATCTAGCTATCTTTTTATGTAAGGAACCAAAATTATTAACAATCAGAAGTATGTTTATAACAATAATTAGAGACTTTATAAAACTGTTTAAAATCTATGTGCCCCCCTCCCCTCTATCTAGTTGATACGTGTTGAAGCAGTATAAATACGAAATCACAGAATTACAGAAAGTGAAATTGCTAAATTTTGATGGAAAAATATTATGCTTCAAATGTTTTACAAATTAATCTAATTTATAAATTTAAGTGTTTTCATTATTTTTTTCGGGAATCATTAAATAAAAGATAAAGAGAGAGATTTCGACGACTCATCATCACATATTTGGATGTTTTATCAACAATAAGCGATGAATTATTCATCATGTATGTTTAAATTATTAGCTTGAATAAAATTATGCATGTTTATGTATTTACCTTACGCATTTATGCTATTAAATTAATTTAAGTTACTAACTTGTATCAGTTACGAAGAAAAGAAAAGAGAAATGCATAGGTCAATGTCTTATCTGCTTCAAATTCCACATTCATAGCTTATGCTTATTAAAAGTTATAAAGCATGCAACATAATTAAGCGATACTTAAAATTGAATTTTAACCGTAGATCCAAACCCTTAATATAAAGATTCTTCCTTGAAAAACTTGATAAAAACTCCTGACTCAGCAATGACCCCCGCTTTAATTTGCTTTCACGTTTGACTAAAATAATTACGGCAATTGACTTATATTAAAACTGTCTCTTGAAGCTCTTGAAAATTAACTTGTTAAAAAATCAGAAACCGTTTAATTGTTTTTTTAGTTCAAATTTTGTATACAGCTTCTTTATGTTTTATATGCATTTATGATGAATGTTTTGAATTCCTGTAATTAATGCAATGTAGTTATGTCATTGGATAGCGGAAAGCTACAACTAAGTATCTACTTATGACTCTTATTGTATTAAAAAAGTTATGATAATAAACAAGTAATTAAATTTGTCGTGTAAAACAATTTTTGAAATTTAACTAGCATGTATGTTAATGGTAAATTTTGATTTTATAATTTTGTTGATATTTCCCCATATTTATTAAATATTTAAATAACTTTTAACTAAGTATTATTAGTGTGTCAAACATTAACTGTTCAGATGATAAATTTTAAAAAAAAATGTCACAGCATACATTATATGAGCTCATTAAAGAAATGAAAATTATTCTTAATCAAACTTCTATAAATATGGATTAGTTTTTTAAAAATGGCGTGTAGTTTTTATTGTCTAAATATCGAATTCTCCAAGTTGAACAATCAACGATCAAAACGAAGATTTCCTTTTTTCATTGTTCAGATTTTTAATACCGCAAATCAGAAGAAGATATAAAGTGTTTAAATTTTGTAATGCACAACATTGCACAATAAAATATATCAAAGTCGCTAAATATATCATCTTTACCGACAAACTGTGAGTCAATGTCATTTTCTAATAATTAACACTAGTTACTAGATGAAACGATTCTTTTGATATTGAAAAAGTACTTATGTTTAGATGCACGGAAAAAAATGTTTTGTTGAATCGAACAAAATTTTATTGATTCATCAAAAATTGTATAGCGCTATTTCAACAGAATAGTTTTATTGGTTTAACAAAACTTTTGTTAAGTTAGCAAAATATTTCGATAAATTAACAAAACTTTTGCTAGTTCAGCTAATTTATTTGTTTGAAAGAACGTCAACCAAATCTTTGTTGAATCAACAAAACATTTTCTTCAGTGTAGCTAGCTAACATTCATCGAAACTGTATAGCTTATTTAGTTTGATTAGCGTATAACAATTATATCCACATACTGAAAAAAGTGCATGCATAATTTTGAGTTTTAAACGTTGAAAAGGAATAAGCACAAGTTAAATATAGTTTGATACATTTATCAAAATAATATACGTAAGTCACTTTTCAAAGCATTATAAAAGTAACTTCTTTAAAGAAGAAGAAAAATTATGAAATTCATTTATCAGCCAATTGTACATTATAGTTTAACTACCTCAAAAATCTCAGTTTTATCTAACAAAAATCTTGGTGGTATACTGTAGAATTATACTTTGATAAATATATTCATTAGTTTCTTTAATTATATGTAATTATTACTGTAAAAATATCTAAAAATATTACATAATGATCACAAAAGTTTATGGGAGAAATAAACATTTAATGCGTTTATATTTAAAATATCAGTTTTTAGATTTCGCACTTACCTTTCAATTATTGCTCAGGCGATTCTCTTCGACTTTTGGAACAAGTTTCTGTGAAACTTTTCTTTGAAGCAGGATCTATCTTTTCTTTTATTTAAAATATTTCAGACGCATATAAAATTCACCGATAACATTTTTACAGTTCATTTGGTTATCTAGAATACCCTAGATAATAGTGTTTCTGGTATGAAATGTTTTTAATGCTCGGATGGAATAACAGTATTAAAACGCAATATTGTGCTTTTGTACATAAAATTCATTAATAACACGTTAGTCTTCCTTTTAGTAGTTCCGATGTGCACTTAATCACAATGCTTTTAATGACGTAACAGGATAAACTTTCTCGGTAAAAAGAATAGTCACTGACGTTTTTTTTTTTTCTAGATAAGATAGTTAATATATCTTATGATTATTTTATGACATTCGTGAATCATGACGAGTTTTACAACTCTCCACATGAACTGTTTGACTGAAATTTCTCTCTAAATTTCCATCAACATCAATGTTGCATGAAATGTTAAATTTTCCTGCTAACGCATGGCTGTTACTTTCCTTCTGAAGTTGATTAATGGAGGATTTTCATTTCAGCTTTTCAAATGATCACATTTGAGCTCTTGCTCATTCAATTATTTCTGTCATTTCTGTTTAAGTCAAGCACATAACTGTTTTCTGTCACGATGTCAGATTTCCCGTCCAGCTACAAATTAAAAAAGGGAGTATGACAGTACGTTAAAAGGAATTATTTAGCATTATTAATATAGTCAATGAAATTGAATCATTTCATTTCTGGGTAGCAATCAGTTTCAAACCCGTTCAAAAGCTGACAGCATTTGCAGAGTTTAAAAAGAGAATTACTTGATTAAGTTTCTTTTAACTTCAAGTCCGACAACGGGCACGAACATTCAATCACAATGGACTTTTCCTTTGTTCTTTTGTGCCCAAAACTAATCTCTCCGAAAACACGCTGTCGTATTAGTCTTGAAGCTCTTGTGATATGTCCAGGTGAATTATTCGTTTCGGGATCACGCTGAATATCCCAAGCAGTGTCTCAGACTTGACTGGCAGGACTTGGTGGTTTTTCCCGAGTCATTCTGTTTCATATTCAAATATGAGATTGCACAATAGCTCGTCTGTGAACCACCAAGCAGATGCTCCCAGACCACGAGTACGGGGGGGGTGTTTTCCAAGAGGAGCCCCCTCCAGAGACCGCTTGCTTTTATGATTTTTTGCCACCACAATGCTCACTCTCTGTCATTGCACAACGGCCAGGCCATGTTCAAGTCTTGCTGTAAGTGTGCTGCTGCCGAGAAAGAGAGGAGGAGGGGGGGATCTCAAATTAGGGGGGTGGGAAAACGAAATCGTCTGGCCCCCAGAAAAGGCGCAGGTGTCGCCCATTTGCGGGCAAAGTAAAAAGGGGGTCCCTCCTGGTTCGCTGCAACCGCGCACGCCCCGCCTGCCTTGAACAGCCAATAGGCGATCGCCGGGGCATCTGCAGCTTTCCGCCAATCCGAACCGCCAGCCACTTGAGTGGTGTCGACAGTGCTGGAGCCACAAAGGGAACAAACTTTTTTTCTGCTCACTCTCTTCTCTAAAAAAAATTCTTTTTTATTATTTTTTCTTCTCTCTCTCTATCGTTGTTCATTATGTGAACTCTCTCGCCAAGATTTTTTCCCCTGTCTCTTTTTCTCTATCTATCCACCTCCCGCGTGTGAGTTAGTTCTCATAACACGGAGGGGGGGGGGGGGGAGATGTAGAGAAAAAGGTTTTGCCGGAAAGTAAATGAAAAAGATTTTTCAGGTGGAGATGGTTGGTTGGTGGTGGCGGTGGTGGGGAGAGGTAGACAAGAAAAGCGCGTTTTATGAATGCTGGAACCGCCTCGTCCATTTGAAAAGACGGTAGAGTGAATTTTTTTTTCTTTCATTCCAAATCTGAGGGCTTTTTCATGGGCATAGCATGCCAGATAAAACATACACAATCGTTGCAAAAGGCTTACAAGGTAGGTCTATTATTGTGATTATAATAACAATGGGAGCATTAGTCTTTTATTCGCATCTTATCCGCTAAAAACGCACAGGCTTGCACTTTGAGGAGGATTTGGAAAGGATTCATGAAATGCGCTTTTAAATAACCGTGTTCCTTTCCTTGCTGGAAATAACATGCTATAAAATGCCAATGGATTTACATTTCGATTAAGGTTTGACCATAGAAATGCATTGGGATTAGTTTGTAATCTGTGAAAAGATGGTTTACAGAAGTATTTGGAATTGGCTAATCGCAAATATGAAAGTTCTTATAATATTTATGTTTTCAACATGGCGTTTTCGGTTTTAGTAACCTGGACCAAAATCAGCAAAAACTACATTGGGACACACGCCCCCACCCCAAAAAATAATAATCATAATACCGTGAAACCTCTGAATGTTGGACACTTGCGGTTTTCACAAAAAATGTCCAACTTTCGGAGGTGTCCAACTTACAGAGGTATATTTCACTATTATGTTCACGTTTCGTTCCCCCAGAAAAGTGTCCACCTTTAGGGAGATATCCAAATTATGGAGGTGTCCAGCTTGAGAGGTTTCACAGTAATAATTTATTAAATAGACTAAATTTTGCCTGTAAATGTTTTTTGGCTGGGACACTCTCACTGCAAATAAGCAAAGAAGAAAAACTTAATTTACTTTGCCTGTAAATGTTGTTTTTTGGCTGGGACACTCTCACTGCAAATAAGCAAAGAAGAAAAACTTAATTTACTTTGCCTGTAAATGTTGTTTTTTGGCTGAGACACTCTCACTGCAAATAAGCAAAGAAGAAAAACTTAATTTACTTTGCCTGTAAATGTTGTTTTTTGGCTAGGACACTATCACCGCAATTAAGCAAACACGAAAAACTACAACTTTGCCTGTAAATGTTGTTTTGCAGCCGAGAGAGTATTACTGCACGTAAGAGACAAAGCCTCTAAAATCTAAATGACAAAAAAGCGCGATTCTGCCTGTAAATGTTGTTTTACGGCAGGGAGAGTATTATTGCACGTAAAAAACAAACCCTCAACATAAAGCGAAAATCTGCCTTTTTTTTTTTTTTTTTTTTTTTCCAGCTTCATCTCCATAGCTTCAAAGAAAGAGACAATCTGGTATTTTATATCTCAAAACCTGCCCAAACATTTTACATAGCTTTATAGAAACATTTTGCATCATTGTAATTTCGTTGAGGTCAAATAAAATTTTTCAGAAAATTAGCCCCTATCAAAAAATTTTCTGTGACCGCCATTATTCAGTTGTATCTAAACAAGTATCAGCGCAAAAATAAAAAAGCAAAACTAAGTAAAATCGTGTTCTGATATTTTAGAGTAATTTCACTATTTTTTCTGAGCTTTCACGCTTTTTTAGTTTGCTATTTTGCAACGGGAAAATCTCGTTGGTAAAAAATATGATTTTTTCCCTCATAGACTAAATTTTAATTTTAATTTTTTTAAATTTTCATACTGTACAGAAACTGAAACTGCGCTATTTTGTTGCTTTTGATTGCACATTCTAGATACCTGATTAATAGCTGTAACAATCAAGTCTGTTTTTATTTTTTTAATAACTTCAATGACTTTTGTATTTATTTATTTTTTTTGGAGGGTTTTTATTTTAGTGAACTTAGCTAACACATCGATGGATTCTAAAACAATAGTTTTTAGTGTGCTGCGTTCGTAAAATGTGACCATTGTTTGGCAGTTGTTGTAGATGTCAGAATATGTATATAGTAACTAAATAAGTAACGCTTCTATTTATTCATTGTTCAATATTGATTAAAAGTAAATCACTTATTAAAATTGATAAGCTAGTTTTATTTTTGCTTCAAATCAATGAACAAAAGAAACAATAGAGTATTAAATAAATCTTCAAGTTGCTGATTTTTTGTTATTGTTGTTGTTGTTGTTGTTCCTCTTCTTTAATATTGATGCAAAGTAAACCACAAGTAATAACTACAAAATATTTGTAATTTAACTACTTTTTGCATAAGTTGTAAAAATAAAAGAAAATAAATAAGTTGCATAAATGCACATAACTTAATATTTTTTCTAGTTCAATATTGACTAAAAATAATTCACTTAACAATTCTACAAAAGTTCAGAATTTCATTTTAGCGTCAAATAAATGTGCTTAAAGTGTTAAGTTAGGGCTTAAGAGCTTAGCCAGGTATGTGTTAATCCCTTAATTGTTCAAATCAAGAAAATGAGATTAGAAGACCAAAATGTAAACTAATCGCAACACTGATTAAAACTGCTCAAATGTGACTGAAATTTATCAAAGTGTAAAAGAAGCCATTTACAGTAATCAGTATAGCATGACAAAAATGCATAAAATAAGCACTAAAAAACTATTTAACATTATCAGTTTTTATTTCTATATTATTGCAAAATAGATCACATAATAACTGTGGTAAATGTTCTAATTTTTTAACGGTATATAAAAGTGTATGATCATTTAATGGCAAAAATTTAAGTAAATTAGAATAGAAAAAATAAAGGTACCAAATAATTGCAACAGCTATGCAGATTAAAACCTCTCAAATCTGATCGAAATTTATCAATGGTTATACAGAGCATTTTACAAAAATTGATTCATTAATTAGTTAATCAAGCACTAATGCTCGTAATTTTTTTCAGTTCAATATTAATTCAAAATAAATTGCATAACAATTTCAGTAAATGTGCCGAATTTTCTTTTAGACGTTACATAAATGTGAACAGATAATTAATTGCTAAAACCGAAGTAAATTGTAATTGAAAAATTAAAATTAAGAAATAATTGCTGCAGTTAAGCAGTTTAAAACCAGTCAAATTAGACCGAAATTTATCAAAGTGTTGCAAAAATTAGCGTACTATGACAAAAATAAATAAATATATTTATTAAGCTGTAATGTACATGATTTTAATCTTGGAACATTTTTACTTAAATATTACTTCAAAATAAATCGCATAACTTCGGTAAATGTGCGGCTTTTTTTTTCTTTTTAATATTACATAAGTGTGCATTTAATTAATTGTTAAAAAAGTAAATTGGAATAAAAAAATTAAAAATACCAAATAATTGCTACGGCTACACTGATTAAAATAGCTCAAATCCGGTCGAAATTCATCAAAGCTTAAACGATGCATTTTAGAAAAATCGGTTTAGTTTGACAAAAATAAATAAATAAATAAAAATAAGAAAAGTATAACAAAAATTCAATATTGAGGAAAAAAGGGGGGGGGGCACTATTCATAAAAGGCCAAAATTCGTTCCAAAGTTTTTGCTCAACAAATCCTCTTCAATCGGAGAGCAGCTTTCGTTATGCAAAAAAGAAATAAACTTGAATCAGTCTGAGCGGTTTTCTTCAACGCTTTTGAGAGAGCACCAACGAATGGCATGGAAGGAATTTCAATTTCATTTTCACCAATTGCATCGATATCATTTTTCCGGAACTTCAGTTCGTTTTAAATTTTCACTTGATCTTGTTTGGGGCACCTTACCTCACCAATTATTTGTATGAATTTAATTTTCTTCCTGTACGGTTGAGTAGAAGAGCGTCTCGCATTTTTGTCAAAAAATTTAGTAGCACCTCTTTCTGGAATAAATTATGAAAGCTCTGGTCCTTTTAAAAAATTGTCAGAAGGTCATTCAAAGCCTCTGTATACTTAACCGGTTTCTAGCATCAATTTTTATCAGTGTCACAGCAGAAAATGCCCTTTATAGTCTAGCATTCAACACTATTAATAATCTAATTATATCTATTATGCTTTTTTTGGGCTATTTTAAAAAATGTTTCGAGTTATGTTTTTGCATCGCAAAATTTATGACGCAATTTGCGCAACTGTATCATTTTGCAAGCTTCGAATCGCAAACTGCGATGCTCTACCGCTTATTTCCATCCCTGAAAAAATCTGTACATAGTAATATTTTTAGCAACTTTTCAATTGTTCATACAAATATTTTTTTTTCTTCTTTAACAGCCATGAACACATTGAAAATCTGAAAACTCTAATATTTGTGCTCACAGTATGATAACAACAAGGACGTACCCAGGGGGGTGGTACAGGGGGTCCGGAAACCCCCCCCCCCGAAATTTCAGTTTTTGTAAAAAAAATAATAATAATGAAGTTTTGTTGTCTAAAATTCTGCCTTTTTCACCGTTTGGAACCCCTCGAAAATTTTTGGACCCACCCCAAAAATTTTTTCTGGGTACGTCCCTGGATAACAACTATCCCATCTTGATGACTCAGATGTGTGTTTACAATATAACAACAACTACCGTGTTTACTCGCGTAATAGTCGCACTTTTTTGCTAATTTTGCGTGGTGAAACTATAGGTGCGATTGTTATGCGGGGAAAATCTACTACATAATATTGTATACTCTAATGCTAAAACTCTAGAGCAACTCGGGCCCTTCTTGGAGTGTTCTGCGATGTAGATCAAATATTGCATTTGCGTATTGATATGTAAAAACCCTTCAAGTATAGTTTTAATAGTGCAAATTATATGCCTTTAATCCCTAATTTCGCTCAAAACTTTTATGCAATAAAACAACACAATGACCTATTAAAATAAAATATATATATGTACAAAATGCTTGTCTTAGCAGTGGCCTAAGAAGTGACAAAAATTTAATGTAATATAAAAATAATGAAATGCACAATTTCGAAGAAAGTAGCTGAAAAAAACCCTGTCAAAACCAAAATCAATTATTTAAAAATATTATAACAAATTATAAAATAATAATCCAAATGTAATAGATACATAATAATGTAATAGATACATAAGCATATTCAAAAATAGTCTACAGCAAAATAATTAAAAAGCAACTGGAAAATTATTAACCTAGAATGAATTAAATTTTGTTAAGGGCGGGAAAGTATTTGATTAACTTAGCATTAACCTTTGACAGGCTAATGTTCCCAATATCTCGATTGGGAACATTAAATTAAAAATTTATGGGGAAAATTAAACCTTATTAATATTGACTTGAAAAAATTAGCATATATAGTTGAAAGATGGCTCGATTTTTTAAAATCCAATTTGCATTTCTATCATTAGTCGGAAACTGGAAAAAAAATCATAAATCAGCCATTTTCATAAATTTTCACGGAGCTAGCTTGATACACTGCCCCCTTCCTCCTTCAAACTAAATTCATAAATTTAAAAATAAATCTTCATTTATTCTTAATATTTCACTTATTATTTAAACTATCTATAAAGTATAGTCAAAGTATAGCTTCTAAACGTATAGTCAGACAGGACCAATGTTCCCAATTGGGAACACAGCGAAAATTGGGAGGGAGTAGAAATTTTTTCTTCATTTTAATGACTAATAGCTTTTTTAACTAACACGTTAGAAATCAAAATATGGAAAAAAAAAATTTAAATATGCCTGGATCTGAATCCGGTCTGTAAAAGGTTAATTATGTTTTATTATTATATACACTTTTCTAAAAAGCTACATGTGCTTTTCCAATGAAGCTTTATCGTTCAAAAAATATCAAAAATTGGGTAAACTATAAAAGATAAGCATATGACTAAAAAAATTGGCTTGATCTGTTGATTTTTATAAATAATATCTCCAAGAGGATTAGATAAACATCGCGTTGTTTAATATCGAGTTCTAAACTGTGATAAAAATTCACTTTGTCAGCGTTGAAGTTGAGCTGGGAAATAAAAAAATATATAACCTGACTCCTGCCGTTTTAGTCCGAAATTTCAGAAAACGCTCTACTGCGTCATTTGAAGCAAACTTGACTTTTCAAGTAATTTAGTCGAATTTCGTGAACAAATCCTGATTTCTGTTTTGATACTGAATAAAATCTCATCGTGGTTATACGGGTAAAGATATGGCAAGAATTAACACGTGAGGATATCTATCAATCAATTGCTTTGACTTCCATCAGTGCTCGAAAATTTACCGCAAAGAAGAAATTTTAATTTCTAAGGATTTAGGAGGTAATATAATTTTTAATAGGAAAAATTTAATTTATATTTTCTGCATTAAAGGTGTTCAAAAGAGCTTTTTAGAGTGTAACAAGTGTGGGTAAAAGAATTCAGGTTTTTCCCGAGCGTAATAAACAATCAAGTGAATATAACAAGCTCAAAATCTCATGAATCTTATAAATAAAAATGAAATTCTGTTTGTTTCTTTGTTTGTTTGTGGATTTGATTCGTATACAAATCCACAAAAATAGACCTATCGGCCTGAAATTTAGCACAGATATGTAAAATAATATAGAATAAATCGTAGTCCACTTTAAAACTTTGAAAGTCCACCCGTTCCCGGAATTTAAGAGATTTCTTATGCTCTCCACGCAAAAAGCTTTCCGTAATTGTAACCCCTGTAGTGAAAAAAGTGTGAAATAAGGATCGTGGTTGCCATGTGTGGCGATTTTGCCGAATAAAATGTTTTAAATTCTCAAAGTAAAAATAAAAGAATAATAATTATTTTTTTTTTGTTAGTTTATATTCGTAAGGTTATTTTTTTTAAATTATAATATCGTGTGCATGGGAAAACAGAGCAGGAATGAAATGTTTTATACGCAAAACAATAAGAATTGAAGATTTCCGAGGCTAATATGTAAAAGTTCTTAGTTTGGTGATAAATAAAATGTCTGAAATGCAGAGAAAGTGAGTTCTAGCGGTTTGCACAGTTTTCGGCTTGGCGCAATTTACTGAGAGCTTAAGGAAATAGATTTTTGAAAACAAGTGCAAAGGTTTAATTGGAATACTGCGTTAAATTTTGATAATTCGTGCAGAAACAATGCAGTTATTGAGGGATTTTAAGCGATCTAACTTCAGAATTCTCGCCAATTGAGCACATTGATTTAAGTGGGGGGAATTCCGCCAAATTTCAGATAATTGAAATCTTCGTATTTAGTACATCGGAGTAACTATGAATAAAACACGTTATATAGTTGATAATTTAAAAAATGCAGCTGTATTAAGGGATTCCACTTTTCAAATAAATGCGTGCTTTACTTATTGGCGGTTGAACCATTTCCCATTTTGATTGCTGCTAAGTCAATGCTTCCAATGATTCCCTGAAAAATCTCTTGCAAAATGGCGTATGTTGGCACTTTGGCGAGGCTTAAATTCTAAACTGCATTTTATTTGAGACTGGTATATATAATAACACTATTTATAGATAAAAATGAATGTTGGTATGTGTGTATGAGGCTGAAAAACTTCAGCTCCGTTTGACCGATCACCATGAAATTTGGTTCACGTAAGTCTTTTATATCATGGAGAAGGTTTTCATGCTATCCGTTTTCCTCTAACTTGCCTCTAGGTGGCACAGAAGAACGTCGAATTCTATTCCGTTTAGCCGTTTGCTATGCGAATATCGTCCAACCGATTTCGATGAAATTTGGTACACGCGAATATTAGAACACGGAGAATATTTTTAACTATCCATTTTCCTGTAACTTGCCGCTAAATGGCGCTGCAACGCATCAACTTCTATACCGTTCAACCAATCGGCATAAAATTTTTTATACTTACACATTTGAGCACGAAGAATATATTCTAACTGTGTTCCTTTTGATGTTACTCACCACTAGATGACACTGCAATGCATTATTATTTTAACTCGCCACTAGATGACGCTGCAGCAGGCCAAATTCTTGACCATTCAAACGGTCGCTATGAAAATCAGTATACATAGCTATTTGAACAATGAGAATATTTTGGCGTTATCCATTTTGCTATAACTCGCCACTTGACGGCGCTGTAGCAAATCATTACTTTAATTAACCACTAGATGGCCCTGCAGTGTATCACTTCTTGACTGTGCAAATGATCGTTATGAAAATTGGTATACATAGATATTTGAACACGGTCGCTATGAAAATCAGTATACATAGCTATTTGAACAATGAGAATATTTTGGCGTTATCCATTTTGCTATAACTCGCCACTTGACGGCGCTGTAGCAAATTATTACTTTAATTAACCACTAGATGACCCTGCAGTGTATCACTTCTTGACTGTGCAAATGATCGCTATGAAAATAGGTATACATAGATATTTGAACACGGGGAAGAGTTTGGCGCTATCCATTTTCCTATAACTTACCACTAGATGTCGCATCAACACATGAACTTCAGGACTGTCCAGCCGATCGTCATGAAAATTCGTATACATCGATATCTGAATGCGAAGAATATTTTCGCCGTATCCGTTTTGCTAAAACTCGCCACTAGATTGCGCTACGCCGCATGGCCTTCTGCACCGTACAAACGATTGCCTTGCAATTCGGTATGCATGATTATTGGACACAATATAACGCGATATCCATTTTGCTATATCTGTTTATTACAATGCATAGTAATTACCACAAATCGTAATATCAAAAAGTCCATTCATTCCCGTGCGAAGAACGGGTACTTCAGCTAGTAAGTAAATAAATACAAAACGATAATATTTAAATAATTTAAATTATCGGAATGAGTATGTTAAAGGCTAAATGGAAAGACGTGACCTAGAGGTGCAGACCTTCGAGGAGCACACAATCGTCTCGTTAAAAAGTTTTATGAAAATATCCTAAACCTACCAAACGAACCTATGTGATCTATTGAATTTCAGCCTTTCATCCTAAAACGTCTCGGAGATATGTTTAAACAAAGATGATCATGGGGATATACATGAATTTGAATGTAAATGTTTATTGCTAGAGTGGAAAAACATATTTTCTTTTGTACTTTCTATACGACCATCCCCAATGCGGTCATCTGATGTTCCCTTCGTTGTACTTTTCCCTTCGAGAGATCTTGAAAAGTAGTTTAAGTCAGCATATATTTATCTTCATACCTCTGAGAGTTTTGAGGATATAATTCTCAAATTTTGCACATTATCTCATGAGTGTATGAGACACATTTTACTAATTGGATTTTTTTTTGTACTGGGGTCGTATACATAGTTAAAAGTGCTAATAGGAATTTTTTCTTAACGGAGTCTTATTTCCGATCTTATTTTAAACATTTTTCCAATTTAATTGACCACTTATCTCTAATAGATAAAGCCCGTTACCACCTTTCTGGAAACCCTGCATAATGCTTATTTATTGACGAATGTGTATGAATCGGTTATAAGGCCACTCCGTTTATAAGGTCACTTTCGTGAGGTGTGACTTTATGGACGATACGACTGTATAAAAAGTCTGTAGTCCGGATTCTGTCAAGTGCGCTAAAGTCTGTATGGTGTATTCGATCAACACCTCAAATATATAGAAAGCCTAACAACTGAAACGTTGACGTCATCACTAAGCCTTTAAGTAATGACGTCATCACAATTTTAATTTCACAAAGAAAAACTATTTTAAATTTCTGGTGAATACTACAAATATTAGAAAATATCTTAAAAGGTTAAAATACCTTTACCGTACACAATTATTCATTATGATCTATTTCCTTATTATATTATCTAATGAGACATGGTTAAAAAGTGCCATGTGTCATAAAATTATATTTTTATCTCAAATTATAAAAATATTGTTATTCATGAGTAAATTCACCAGAAACTTTTTATAGATTTATTTTGTGAAAAAAAAAATTTAAATGTAGGCCTAATGATGACGTCAAAGCTTGTTGATGTACGAGTTGTTAGACTTTCTTTTTCTTGGAGGTGTTGATTGGATTGAGCTTAAGGGGATGGTGGACACCCAAATCATCGAAATTGGCCCCAAAAAATGTGTTTTTTCTTTTTTACATACTAATATTCTACAGTTAAAGCTGAACCATGGAGAAACAAGAAAGATAAATCATGCCAAACGCATGGATTATAAAACAATTTCCAACACATCAATATTTTTGCGCCAAATTTGGCGATGTATTTTTCTTAAATCTGACGAGATTGATTTCGGAGTTAAAATAATTTGTATTATCACTATAAATGCAATTTTATGAGACCCTGTAAAAGAGATTCCAATTTTGTTTCATGCAAATCCGTTAACCCGTTTTGGGTTCTTACGCATTAACGGATTTTCATTTGTGGGCGAAATTCCACTAACGCAACCCCACTACCAATCCTACGCAGATAGTCCTTAGCCATTCCTTAACGAGACACAATGCACTAAATCAGTTGATTACAGCGCGAGTATCGAATTTTCAAAATTCCCAAAGAAATCGTCATAGCTTAATATTATGACATTAGATATTTTTCGATTTACCGCCAAATAATGAAAATATCGCCAATCTCAGTTGATTTTTCAAAGCATTATTTTTTCTCGTACCATATTTGGCAATTTATCGCATAAGTCGCCAACATCGGCGACTTTTCTCTAAACTTTCAACTTTTCTCTAAACTGCCATTGACCATATTGTAATGGAATTATTTTCAATGTTCTTCTAGAAGAACTCTTTACCTATACAGACATTCTTTTCGATGGAAAGCTTCATTTTGTAATCCTTAACAACATATATCAATTTTGTTTCATTTCAATTAGCAGAATATCTCTAAAACTAGAAGTCGAAGCCCGTTGTGGAGGCAATTGCAACGGGCTGTAGGAAAAAAAAAAAAAAAAAAAAAAAAAAAAAAAAAAACGTTTGACGGAAACGTGTCTACACTTAATAAACTTAATCTTCGTCCACCTAAAATAAATAACTTCATGTTCAATTTTTATTATGTATCAGGTTGTAACGAAAGTTTTCCGCCATATCCGCCTGAAAAACTAACTTCTAACTCCTTAGATAACTGTTTTTGAAATTTCGGAACCAAATCTGCACAGTGTCACAAGATACAACAATAGTACTTAAAGCTGTACTCATAATTCGTTGATATTCTGTAGCTGACTTTTTGCAACACAACTGGAAGTAAATGATGGTTCTAATCCTGTAGAGTGATAATTCCATTTGAGACACCACACCTTGTACTTAATGATAACTATATTTTTTACAGATTTCACAACACAGTGTTATAAAGTAAGCCTCTTTCTTCCAAATGCCAAAAATCGTTTGACAAAATATGAGCAAATACGCCAACGCGAACTGTGCTGACGATGCTTGCGGTGGCGGGAAACTTTCGTTACAGCCTAATATACTAAATTCGAATTTTATGCTCTAGTGGGAACGTGCGAAAACTTTTCCCATTCAACGATTTCATTTCACTGGAACATACGCAAGGAAATCCTTTTATTAAAATAAATAAATTAATTAACATACAAATCTGGAAAAAGCTTGTTAAGTGTGACGTCACTATGAAGTAATTATCACATGCAGTAGCTAATTTTGTCACTCAAATGATTAACGTTTTTACTCTCGGGAATGAAAATGGAACTGAAAATAGCGAGAAATTGCTTTAAAATGAGGGAACGGGTGGATTTTCAGATTTTTAAAGTAGCTCATATTATTTTCTATATTTTTATACATATTCATGCCAGAGGCGTAGCTAGGGTTACCAGCGCCCGGGGACAACTGAAGATTTTGCGCCCCCCCTCCACCTCCCCCTAAAAAGGGAAAGGGCAAACCCATAAAAGTTCTTCAGAAAACTGTAATATCTGAAAATTAAAAAAATTTTTAAATAAAAAAAAGTGATTAAAAAATACAATTATTTAAAATACGTTAAATCCCCCACCCCCTTCCTTTCTTGATTGCATTTTGGCTTGTTTGCCGATTACAGCTACTTTCTTTTAACATCAAAACCTTCTGTACCATGTTGCCATACCATTTACCCATAGAAGCCCATTATCAACGTAATTCGTTATGTGAAAAAAGTGATAGAAATAATCTGAGGACAAGTTTTAAGAATAAAACATTTTAATTCATTAACTGACAATTTTCTATTTTTTTTTAAAAATTCCCTTTTACCTCTCCACATTCAGGCGGGCTTTAGTCCCTACCATTGGGGGGTGCACTGCAAAAAATTTTCGTAAAATTACAGGATAAGGACTGTAAATTTTACAGTACTTGTACCATTTTTCGTGTTTACGGTAGAACTACGGTAAATCGACAGTATTTGATCCTTAAAAATACGGTATATGTGCCGTTTCTATTGTTAACGGCAGTTATACCGTTAAATAAGGGATTTTTTGTTAATGTACGGGAGATATACAGTTAATTTACGTCAATGTTCCTATGCGCATGTGCAGTATTTTTCAGTTATGTTGAAAGAATGGTTTAAGCTTTTAGAGGATATATGAGAGTAGCGTTGACAGGATTTTGTTTCGGAGGTGCGGGGGGGGGGGGCAGGGCCTTCTCTATTGTCCCTGGCCCTGGGGGGGGGGGGAGTTCTTCATGGAATGGAACTCTGGAAAATTCGAATTATTATTTGCTTTCAATTCGGAAGGGAGAGCGGATACTGAGTGCATAGGCGATAAAAATAATTATACATGTTGACAATAACTGAAAAGAAAAGGCATTGCATTTTTTTAAAGGGGACGGTAAACATTATAAAAAAAAATTTTAAACAAAAATTATGAATTTCTGTATATATATATATATATATATATATATATGTATTGAAGTATAACAATATTAAGTACTCAAAAAACACAAAAAAAATTTTTTTTTATTAAAAAATTGAATTTCTAAAAAGTGTCTCTTGCACGTCAATATTTAATTTTTTCCTTCAATTTTAACTTGTTATTAACCAATAATGTATTCTGAACAAATTTTCTTATTGATGTAGAGATTCATTCAAAAGTTTTTTAGAAAGTATTTTTATGCGTTAACACTGAATTTTCACAAAAATTTCCATGCTTTTATAAACTTATATTGAATTTTCAAAATCAAAAATGATAAAATTTATTATTGTATGTATATTGAGTCTATAATAAATTCTATAAGATAAAATGCCAAAGAATTAGCTGCAACTCTCAACACTTTTCGAGAATACGGCAACTAATAATTTAGTACAGATATATGTACTAATAATTCACAATGGTTGGTCGTGGGAACATTAGCCCCGTGGAACTGTCTCCCGCTCCGAAGACTGAGGTCCCGGGTTCAAACCTGGTAGATTACCTTTCACTTTTTTTTCTATTAACATGCATAAATAAACTTGAGATTGTATTTGATAGGAAATTAATGTGACTGGATGTGAAAAGGGTATTTTATTTAAATTAGAATTAAAAAAAAAACATTCTTTAAAATGTTGGGAATTACTTTCATAAATTATTAATTACATTTCGCGAAAAAATCTGTTTTGTAGACGATTTTCACACATTTTTAGAACGATTTTGATAAAAATAAACTATTGATTTGGGACAAAAATTTGAGATAAGAACTTATGGTTCGTAATGATGAAGATGCTTGCTACTAATGTTTTGTTTTAAATTTATTCTTTAAAACAAACAAGCTGTGGGTAGAAGGATACAGCTTTTTTCTTTTTCCGAAGAGAAATATTTCTTCTCCACTATAAAAAATCTTGCAAAATATATCCCATATAATAATTTAGCATGTTTTTACGAATTACCCTGCATCAAGTACACTATAAAAATAATCTCTAATTAGCAAAACAAAATAATATTATTTGCAAGTACTATTTGGTTATTTTTTCGCAATTGTAATTAATAATACATACAAATAATTTCTGCCATTTTAAAGTAGCCTTTCCCCATTCAGTCACATTAATTTCATACCAATAATTTCCGAACGTTTTAATGGGAGAATTTTCGCGGTTAAGTTTTGCTACTACGTCAACGTCACCGCCATCTACGTACCACTTGTCAAAACGCATTCTCCCCTCCCTACAACTCCGCAAATGCATGCGCGATTTTCTAGAGGCATATTATGTTTTTATAATACCCCTTTTTAGGATTTATGCGCGCTCGGCTGGGACGGCAGGGATCGCGCTGTCGATCGCCGACGTCGCAAATAAAATTAGTTTGGCGAAAGAAAATACGTTTCGGCGAAAATATTAACAATTGCTTTTCTTAATGATGTCCGTAAAAATCTAATTTGGCGAATGAAATGGCGAAATGTTAAAAAGAGCCAACGCAATCCTGGATGACGGCATTGAAACGTAACGTCTAAATACTTTTCGTTTCGCATTGTTTACAGAACATTTTTCCTTATGACATCTGAATTTTTATTATTTTCTGTTGTGACTTTGTAAAAATTTATTTATTGCAATATAGTTGCTTATCTTGAAGCCTATTTATGACTGTTTTCACGTGGATTGTCAAAACAGGAAGGATACAAATGGAGGATTTTCAGATGAATGAAGAGAGGTACTTATTTTTCCTTTTAAGTTTATCTTTGCAGTATAACTAAGGCTGTTAAATATTATTATTTTTATTATTTTTTAATAAAATAATATTTAATTTTTTAATAAAAATAATATTAGCACCGCCATGGTTTCATTGAAAGCTGCAAAGAAAATTTAGAAAAAAAACGTTGGCAACTGAGAGCTCTTCAACAGCACCAAAACACACACCGGACCGGCAGCGGCGGCAAAAGCAACGTGACTTGTAATGGTGAGTATCGAAGTCTTTAGATATTAGGCTTTATTTTATATTTTGTGATTATATACTGGCAGACTTTTTTATTCTAAGTTCTAGTTACTGGAGTAATTTTTGTCTTCAAATGTCAATTAATATTAAGAATATGCTTCTGAATATTTATTGTTAGTAACCTCAGATTGTGTTTGCTAGTGCCAAAGCTGCTTGCTTCCTTTTTTATGCAGATCGATATGTTCAGTAGTGTGTATATACCCTGATAATGTAAATAATTATTATTGACACGAAACAAAAGCAACGAATTGCACAGTAAAAATGTTTTCCTGTTCGGCATGCACGTTTAAAACACGTTTGCAAAATAAGTATGTCACACATATGAGTATTCACAGGAATTTAAATAATTTCAAGTTTCCATGCTGCATAAGTAATTGTGAGGCAAATTTCTCTACATATTATGCATTGAGAAAGCATTTCACGCGATACCATTCTCACTTACAAACAGTTCAAGGTCATGAAATAATTAATTTGGAATGCAACATCCCTTTATGCCATAAAAAATTTGATTCAGCTCGATGTTTGGTGGCGCATTTAAAACAACATGTTAGAAATAATATTGCTATTAAATGCTGTTTTAAACAGTGTTTAAAATCATTTTAAAATGTATCATCATTTTCATCTCATATTTCGCGGTATCACAAAAATTATGGTTCAAAATGCATTGCATCTGCATTTTTGTCAAAAAACATTGAAACAAAAAATGCAGGCGTTCAGAATGAGGATGAATATGATAATAATAGTGTTGGTTCATGTAGTGGTTTATCAGAAAGCAAAAGTGTTGATAATCATGCAGATGTAAAAATGAATATTGCAAAGGTAGTTGCATTATTTACCCTTATGTTAGAAACTAAATGTTTTGTGCCATCTGTAACAGTGCAAAAAATAATAGAAGAGCTAGATATTTTACTTTGTGCCGATGAGCAATATTTTTCTAACTTATTTCTGAATAATCTAAATTTAATTGAAAATCTTACATCTGAGCAGAAAGATGCAATAATTGATGCTGCAAAAAAAGCAAAAGTTATCAATTCTGTCCTATGTCAAAAGTCAGGTTCCTTTAGATCAACCCATTTACGATATAATTTTTTTAAGAACAAGTTAAATTACGTTGCCCCAAAATAAATATTTTTAGGTCGGAATAAGGTTAGCAAAGAGCAATTTTATCATTGAACTGAACTGAAGTTCTGGGTTTTTCGGAGCACCTTAGCATAGAGCTTTATCTCCAGTTTGTAGTTATATGTCTTGAGGTACTTTATCATGAGGTTGGCCCGGATCAGTTACAGATCAGATTGGTCGTGCAGGAGTTCACTATGAGGGCGCAAAAATGAAGAGGACCGCTTTGGGGCGTTTTCGATTGCAGGGTTCGGAGGGGTCATAGTCCGGGTACTCCGCGGCTATTTCATTGGGAAGCTGGTTCAGCGTACCATAGTACCAAACAGCAAGTCTGTAGATGAACTGTCTAAGAGTTTTGATTTTCAGGTCTCTTCTAATGGCCGCGTTCTTTAGGAAATGATGCCCATTATGGATTGTGCGCAGAATTATAAATGTCTTGTAAAGAAGCGCTTTGTTTTGCGGAGAGAGGTTCTTGTTTTTAATGATGGGGGCTAGCTTCCTGTAGGCCAGGGCCATCTTGGCTCTGGCGCTATCAATGTGAGGTCTCCAGGTGAGATTTCTGTCGATGGTGACGCGAAGGTATTTAATCTGTCCTTCCCAGTCAATCGGGGTGTTGTCGATCATAATCCTGGTCGGCTTATTCCGGTTGGAGAGGTACAAGGCCTGGCACTTGGGAATGTTCAGGAGTAACTTCCAGCCCCTGATCCAGCGGTTGATGGAGTCAAGATGAGTCTGCATGGCAGTGATGAGGGCAGAGCCAGTGTTGGCGTGGCCGACTATTGCCGCGTCATCGGCGTAGAGGGCCAGCATGGTATCTTGGTGGGTCGGAATGTCGTTAATAAAGACATTGAACAGGACGGGTCCGAGGATGGAATCCTGGCGGACTCCACTAGAAATTGGTGACGGGCTAGAGTATGCGTCTTTGACTCTAACTTGAAATCTGCGGTGCACCAGGTAGTTATTTAGTAGCTTCACTAAGGAGTCCGGGAAATGGAGCTTGACGAGTTTGTAAATTAACCCAACGTGCCAGACCTTGTCAAAGGCCTTCTGGAGGTCGAGAAGCAAGATGGCGGAATGTCGTTTCTGCTGATGCTGGATGGACGGGGCCTCGACGACACGATGCACTTGATGGATGGTAGAGTGCCCCGGCCGGAAGCCAAATTGTTCTGGGAGAAGCAGGTTACTGTCCGTGATGTGGTCGTTTACCCTGTTCAGAATCACCCGCTCTGCTATCTTACTCAAGCAGCTTAGGAGGCTAATAGGCCTATATGCAGTCGGGTTTGCCAGGTTCTGTCCAGGATGGCATTTATAATCTTGGTGATGGCAAAGAGAGTGTTTACCGGAATGTTCTGGAGCATTTCATTTGTAATGTGGTCAGGCCCTGGCCTTTTGTTCTTCTTGGTGCGCTTGATGATGTTTATAACTTCACTCGGCGGGGCAGGGCTAATCCAATGCTGCGTAGGCTGCAGCAGGAACTCATAAACAGTCATGTGCACATGGTAGTCCCAGCCCTGGGAGGAGAGGTTGGCAGTGTTCGTGAATTGTCTCGTAGCACGTAGCAAGAACTTCCGCTTTTTGCTTGTTCTGGTAGTGAAAGCTACCCTGGTGTTTCAGGGGGGGCATGTCCGTGACCCTGCCTGTGATGCGTTTGACGGCTTTCCATATGGAGCCGTCATCAAGTGCGAGGTTAGTGATATAGCTGGTCCACTGTTCATTTCGGTATTTGAGGATTTCCTCTTTCACCGTGGCACAGAGCTGCAGGTAGGACTGCTTGTCTCCGGGTTTCTGGTTTGATGATACCTTTTCCTGGCCTGATTTCTTTGCCTGATGGTGGATCTGATTCTCCAGGGAAGTTTAAAGTGTTCTCTTCGAGGCACCTGCTTGGAACAGTCCCGATGTGCGGCGATGATATTGTCCGTGAGGCTGGTGATGGCCTCATCAATGTCCTGTTGGGTGCGTATGTTTTTGAAGGAGAAAGGGGAGCACCGAAGGTGCTCAGTGAAGGCTCTCCAGTCAGTAGACAAGTAGGGCCGATCCTTGAAACGTTCATGCAGCAGGCTGAGCTCAAACGTGACCGGGTAGTGATCTGAGGTGAAGCACTGAGTGACGGAGCAGGGAGGAGCAACACAGAAGTTGTTGCTGATGGCCATGTCGATGGTAGAGAACACCGGGGTGCCCCGATGGTGTCCAACATGCGTATGGCTTGCAGGGAAGGACAGCTTAAGATGGTCTGAGATGATTAACTTCAGGAGGGAGCAGCCTCGCTTGCAATTTCTTTTGCAATTCCACGCGAAGTGGTGGGCGTTCAGATCCCCAGCGATGAAGTTTTTCTTGCACTTCTGTAGGATTGTCCTGATGTCTTGGACCGGGAAGGGCTTGGAGCAACTTACGTAGGCAGATATGATCATGACGTCTTCTGTGAGACCATGCACAAGAACTGAGGTGGCTTCCAGAGAGGTAAGGTTTAAGTTTGTCACCAAGGTGTGGGGGATGTTTCTTCTTATGTATAGGGCCGTGCCGCCTGTGATTTTAGTACCAGGGCATCTAGAACGGTCAGATCTGTACATAGTATAGTTCGGAATATTATATGTCAGGTTTAAATGGTAAAAAGTCTCTTGTAAGAGGATAGTGTCGTAGTCTTGATGGGCTAGGAAGTCGCGAAGTTCATTGATTTTGCAATGCGCATTCCAACTAAGGATCTTCAGATAGGTTGGACGACCCATGTTGAGATTCGAAATGTCGGCTGTAAACACTGATGAAGGCGAACAACCTGTCCAGCGGGTTTGTGTAGTTTTTTTCTTCCTCAGTGAGGGACTTGATAAAACTGAGGACTTGTTCCAGGTCTATGACTTCTGAGAGCTCTCTAGTGGCTTGGAGAGTCTCTTTCAGCGCAGCAAGGCTACCAAGGGACGTGCCGGGCTGCATGGTTTGTGTATTCGGGATGTTGTGCGTAGAGGCAGCAGATCCAGAGTCCTTGTTATGTTTCCTGGGTTTAACCTTCTTTTTGGTAGGGTTCTTAGCAGCCTTGGGCTTGTTGATGACTAGCTGCTGGAGAGTCTTGTCAGTAGCAGGCTTTTTCAGAGTCATAGTATTGTCTTCGACGCTGGTCGACGGGATATTAGCGTCCGTCTGATCATCTTCTTCAGGCTCAGGGTCTTCCGCGTCAGGCGGAAGGGTATTGAGAATGGTGTTCTTGTTTTTGCCAGGGCCTACCAGGGTCCAGGCATTCTTGGTTGATTTAGCGGCGGTGTTACTTGCAGTGTTTCTAGACCTGGGAACGACAGGTTTGGGCGTCGGGAGACTGGCAATTTTATCATTATGTACCCATAAAAGACAGCCTTTGTGCATTGTTAAAAGATGAATCTGTTAAACAACAACTCTCATTTCCTGTGAAAAATGATCAAGCTCCTATGTTTTCAGAAGTCATGAGTGATATCCATGATGGCTGTTCTTTTAAAACTAATAAAATATTTGAAGACAAAAGTATGTTGCAAATAATTTTGTATCAAGATGCCTTTGAATTGGCAAATCCATTAGGATCAGCGAAAGGGAATCACAAGTTGTTAGGTGTATATTTTACGCTGGGAAATTTTTATGCTCAATATCGCTCATCTGTTGAGCATTTGCAACTTTTGCTTCTCTGTAAAGAAAAAAATTTGCAGCTTTTTGGCCCTGAAATAGTTTTTGAAGCTTTACTGAAAGATCTGAAGGAACTTGAAAATGGCATTGTGGTTGATGGAATTAAAATTAGGGCAGTAGTATTTTGCATTGTGGGTGATAATTTGGGACAACATTATATAGGAGGTTTTGTACAAAATTTTTCAAAGTCTAGCTATATTAGTGCTAGCTAGTGTCGTTACTGTCTCATGAAACGAATTGATTTTAGAAAAAGGAAAGTTCCACTGTTAAATGCTGAAACAAGAACGCCTCTAAATTATGATTTTGCCATTAACAATCTTGACACAAATTTTGAATATGAAGGCATCAAATCAAAAAGTATTTTCAATGATTTGCAATATTTTCATGTGTGTTTCCCAAGCTTGCCACCATGTTTAGGTCATGACCTTTTTGAAGGAATTGTACCTACAGATTTATTCTTATATGTGAATTATTTTATTAAAACTAAGAAGTGGTTTACATATAATATGTTAAATAACTTGATAAAAAGAACACATCTGAAAATGAATGATTCAAACAATAAACCAATGCAGTTTAATGAAAAGGGTAAAAAGTTAGTTGGCAATGCTTCAGAAAATTGGTGTACTCTTAGATTCTTTCCACTCATTGTATATAATAATATTGTTGATACATCTGATGCTGTATGGAAATTACTACTTCTCTTAAGGGAAATAGTTGAATTTATAGTTGCTCCAAAAATCACTCATGGCCAGATAGCATATTTAAAAATTCTAATAGATGAATATTTGGAACAAAGGGTAAAGTTATTTCCCAGTAAATCATTAAAGCCAAAGCATCATTTTCTTCATCACTATCCAGAATTAATTTTTCAGTTTGGACCACTAATGCGACTGTGGACTCTTAGATTTGAAAGCAAACATTCATACTTTAAACATGTAGCTAGAAGATGCCAGAATTTCAAGAATATAACAAAAACTCTTTCTGTTAAACACCAACTACTTCAAGCTTTTAACTTAAATGGAACCTTTTTCCCACAACCATTAAATTACAATAATGCTTGTACCTTTCATATTAATTTATATCAAAGTAAAATTCAAGTTGCTGTTAAACCTTTATGTGCTTATGATAAACCACTCATGACTGATAAAATTGAAATAAATGGCACTGCATATAGCTGTGGTCAATTCCTTCAGATTGATAAAAAAGACTTTTATACTGAGATGGGAGCGATCCAATTCATTTTAATCAGTCATGGTGTTCCATATTTTCTTTTAACTGTGTGGAAAGGTGTTTGATGATCAGAGATGGGTATTTTCTCCATAGAGTCAACAAACGTTTTAAAATTAGTGAAGCATGCAAGTTTGATAGACTTTTATCCTTTATCGCCTTACACAATAAGCAATGCTCAATTTCTTGTTTTAAAACACAAAATTGCATATTAAAGCTCTGCTGCATTCATCATGTAATTCAAAACAAAAAGAGCTATGGAAATATACAATAACCATACCATGCCCTGCCTTTCCATCAATAACAAAATCATCTCTGATACTACAGACATTGCAAATACCATCGGCGAAACATTAGCACTATCCTGCTGCAGTACCTCTTCAGGGTTCATACTCCCTCAGGGAAACCTGGAAAACTCAGGGAATTCAAAATTAGCTCTTAAAACTCGGGGAAATCTCATGGGAAAATGTAATTTTCCTTTAAAAACCTGGAAGATCTGGCTTTAGCCCTGGAATTTTAAGTAAATTTACTCCTCTATCTTTATTTTTATCGCCTCACCCTGTTCAGTGGCCAACTACTTCCCTAATGATGCACACACACAATCGGAAATGTATGTATACAAAATGAATCATCTGCTTAAGGCGTATGGCACACTTCCTTCTCATTTTGTCTTTGTTTTCTGTGCATTTGTGGTTTCTCCCATTTCTCGGTAGGGTTAGTTGAATTAAGAAGGGGCTATTTGTTGTGTTGTGTACTGTGTGCAAAATTTGTTAGTGTAATAGTTTTATCGTGCATACAATCGCTGCCGATGTTTGCTTGAATACAATGTAGAATATGTGTTCCTATATGTTAAATACAGGGTGGCCATAATTAAACTGCAAGTGTTCAAGGAGTGCTGGAGAGAAAACTACCAGGAATATTCCAGTGAAATTTGGTATCTACCCATTTCAGAACATGCGCAAGACAAATATGCAAAAAAAGAAAATTGTGATTTTCACCCGATAGATGGCACTGTATCGTATTTCAAAGCTCACCGGTGGTATATACAACTTCCAAATTCGATAGACAGAGCATAATGACATTCTAAGAGGCATATAAACAATAAAAACATCATTTACAGTTTATCAAAATTCCATACAATTCGCTCAATTGAATTTTTACAGTAACATGTAATCAAAAATTAACATAAATTAAGATCACAAATTAAACAATTCATAAAGACGCTTTGGAAAACAATTAAACCATTATTTATTCAATGAAATTATCACATGATGTGTTCAATATGCAAACCACCAGATGCAACCACATACTGAAAACGTAAAACAGCATGGTCCACCGTCGCATTTAAAATCTCTGGTGTTTTGATAAACTATAAATGATGTTTTTATTGTTTATATGCCACTTAGAATGTCATTATGCTCTGTCTATCGGTTTTGGAAGTTGTATATACTACCGGTGAACTTTGAAATACGGTACAGCGACGTCTATCTGGTGAAAATGGCGTTTTTTTTTTTTTTGCATAGTTGACTTGCGCATGTTCTGAAATGTGTAGATACCAAATTTCACTGGAATGTTCTTGGTAGTTTTCTCTCCAGCACCCCTTAAACACTTGCAGTTTAATTATGGCCACCCTGTATATCATTTATGCATAGGATTGCTGGGTTTTACTTAGTTCTAAAGAATCTGGAAATTTTTACCAATAGCCTTGTGTACTGTCAATAGTATAGAAACTTATCTTGGAACTATCAATGGAACTGTCAGCACGCACTTCTGTCATTTATGTGGGATCCATCCCGATCCTGAGCTCTATGTGGGTAGTTCAAAAATAGAAATACGTGACTCTACAAAATTTTTAGGGGTACATTTTGGTAGGAAACTGACATTTGTAAATCATATCTTATATATCCCAGAGTTGCCAACTCTCCTGATTTAAGCAGGAGACTCCTGATTTTTGATTAGTTGCTCATTTTCTCCTGATTTTTATCATTCATCACATGAATAATGCAATTTTTTGAATTTGAAATTTTTTTCTAAGTTTTGTCGTGGGAAGGAACCCTTCTCAGCATTTTCCCCTTTCCTGCAATTAAACTAGTTCCAGCACCGCGCATGTGGGACATCATAAAGTTCGGACTTCACTGTCAAATGTATAATAGTGAGAGAAGCGCAGCTTCAAGTTCTAAAGCATCGAAATTACTATCTTTTTCCATCACTCTTAAAAATGATTATTTTTCATTTGACATTGTTTTGTTTAATACTCCAATGCTTTAAGAGTAAAAATTGACCCTAATTTTTAACTTTCCAACTTAAGTTTTTTCATGTTGCTAAATTTTTTACAAGCTACTGACTACCTAATAAAAGATATTACCAACAAAATTTTTTTTTTTTTTTTTTTTGTAGTCCGAAAATATCTATATCTGGCAACAAACGTCCCTCCAAAGAGGCTTTTTTCTCTTGCCAAAATGTAGTTTCAGCTAATACAACCCTGATCTTTTAAAATTTAGTTTTTTAATCCGCAACAAGTGTGAAAAGGAACTAAATATCCTAAAGGTATTAACAAACATGTCTTCGGGAGCTGAGCGTGACGCCCTGTTACGGATTTACCGTGCAGTAATTCATTCCAAAATGGATTACGCCTGTGGCATGTATGGATCTGCTTGCAGGTTAGCATTAAAAAACTTGACACAGTGCATCATAACCCACTCCGCATTTGTTCCGGAGCTTTTAGATCATCACCCATACAAAGTCTTTTCATCACTTGTCATGAACCCTCTCTCATCCACATCCGTCACAAGCTGTCATTAAACAACTACTTCCGCATCCTTTCTCATCCATCCCACCCATTAAGGGACTGTATTTTGGACACTCTTCCGGATTAAGAGGGGGATTACTATTTGTAGAGGGGGGTTAGAGGAAGGTTTAGCATGGGATTACAGTTTAGTGTAGGATTTAAGACAGCGATAAGAGAAATTTCGAAGTGAATATTTGCATGTGGCAAAAAAAAAAAAAAAAAAAAAACACGCTTATGCATGGCAAAAAAAAAATAAAAACATGCTTACGCGTGGCGCAAAAAAAAAAAAAAAAAAAAAAAACACATACGCATGGCCAAAAAAAAAAAAAATTAAAATAAAAGGGGGGTCTAATATTAGGGTGGACGGAATGAAACAACATTATTGTTTATTACGTAAACACTTTTATTACGATAGATGGAGTGATATGTGAAGCAGGCTACTAGTGCCTCACTCTGGTAACTGTTTCAACCAGGCTAATGGCTTCACATAATATTATTGGTTTTTTATTCTACATTTTTAAGGTTTTTTATTCTAGAGGCAGATCACACTGAAAACATTTATTAAATAAAGACATTACAAAAGGACTAACACAGAGACAAGAAGAATAAGAGTTAATAGAAAACAGTACCTCTGCTGCCATACACAGAAAAAGAAACTTTAACTGATTCCAGTTCCAGAAACTAGAGTGTCTGTAAGTGGGTGAAAATTGAATTCTAAGATTTCGTTACATACAGGTGAAACTAATAAAAGCTTGTTTAAGAAAAATGTGCAAAACCTCAACTCAAGCCGACCGCAAATAAAAAAAATCATCTGTGCCTCTTATGTGTATATATGCAGGGTGTTCCAAAAGGGTGGTAATAGGCTTTAATTCTTTATCTGTTTGAGATAAGTGGGCAGCGTAATTGAAAAAATATTCAAAATAAGGTGAGAAATAAAACTCTGGAAAGAAAAAAATTCCTCTTTTATTTTCAAAAAGTTAAAATTTTGATGACCTTCGTGCCACACCATTCCTTTCATTATTAAAATGGGTCCTATTCAATATGAGGTGGTGTACCGAATTTGACTCTTTCATCATATGAAGCTGCAGATATCTTTAAAGAAAGGTGATCAGGGAGTATACATGATATTGAATGTGAACGTTTATTGATAGAGTGAAAAAAAAAAGATTTTCCTTCAGAATTTCCGTACGACACCTGAAATGCGATTATCAGGCATGAAAGAGTTCTGCTTTTAAGCGGAAATCCGCTTTTTTCAATGTCTTTGAGGCTGTTTCTGAGATCGATACAAAACCGTCGAGAAATCGCGACCGAAAAATGTGGAGGGGGGAGCGGAATGAACGAACGCCATTTTTTCTCCTTCACAGTAAACAGAGATGCGTTCCTAAGCCTACACATCGTATCTATCACCCTAAATTATTGGTGCAGCGGAATGGAGAAAGGCGTAACTTGTGCCAATCAGCCGAATGACGATCGCGCAGGTTGAAAGTAGGTCACGCCTTACTGTTGAAATCGCATGGGGAAATTGCCGAACTTGAATTACGGGATGACTGATAACGGCTGTTATGTGAACAACTTCTACTGCTACTTTTATTTGTCGTGTGTTTGTAATTGTACCGCACGCTCTGAAATGCATGTGGGAAATTGCGTTCTTCGTTCATCAGTTTGTGAAGATGATCTTTTGTTAGTTAACCAAGATAACATTATAAATATGGATATTAATTTAAACATTGAGCATAAAGCTTGCTCAGTAGATGCGAGCGAAAAAAATAAATTTAAATTCGAGTGGTTGAATAAATCAATTAAAGGCAAAAGTTATGGATCATGAAGAAGAAATAGAAATAAAAGTAGGGGATATATATATGTGCGATATAGATTTAGTAATAATTAGAGGTTATTTTATGAGAATTTAATGACATTACGTTTTACGACTCAACGTAAAAGTGTAGCAGTTAATGTTTCGTAGATGTATTAAATTAGTAACATGTCTTCTGACCTTGAATTACAAGCCAAGAGCAAGCTGCGTTTAGTTTATTGTTTTGCATCAAAATTTGAAGTATTAGGTTGAATTAAAGTGTGCTTGGAGTTTAGCAAGAATATAATCTTTGATTACGTAATTATTATTGAGGTGGGGGGTCGGGATTGATTTTTATCCCTCTCGACACTGGTTTAGGAATGTCCTGATTTTAGGTTCAGAAAAAATGGTCACTTTAATAATAATAATAAATAAATGAATAAAATCAGAACTGCAATAATGGAAAAAAAAGAAAGTTTTTGAAAACATTTTGATTTCAACACTTTTTAATGTATTTTTATCATGTATAGAAAATGAGGGGAAAATTTTGTACTATCGTTTTTTAAGAATGGAGTGATATATTACTGGAAGAAATTACTGTACAAAAAAAGTTGTTTTTCAATCTGTAAGAATTTGGTTACCTTTTTTTCCACCATAAATTGACCCTTCTTATAAGAATATAGTGTACTGGCTGGTGAGAAAATGTATACATGTGTATATATATATATATATATATATATATATATATATATATATATATATATATACATACATATGTATTATATATGTATATAATTTTTTTTTTCACGTTAAATTTTGTATTCGGGTAGAGTTCAGCTTTTTTGATCAGCTTGCACTTTCATGCCTGGATTATACAATGTGATTTTTTTCCTTTCAAGAGCCATTGAAAAGTGGTTTAAGTGAACATGATATTTATCTTTGTCTCTGATACCTTTTACTAATTGAGAATTGCTTCATACAGGGGTTATATAAAAATTTAAAAAGCGTTACTTTTTGAAAATGAACAAGGGGAATTTTTTCTTAATGTAGTCTTATTTCCGAACTTATTTTAAACATTTTTTTTCAATTTACATTGTCATGTTATCTCTAATAGATAAAGAAACCCATTATCACCTTCTTGGAACACTCTGTATATATGTATATATTGCTATATTTTGGAAAATCTAATGAAATGGAGTTGACAAAGTTTCTGTTAGTTTGCATGCTATTTAGGAAGAAGGTTTAAATAAACCTTCACATTGTTATGTTCATAATTACAAATTAAGCACAGGATTTATTTAATATTCATTCTTGAGTGAAAACTATAAACAATATTCTATTTTATGCCCTGATTTATTCTAGTATTAAATATTTGTGCACTTTTTTACTCTCCAGGGTCTGATGTATTAACTGCGGATTGCTTTATGTTGTTCATTGACAAGACATTGGTCAATTCATCAGTTTCATCAATGACAGCAATAATTGCTTATTTTGCAGCCTATTATATTTTTAATATAAGATACCCTGATGCCATTAAAGTGACATTGGAGTTTATGCAAAGGTATTTTATTTAACAGTTTTATTATTCACACAATATTATGCTTTTTTTATTTTAATCATCTCTTATTATAACTGATTTTGATGCTAATTTTTTGCTTGACACACCCAGCTCATATGCCCCCTTTTCTTCTCCCCCACCCCCAGGCACGTATCCAAAAAAACATTTTGAGGGGGGGCAAACAGTAAAAAAGGCAGAATTTCGCACAAAAATACTATATCATTGCCATTTTAGTAAAAAAAAATGTAAATTTTTTTGGGGGGGAGGGGGTCGGACCCCCTGGACCTCCCCCCTAAATACGTCCTTTCACACACACACCAGTTGAGACCAGACTTTGTGCGATTACACAATCATCTGTAATCGAATAGAAGAAATGATATGGACTACGATTACGAACTATTTCCAAAAAGATTATGACTAGTGATTGTTAATTTAGTAAAATAACAGTAATCTTGATGTTAAAGAAATCAAATATCAAATGAATTCTATAATAATGCAATTTTATCATAGCATTTTCGTAAAATTTGTAAAATATTATTTTAGTCATTGATTACAGTCGATTGTAATCAGCGCGGAGTCTGGTTGGGACCCTGTTCAAAAATTACTGTTTTTCAAAATTATGTACAATCTCTCAAATTCATGAAGACAAAGTGAAAATGAACAAAATATGCAATGCATTTTTTTTTTTTTTTAATAATATCCTCTCTTTCCTCCAAAAAAAAAGTTGGAAATGGTAATTTCAGGGGAACTATTTGCTTCTTTCTGCATGTCATCTGCTCTACATGTAATTTTAAGTAGAGTGGTTTCTTTCTATCAAACAATCTTTTTTCAGAAAACTTAAGCGATGGAGCATAATTTACAATTCAAAGGGAGAGATGGGGGGGAAAGCAAAAGAGAAATTTTTAGAGCTTAAAGAAATGAAATTTCTTCATCTTGTACTGAACACACTGAACTCCATAATGGTGAAAGCTCACGCGAGCTAGCACAAAAACTTAAGAGTTTTCGGGTAGTATAGGCTGATAACCAATCTCTCGGATACGTCCCTGTTTAATCAAGGTGTTGGACAAAGTGTGGGTCAAGAATATCTGTTCCGTCACAATTTTCATCGCATTAGTAAACAGCAAAAGTTTGCTTGATTTTTAGGCAGATTTTTTAATTTTGCCCCTGTGATTTATTACTGCAGGTCCCGAAAGCAGAAAATGCTTGAAAGTTCAGTGTAGTCAGTCTTTGGGGGAAAAGTTCTGGAGACTAAGGAAAAAGTCCTGCAGACCAATTAAGAGCAACCTTTACAATATATTTGTGTATCTATTTTGCATTTAACGTAATCTGCAAATTTTTAAACTTATTTTTAACAACCTGCTGAGAGATTTCAAAACCAATATTTAATGTGCACATGTTCATTATTTAGAAAATTCTGCTAAATATAATTTTATTCATGACATTTGACACTGGTTGATAACTTACATTTATGATTATTGCATTTTCTTTTTTAGGGTCTTATTTGGGATAAACCCAAGTTCCGGGTCAAAAGTGAAGAAGGAAAAGGGGAGAAAATATTTATCTATTAACCCTAAAATTCTCCAATTTACGAAAAAATTTCAAAATTGTGTGTTTTTTGAAGATGAGACTGTTTAAATTATTTTTTCATATTTTTTTTCTGTGTATTTTTCATAATTCTTTTAGTATATTGTAATTTGTAAAATAAAATGTTTTTTTTTTCTCTGAAGAATCTGTTTATTATTTAACAATAAATTTCTTAAGTGTATAGAATGATTTACAACAGTTTGTAAGTTTTGGTATATTATGACCATTCAAGGTATTTTCCTGCTACAAATAAATAAATAAAAGTGAATTTAAGTATGCATTACTAGAGGTGGATTGAATGTTTTAAGCAACCTACATTATTTTAGAATTTCATTTTATGGTAAATTAATATGAAATTGTCTTCTTTTTATTTTAAAAAGAATCTTAAAATAATAGCATTGGTTAAATTATGCATCTTTTTTTGTGAGAAGGAAAAAAAAAAAAAAAAATTGAAATAAGGTCAATTTTTTCTTGAAAATTTTTACAAATTGCTTTAAATTTGACAAACACTGCATAAAGATTAAACATTAATTATATGCAGTGAATTTTATCACAGCCTGTGTACTCGGTCAAAACAGAATTGTAGAATATGTACCGGTTTAAAAATTAAGGGTGTTTATTTCAGAAATTGTGCAACTTTTAAAAGAATTGAAGCTCAAGATTTGAAAAAAAAATTAATGCCTTATAAGTAGGACTAATATAATCGCTAAAGGGTTGATAGTTATGAAACACGCATGAAAAAATTGTAAAACTGCACTCAAACAAATTATTACCGAAAGGGTGAAAAACTCTTGTATCATTTTGAATTGCCATATCTGTGCTTTATAATTTTTCTGAAAACTGCAAGATATATACAAATTGTTCTTATTATTACAGTATAGTACAGTTTGTGGGAAAAATAGTGCTACTTTGTTTTTAAGTGTTGAACATCGTTGGTTTGTTTCAAAAGCTGTTAAAGTTTTGTGATCACTATAACTTTATAGAAGGTACAGTCTTAATAATGCATGTACATACCATATTATAAATTTGCAGAATATGTACTGGTTAAAATTGACACAAATAGTATGCAGTTATTTTGCAATACATACTAATTAAGTTATTTACAGTATGTGTACTATAAATTTAATTTCTAGTATATCTACTGGTTAAAAGTTCATTACAGAACAAATACTATAAATTATTTTTACAGTGTTACATATACTGGAAAAAAATACCTATGCTGTAAATTTCTTATATGTTATATATACCGTAAAAAAAGCACATATACCATAAATTTCTTATATGGAAAATAAAGGTAAATGTGCCATAATCAATTTTTAAAGCGGTACATCTGCTTCAAACGAAATGTTTTGTACATATACTGTACATAATTTTTAATCAGTACATGCATGTACTGATTAAAAATTATGTACAGTATATGTACAAAACATTTCGTTTGAAGCAGATGTACCGCTTTAAAAATTGATTATGGCACATTTACCTTTATTTTCCATATAAGAAATTTATGGTATATGTGCTTTTTTTACGGTATATATAACATATAAGAAATTTACAGCATAGATATTTTTTTCCAGTATATGTAATATATAAGAAATTTACAGCATTCGTATTTTTCTACGGTATATATAAGAAATTTACAGCATACGTATTTTTTCATGGTATAGGCACTTTTTTACGGTATATATACCATATAAGAAATTTATGGTATGTGTACTTTTTTTACGGTATATATACCATATAAGATATTTATGGTATGTGCACTTTTTTAACGGTATATATACCATAAGATATTTATGGTATATTTACTTTTTTTTACGGTATATATACCATATAAGATATTTATGGTATATTTACTTTTTTTTACGGTATATATGCCATATAAGATACTTATGGTATATGCACTTTTTTTTAACGGTATATATACCATATAAGAAATTTATGGTATATGCACTTTTTTTTACGGTATACATACTATAAAAATATTTTACGGTACATATGCCGTATAGTAAATTTTACGGTACATGTACTGGTCCCACTGCTGCCAGTACATGTACCGTAATTTGGGATTGAAATTTTTTGCAGTGTGGGCATATGTCAGTGATACAAAAATGTTTTATCCTTCTTCAGCAGTCGAATTAACTATATTTAACATTTATGTCAGGTCAAAACAAATTTATACTTGCTTTACCATGTATCTCGTATAGTGATTTGCACTTCGATAGATTATGCACACCAGCTAATAATGAATGTACGTATGATGGCATTTATTTTCTACAATTCGAATATTTTTACTGACCCGATTACCAAACGGATCAAAATGAATTTTTTTTCGGGCTTTTTTTTTTTCTGGCATTTGAAATATAAGACATTTTGAATTCTATTCCAGTTACTAATATCAACTTTTTTTTTTTTTTCCCCGAGAAGATGCTCAAAACTTGTATTATTTCTTGCATTATTACTTGTAAAAATATAATTAAAAGAACAACCTTAAGCACTGAAAAATTTTAAACACGCATTTTTATTTCAAAAAATCATAATTAGCATTCAGCAATATAGAAAACTGCAAAAGTACAATATTTCTTACCTTAACTTGAAGGTTCTCTTGGGAAGGAGAACCAGAAACGCAGACTTTAAAGCAGTTTCTATTTAAATATGCAGCTTTTTAAAAAGACGAGTACAGCAGATTATTACTATATAAGGAATGAAAGACTAAGTAGAATCATATGAGAAAAAAATATCTCACGTTGACATTCAGTTCTCTTCAAATGTCCCCGAATTACGAGAGAGCATCCAGACAGTGGCGGCTCGTGGGTTATTTAAATGGAGGTTCACAAAACAAATGTCGAAAATTAAATTGGCATATACAACGCACCTTACAAATTAAAATATATTTGCGTTTCCAGCAGTTAAAGGAAAACAATGCACGCAACTGAAAGAAAACAAGTAATATTTTGTCTTACATTTCGTCACCAAGATAAGTGTTAGCAAAGGTACAAGTCTTGATTCATTTTATTTCAATTTTTTGTCAAAGGATAGTATTGAAAATTGTCCCTGCTTTAGCTCCGAAACACTTCTTTTGCTCCCATCTTAATTATTTACACTAGTTTCTAAAAAAAATATTTTAGTGGAAAAAGGATAGAAATGAAGAAAATAATAAGAAAATGAAATAAAAATGGATTAACTAACCGAACGTAACAAACCAAGGAAAAATCCGGAAGAGATAACCGCAAAAAATGTCCCTTGTCCACACCGAAAATGTGCGAACGGAATGATATCAGAAGAGCCGTACTGCTTCTCAATTCTCTCCGCTTCTGTTCTCAGAGAGCGGATCAGAAGGGAATTTTTCCGTTCGCACGAGCGATCGATTAAAGGCTGTACTGTAGAACCTACACTACAGTGCGTTAGCCATAATAAGAGTATTTTAATAATAGTGGGGGAAGAGAGTAAAACTGACGTTTTAAATTCACAAAAATCTAGAAGTGTACTTAATATTTAAAAAAAATAATAATTTGTCAATGTGTTTATTTTATATTAGCTGAAGTACCCGCCGTTGACGGGTTAGTATAAAAAAAAAATGAATGCAAATTTCAAAAAGCAAGAACTTTCGTTAGCATTGTAGGAGTACACAGAATGGATGTAGAATGTTGCCAAAGTAAAGAAAGCGAAGTTGTAATTTTTATGTATATTGTTTATTTGCCAGGAGAGGACAGCTCGCGTCACTGAATGTGTCGCTTAGAGCTACATATGCGTCCTTCCCGGAATTTCCCGCCACAATTGAACCTCATCAGAAGGGGGGGGGGCTTCTGAATATTGGCACCCCTCGGAAACTGCTAGCGACCGCTGAGAGGACTTTCGGAACCAAGGATTTAACGTGCACGTACACCGCATGTACACTGTGGTCTTTAGTGGTATGCCGGTATCGAACCCTCAACCTTCCGGTTACGAGTCCAACGCCTTAACCACTGGGCTACCACGGCCCTATGTACATTGTTAAAATATTACAGGTTAGAGAGTAACTTAGTAATATTATTTCATTCGCTTTAGTCGTAATTATGTGATGAGCGGACGAATATTTCCGCATATTGAAATAATTTTCGCAAAATTTCAAAATCTAATCAAGATTTTTTAAAAATACGACGACAATGTTTTAAGTTGAGTGACCACCAATCATGATACCAAATTTCATTTCAATCGCTTCGGTCGTTTTTTACGTGATGCTGGAACACAAATTTACGCAGTTTGAAAGGATTTTCACAAAATCTCGAAATCTAATGAAGATTTTTTAAAAATTCGACGCTTATGTTTTAAGTTGAGTGACCATCTATCATGACACGAAATTTCATATCATTCGCTTCACTCGTTTTCATATCATTCGCTTCACTCGTTAACGTGCTACTTAAACGTGTTACGTGATACTTAAACAAAAAAGCGTCACGGACAGAATGACAGACAGACAAACTTTTTTTAAAATTTTTGAATTCCAAGAAGTGTACAGAAAAGTCTAATTTTATTTATATAGATATTTTACTTTGGGGCTTCACGTACTCATCTCCTCAAATGGATGAGCCGCCACTGCATCCAGAACGTAATTTATGACTCAAGTACCGGATGATAGTACATAATAGGTGGTCTACACGTAGACATAATGAATACACTGAAACCTCTGGACGATAGTCTTCCGGCAACAAGGTAACTGAGGAGTAAAAAAATTTACGACTGATTTCTTGCACTTTCTAGATAAACATACACGGGTTATTGAAAAATATTTTGCCTCATGTTCAATTTGAAGACTGAACTGTGGGCCACAGCTTTAATGATTCCAGCTTTGATTTTTGATAATGATTGTATAAAGAATAAATTTTTATTAATGAATGTTAAAAATCAAGTTTAAATTTATCTAAAATACAAGATTGTTTAAATAATTTTAAAAGAATAATTTTACACTAGTATAGTGATCGGTGAATCTTTTATACGTTCTTATTAGAAATAATACTGCATTTTATTATATTAATAAGAATTATATTAAAAGTTGCGTTATTAATTACTAAACGGGTGGATCGTACACAGGAGCGCCCCGACACAGTAAGCAAGATAAGCAAGGGGCGCCGTCTTCGGAGAGGCGCTATTTTGAACTCAAAACTGAGAAAAACTTGATCTGAATTTAAGAGAGTATTTTGGGTTTGAGAATGCCATTCTTCATTACCGATTAATCATATATATAGGCTTTTTTTTTTTTTTTTTTTACCATGGCTAATGCATAAAAGTTTGATTTGTAACACCATAAATATCCAAAACGAAATCCTCCAAGATCATTCTAAAAGTTTGGGAAAACTTGAGTAATGTTTTGACCTTGATAAAATACTGTAAACAAGAATTCTGGAACATCCTAGGAATATAGTCAGAGACAGAAATGGCCAAATATAAAAAACGCAGTTACACAACACAGAAGCCCTCAAGAGAGAAGAAAAAAGGAATGGGGAAGCTCAACTCGATTTCCAAAGAAAATCTTCTAAAATAGCTACAAACATTTCCTGTAAATCATTGTGAAAAGTCATTGTGAAAAGTTTGATTATAACTTTATAAAAAAATTCATTTGTGATTGTTCTATTTTTTTTTTCTTTTTCTGTCAACAAATAAAAATACAAACACAACTCCTTTTTTTTCTTCTAAAATTTCGTAACATCGATTTGGCGCCCCTTTGGTGCTGCGTCCGGGGACAGATGTCCCCCCTTGCCCCCCCCCCTAGCTACGCCACTGATTCATGCAAAATTTCAAGCGAATCGAACAAATGGTGTAGATGTTATTAAGTTTTTTTGTGTTAACTTTGTAATCTTTTTGCAGTAATGTCGGAAGAAGTTTTATCTTGAAGTCAGGGATCAGCCGGGGCCATCGCTAAGCAACGGGCCTGCTTATGAGTTGCCATCCCTAAAAATGAGTTTATCATTGAGGCCTGTTTTCCCCAGTCACAGTATTCTATTTTATTATTCTAAGTATTATAAATGTTATATTATTTTATTATTTTAAAACAATTATTTTATACTTTTGTCGTACTAAAGAACTTTAGATGTAGGTAATTGTTTTGTGAATCTTGCGCCATTTTCTTTCGTGAAAATTTATCCTAAAATTCGAACATTTTGCTTTGAATGTAAAGGTAAGTGAACGCTTATAATGTATTTAGAAATTCTAAAAATATGTATGTAAATCATGGTGTTTTATTTTATTAAAATAAATTATTTTAATCAGAAATCGTATTACTTATTGAGTAGTTTTTATTCTTGTAAATAAGCATGACGTTGTGATACTATTTAGACAATTTAATTTTGCCAGTTGAAAATGTTATTTATCAGTTATATATGCCTTGATTATGTGATTAAGACTTACATCTGGTACAGTGCAGAAATACAGTAAATTATAAATTATTGATTTTTGCCCGTTTATACAGAAACTTCAAATGCAGTTAATATTTTGTACAAGCGTTCATTATGCTTGCTCAATTCCTAAGTTTGATTGAGAAAGCGACAAAAGAATAATATATACTACATGAAATGTCTTTATTAAAGAATAATTAATTCAGGGATCGCGCTATAGAGCGTAGTTTATCAATTTTCTCCAATATACAGGATATCCCGAAAACACTGAAATGCGCTTTAATACATCATTTGTTAAATATTAATGTTGAATTGTTTAAAATAACGTAGGAAATACGACTACGTTCATGAAATATTCATTATAAAAATGTCTTGTGTATTTAGTTATTTTAAAGTATACTAAATATCCACTTCTGAAACTAAAATAAGCAATCGTGAATCATGAGAGTAAGCGCTACTTTGTTTTTCCTTCAAATTATATGCATCTATTTTCTTTATGTAAATATGTGTCATAGCAAACAAATTAATCATGAGTTCGTACTTGAATGAGTAGCACAATTGCTACTTAAAACTACATTAAATAACGTTTGAAAGCACTGGAAAGCTTAAGAAATGCCTGATGTATACGTGAAGGCTCGAGCATCCGTAGGCCTCTTTGGACGGCTCATCAAAATACACGCGCAGGCCCGTTACTAATTGCGAAGGCCCCGGATCAGCGTAACTATATAGTAAGGATGATACGCTTTAAAGAATAACTTCCCATAGAGCGCAGTGTATCGGAAATATTTTGAGTGCTCCTGTAGAAAAACTATAAATGCTACATAGATCATTTTCAATAGGGTACATGGCACAATAGGTAAGAATAACATATATAAATTTCGTCAAAATCGATGCATATTTACGAGAGTTAGAGCACGGACGGACGGACGGACAGACGGACGGACAGACAGACAAACCGAAATCATAAATACTTTTCAACCTTGTTGGAAAGTGTTAAAAACCGCGTATGTCTACGGCAATTTTTTAAAAAGATATTAGGGTTTGAAAAAAATGAAAAGGGACAGTTAAATGTCCACAAAAATGCAAACAAACGCGTAAATAAACACGTCACAGTTTTTATTGAACGTTTTACAAAATAAGCTAGTATTCAAATGAAATTATTTTAAAAATATGTTTTGTTAAGATAAAATTATAAATAAAATTATTCAGAAGAGACGGTATTAAAGGGAAATGGAAAATTACACTTTAAACTGTATTTTCTCCAAATCAAGATTTTGTGATTTTCTTGCCTTCAAAATGCTCCATGCGACTTAATTTTGGTCGGAATTGTACAAAATTTACTACAAACATTCTTCTCATATATTGCAATAAATCTGTGTATCCTTTTTAAATATGGTCAAAATATCGATTATGAAATTTCACTTTTATTTACGAAAACTGAAAAATTTCGAGAAAGTTTGGTATATATATCCATGAAAATATTTCTAAAAAATTAACTACTCGGTCGAATCAAAAACCGATACACAGACTTTTTTAAAATATATTTTTATATGCTATTATAAAACAAAATTACTAAAAAAAAAAGTTAAAATTAAAACGCATGGAGCATTTTTTTCGAAATTAAAAAATTAATTAATTTTTAATTAATTACTAATATTTTTAAAAAATTCTTTAATTTTTTTTCAGTTGTTTATAATGCTTTTAGTTTAATATATTAAAATACAAAATTTCATAATCCTATCTTATTAAATAAAACAAAACTTTTTAATGTCCACCATTCCCTTAAATTACGTATTATAGGTCATTGTCTTACATACTGTATACAGGGTGTCCCCAAAAGATGGTAACGGTCTTTAATTCTTTATCTATTAGGGATAAGTGGGCAGTGCAAATTGAAAAAATGTTCAAAATAAGGTCCGAAATAAGACTTCATTAAGGAAAAAATCCTCTCATTAATTTTCAAGAAGTTACACTTTTTTTAATTTATATACGATCCCCGTACAAAAACATTCCCAATTAGTAAAATGTGCACCATGCACTAATAAGGTGTTGCACAATATTTGAGCCTTTCATCATGGAACGTCGCAGAGATGTCGTTAAAGAAATGTGATCGGGGACTATTCATAATTTTGTATACAAACTCTATTGCTAGACTGGAAAAAAGATTTTCTTTCGTAATTTCTGTACGATCCCTGAGATGTGATCATTCGACGTGATTTTTCCCCTTCGAAAGCCATTGAAAAGTGGTTTAAGTCAGGGTTATATTTATCTTATGGCCTCATGTCTCTGATGCTTTTTAAGGTATAATTCTCAAATTCTGTGTGTCACCTCATGAGTGTAGGGGGCACATTTTACCAATTGGGAACTGTTTTGTACTGGGGTCGTATACAAGTTTAGAACGTGCAACTTTTTGAAAATTAACAAGTGGGATTTTTCTTAACGAACTGGTATTTCAGACCTTATTTTGAACTTTTTTTCAATTTACACTACCCACTAATCTCTAATAGATAAAGAATTAAAGTCCGTTACCACCTTTATGGGACACCCTGTATATTTTGGTGTGTTTAGAGCTTACAGTTTTTTACAGGGCTACAAAAAAAGTATTCTTATTGGGGATGGACGCGAGACCATGCCAGACGGGAAATGGCTCAAGTCTCGTCTCGTCTCGTCCTTCCATATCGAAGTATCGTTTCGTGGTCTCGTCTCGGACCCCGAGATCTCATCTCGTGGTCTCGTCTCGTCTCGTGGTCTCGCGTGCATCCTTAATTCTTTGTGGACTATAAAATATTTGAAGGGCATTAGTGCCTGAACACTACATCCGATTGAGTTTGAATGAAATTTATTTAAACGCTTGTTATATATTAAGTGTTATGAAAAGCGAGTGGAATTACTACATTTCCCCCGCCCCACTTTTTTTTTTCTTGAGTCATTTAAAATTTTCAAACATAGAGGGTAAAAAAAAAGAAAAAAAAATCTTTGTTCCTTTAAAAGATGAAATGTAAAAAAATTAAAACTTACCAATCAAAAGGTGAAGTCAGATCTATAACGCCATTTACAACGTTCCTTTGACAGAACTTATTTCACGCGTTTCGGCCTTTATGAAAACATCTAGCTCGCTTATGTAATCATGATTCCGACGTCCATATATATATATATACAACTGAGACGACATGTCTTGCAAAACCAAGGCTTTTGATCCGACATTTCAGCCCAAAAGCTTACGAAACAAGTTATATATTTTGACGCTGGAGATTAAAGTGAAGCCTCCATTGGGCGACTGTACACTGGTCAGAAGAACATCAAAAGGGCCGGCAGTGGACTGTTTGTCGAAGTAATCGACCGTGGGGGGTAAAGGGGTGATCCGGAGAGGAATGGGAGTTAAGAATGGTCCTCATTCACGAGGAGTTCTCTAATGGAGGGACGCATGACGTCTTCGACTGAGAAAGGAGCTTATAAGTTCGGTCTTGGAGGCATGCTCTTGAATGGGGAAAGGCTAATTTATGTGGAGTATGAATGGGGAAATGGTTTTTGGTATAAATTGGGTATGATATGAACAGCATTATCTTCAAGTTAATGCAGTTAAGTGCGCCGTGAAATGCGGAGGGAATTCGTATATGCCGATAATTCTGTTAAGTTGTTGCAAAACTTTTCTAATAACTGAGACGGAGTCTTTTGTAACCGAGACCCGTAAAATTTAGGGGACTCCTTCAGTATTTATGAGACTTTTTAGTATAAAACATCAGAGATTGATTTCTCTACTATCGGATTTTACGATCTGAGCACGCATAAAACAATCTTCTGGCAGCAAAATAACTTTTAGCTGTATATTAACCCCTCAGCGGTCGTATTATTTTCTAAACGGTCATTGAATATTTTTTATTCCAGAAAATTGCATAAAAATAAGTGCATGTACAACATATGTATTCATTTTAAGGTTTTGGGCATTTTTTTTAGCGCGAAAGAAAAAAAAATCGTTAATTTTCTAGGAAAAGTTGACATTCGGGGTTATTGTGACTGAATGTGTGTTTTGTACTAACCAAGAGAATAATTTTAAACACTAAAGGAGACTTTTATTAACCATACTTCGTAAAATAAATAAATATATGTAAAGTTTTCTATACATAAATTTAAAAAAAAAAAGAAATGTGAGCTAATATTCTGCTGTGCCTGTCACCGTATTTCAGTACCGCTACCATCTATTTAAAAAAAAAAAACTGTATCGTAAGTTAAAAATAGTCTGGTATTATCCTCTGTTGTGTAAAATGAGATATAAAAAAATTCATGCAAAAGAATTGAAATGCTCTTATCTTTCTGGCGTATAAAATTTGAACACTGTAGCCCGGAAGTATCACAGGCACGAAAAATAGCGGGAGAAAGCTTAGCCCGTGAGTTTGACGAGAGCGAGGCCTAAAGGGTTAATCTAAACACACTTAGTATATTTTATTTTCGTCCACTTACATACAGTGGAACCTCCCAAATTAAACACACCCATACATTGGACACCTCTCTAAGTTGAGTACTTTTCTGGCGTGTGGAACGTGTCCATAATATAGAAATATACCTCGATAAGTTGGACACCTCTGAAAGTTGGACGCTTTTTGAGGGAACCGCAGGTTCCCAACTTGCAAAAGTTTCACTGTAACACGATATTCTTAAAGAATAACCATGAAATCTTTTTAATAAATGCATTTTGTTTGTTGATTTTTGTTGTTTACTACCCTCCATAATAATATAATGAAAACTAATGTTCAGATTTTTTTTGTTTTGGGGAGGGCGGGGGGAGCTCTTTGTGTTTTAAATTCATAATTATTTGGTTTATTCCTAATATTACCCATAAAGTTTGCTGCAAAACTCACACTCACACTTTCCATACTTAAATTTTAATTCTAGACTTGCCAGAATTATTGCAGGCTTAGGACTACATGAAAATAGTTGTTATGATAACAAATGTATCGCGCAAATAAAAAAATATGTCAATAAATCATGTTTGTAACTAAGAATCAGCTTTTTGCATTTTTCTAAGAATTTGAAAAGTGGAGAGTGTGGGATTTGCATGTACATCCTTCATTTAATAAATCACTAGCACGTATTCTGGAGAGTCCGTTGGCCATATACAATGTCATTGTGACCCATATACAATGTCTGACCACCCTCCCTGAGGTGGAGAGTTTAATTATGAAAACCTTATACAGTTGAACTCCGTTATAACAAACTTTAAAAGAACAAATGTTTTGTTAGCTATATCCGTAGGTTCACTGTATCCGAAACTCTCAAGAAAAATGTTAACGTTCAGAAAGTGTGTTACCTATTAGTTTCTATGCGTATTCAGTGATAATGTATTTAAATAAGGATAAAATATGTTTTTAAAATGAAAATTAATGAAGTAATTTGACTAAAATTTTTGCACTAAACGAACACAATAGAATTTAAATTACCTTGTTTACTCGCATAATAGTCGCACTTTTTTTTCATTGTAAAAGTCTAGAGGCGATTATTATGCAGGGAAATCTATCACACACTATTGTACACTCTAATGCTAATACATTACCGTGTTTACTCACGTAATAGTCGCGCCCGCCCTTTTGAAGCAGAAAAATAGCTTTAGAGTTACAATTTTATGCAGTAGATTTTCCCCGCATAATAGTCGCACCTAGACTTTCACCATGGAAAATTGGTAATAAAGTGCGCCTATTACGCGAGTAAACACGGTATAATAAAATTAGTAACTTATTAAATGCTTCCAGATCATGTGCTATTTATTAAATAGCCTTTTCGTCAGTTGCACACAAGAATAAAGGCATTTTTCTTTTTATGGTAATACTTTTATAGACACATAATTTACAAAGTGTGAAAATTTTGACAAAAAAATCTAATAATATAACAATACATAATTCATAATAAATCACTTTCACAGAAGGTATTGGTAGAGCTGTAGTTCTGTGTACTAATGATTTTCTGTTTTCTAGATGAAGATCAAACGCGACAACACCTCTTATGCGAAAAAAAAAATATTTTTACGAATTTTTCAGATTTTTTCTTCGATATTTTTCGATTTTTTTTTCAGAAGGGGGTGCGACTATTACGCGAGTAAAGACGGTAGCTGAAACTAAAGACAAATGAAAGTAAGCAGACTTATCGCTGATTTGCACGTGTTTCATTGACCGCCATACATCTTCTTGTGAAATTAAAGCCTATAAGTCCTGTGCTTTACAGCTGTAGAAAAGTTTAACCCAAAATGCCTAGACTGTTTCCTTGACTTTCTCTAATTTTCATTCATGCCAACAATAATATATGAATTTCTGACACCAATCGCATGAACTAGTGATAATTTCTTTAAAAAAATGTATATAAAAGGATATGAAAGGATAATTTAGCATTAAATACAATAAGAAAACGGCAAGGCCAAAATTTTCAGTGAGTTTTCATTGTATGCCGAGTAGTAATGACTTTTTCCAATGACCTTTAAATTCAGTTGTACACGTAGCGGTATAATTTCAGAGAAATATGCTAGTTTAATGAGCGAAATAATGAGTAAATCGTCGACGCCTTAAACATTCGTTTTCATTGCCATGCATCACATACTGGCGAGTAAAAGTAAATCTTCCTGCCTAGTGCTAGAGCTTGGACTCGGCAAAGGCCTTCAAAGACCTGTCAGTAGATAGAAAATACCGGTTCACTGACACTCCGCAACTCAATTTACCCCGCAGTCAAACCCACCCCCTGTGAATTCAGAATTCAGTGGGGGTGCATTTTTCTTCCCTAAGCTACGCTTTTTGTCTAACCTCCCTGCGAGGTCTAGTCACCAAAGTATCAACTTTGGGAGCAATCGCCGCAATCGAAGATAAGATAAGCTTTTGTAAATTTTGTGGGGATTTCACGGCGCCATCTGTTGTAATATTTGGGAACTTTCAAAAAGTATAGAAATTACTTACCTTTATAATTTGAAGAGATACTTTTACTGGCTGGATTTGATCCTGAGTCCTTTCCAGTGGTAGCTTGCTTCTCTGACAGATCGGGTCGTAGGAGTTTTGCTAGATAGATTAAAGAGAATAGCTTGAAAGCAGTAGTTATACAGATAAGACAGTAGGAGAGATGAGCATTCCTTTAGAATTTTTTTCAGATAGCTAGAAATATACGAAAAGGTGAAAGTTTAGTACCTACTATCTTATTTACGATATCCTGCGGTACATATAGTGAAGTTCTTATTGTTTTATTAGTGCTCTTAAATAAACTGAGATTTTTGCGATTCAGTTCAGTTAGTTTTCAATGTTTTACTATAGTACTATTCAGGATTACACTACATTTTTGTAAGAAGATAGCAATTTAGAATTTATGAAAACATTATGCTTTAAAAACTATTTTTGCATTCATTTCCTCACCATGCAAAGCGTAGAATGCTTGGCGGGGATTCCCCTTCAGGCCTATTTTTCCATTTTTATTTCACTTTTCATAATAATTTAGAAGCTTTTTCTTTTAATGAATTGCTAAAGTTTTTAATTTTTATTATGAATTTTTTTAAACACACACAAAAGGTTATAAAATTTTATTTCAAAAGGATTGATATTTTGCACAACACAACTCTGCATGCAAAATTTTATCGAGGATCCATCCTGAATCCGGTTGATTGATTCTTCAGACTTGGACATAATCTTCTGATATGTCATATCTATATGCTCACTAATAGTCTCAGAATTATAGTGTGAACGAAAGATAGGTGATACTTTATCTTCTAACCCGTTCTGCGCTGTACGGGTTAACAGTGCTTTATAAAATTAAGATACCCTTTCATGGCTTTCTTGTCACGTAGTTCTAGTAGTGTCTGTTGTATTTGACGATTTAATTCTTCAAAAATCTTTACGAAAATCTCTTTAAGAAGATCGTCATATCTTCTCTTCAAAAAACCGCACCACTTTCTGGAGGTGGAAAGAACATATGAATTTTCAAATCATTTAATGCACTCTGACGCTGCCTTCCCCACTTGATTGCACGGCGTGTACTAAGGCCTTATTACACGGACAAAATTTAGAGCAATTTTGGTTGCAGCAACCAGTTGCTGCAATTCATTCCCGCAAGTCAGTGAGACCATATGAGAACGCAGGGTTGCCATAGTAAACAAACTCTGCTGTGTGCACATAGGCCAGAGATCCGCCGAATTGGCGGTAGCTAGAGCATATAATTATAAATAGTATATTGTTGGTTGTTTATACCTCGTGCCTATCTTCGTTTCGGATTGTTATTTATTTTTAGTTTCTTCAATCAAATCAATTTCCATGTCGATATTCTATTTCACGGACATTTGTTTTCGCACACGCTCATCCCTTTCACTACGAGCTTTATGGCTTTGACGCTGACTTTGATGCTGACTCTTCCGCCATCTTGTGTTGTGGCGTAGAAATAGGAAGCACTACGATTGGCTGGAGTTCCAGCAGCCTGCAATATTTTCGCCTTTGCACGAAAAAGTTGGAGTTGACTGTTCCCTAGGTATAACCGAGGGAAATTTCTAGGAAAGAGGTTTCTGCAACTGGTTGCAGCAACCAAATCGCATGAAAATTCCTTCGTGTAATAAGGTCTTTAGGTATCGGTTTGAGGTTGCCGAATCAATTTTTCCCCCCCTTCAAATGACTTTTTACATTTCACACCACATGAAAGGATATAACATTGCAATGAATTCTCCTATGCCGGGCGGTTGCGTGCAAATCGCGTGCCACACAGCCTGAGAACTTGTGGACACAGTTGGCTGAGTGACACGCGATTGTTAATTTGTTCGATCGCTTTGTTGCTGATTGTTAAATCGGGTGATGACAAAGGCTTCATTTCTCTTTAAGTAGTCTATCCATTCTACGTCGATGACTGTATAGCTCTAGCGATAGAATTTTCGTAGCAATATAGCATATTCCCTGCATTTTGTTGGAAAGTATTAAAAGAATAAAATCCTACTTGAATTCTTTTACAGAATCCTACTATGGAGCTACGCTGATTCCTGTCTCACTGATTCTTTAACAATTTTGGGCAACCTGCTCCAAGAGATAAAAATTTTACCGCCATTACTCCAAGAAGATTAAAAAGTTCAAAATGGCTGAAAAACACAAAAATCGTAATCACATCTACACCGCTTCTACAACCCGCTTGAAATTTTTCATAATTATGCATAAAAAGATAGCAAACATGTTCTACTTTAAAAATCTGAAAATCCAGCCCTTCCCTCATTTTTAAGCGATTTTTCACTACTTTCTGCACCATTTCATTTCCGAGATTTAAAAAAAAAATTAATCATTTGCGTGACAAAATTAGGCTCTGCAAGTGACAGTGACGTCTTATCTGAATTCACGGCCATCAAACTTGGGAATTCAGGGAAAATTGTGGATTCAGTACGTTTTAAACAGTTTTTCCAGATACCATAGTTTTTTTTTTTGTTTTTTTTTTTTTTTTCCATTAAAATGATCGTCTGCTTGAATCATCGGTATAAGAGGGTCTGTGTACACAAAACGAAATTGTTCAAATGCAAAAAGTTTTTTAGAAGAAAATGCAATTCCGATTTCGATCTATAATAAAAATCGAATACGAAGTTAATTACTTTAGGTAGACAAAGATTAAATATATTGAGTGTAGGCATATTTTCGTCAAATGTTTTTCTAGCACCCGTTGTGATTGTCTCAACAATTTATTAGTTTCGTTATAATGAACTAAATTGTTCTCCAAATAGAGCCTCATTTAAAACGAACGTTGCCTACCCTCATCTGAGACCAATTACTAAGACTTACTGCTTGCGTATTTCCTCTCTAATCCCACTTCTTCCATATGCATTTCCTCGCGAGCGCATCCCTATGTCCTCCTACGGTCAATTTCCTCCGCAAACAACCCGCCGCTAACCCTTTGATGTCCGACTGACCAGTGTCCTGTGCCCCGCAGGGGTTTCGGTTTAATTCCGGGGTTCCCGATTTGTTACTGAGCAAAAGCCCACACAACGATGCCTTGGACCGTGCTCCATGAAGCTTTGTGGGGCTCCGATGTTGGTGGAGCTTATAGAAGTATAGATCAAAGAAAATGGGGGGTGGGGGGGGGAACCTCTTGTAAACCTGTTGCGACCGACTGTAGGGTAGGTAGCCCCTGTGCAAACATTTCGACCGTTAATAAGAGCGCGGATGGGGAAGATTGTAAGAGTGTGTTTTTATGAGTAACAGAGATATCATCTGGAGCAGAGTGTGTGTATATTGAGGATTAGACCAAGAGGTATGGAAACATTTGTAAACCAGAGTCATGTTTTTGAGATTTGGTATCAGTTTTGAGAACTCGTTATTGAGTTGAATATAGAGAACTTTACTGGAGGCTGTATAGTTCGCGAAGAAACAAAAATTGCTTTATGGTCTTCATGCGCAAATTGAAATAAACTTATTGCATCAGGGACTAAAAAAAAAAACATGAATTATTATGTAAAGTCCAGGTTATTAGGTATCTAACAAGACAGGGACTATATTATGGGCACGTTAACTTGAGAACTTAATGAGCCCGTTCGCTAGGGAACGCCTACTTAAATTTTATTTAAACCTGATGATTTCTGAAAGTAAGGCTTTTATTTTTTTCTTACTTTCTATCTTCCTTGGATTAAAGAGATTTTAAATTTTTTGTAATTCACTGCTTCGAATCTTCTATTAATTTAATATCTTTTTCTGCTGTGTCATTTACTTTTCTTAAGCTATTTATAAAGGCTTTCATTTTCCCGAATCCAACATCTTCGTCCCAGGTTTGAGGATTTATTATTAGGCTTAACCTAACCACAATTACGAGTTAAGCATGACATAAACAGAACTATTCAGTAATATAATTTATAGCCGACCCATTTTAGATGTCTATCGTTTCAATTTCAAATACTATCAAGCTGTTATTCGTGACCATTTGCCAAAATAATATTATAATTGATTCATTTTGTGAGCTATCAGTCAATCGCGTATGATTAGGGTTATGCCATGCCGATCACTATGGCATAAGTGTGAATATCTTAACATTTTCACTTATTCAAAAACTATTAAACATTGTTCATAGACTCAAATAATTCAAAATGAGAAAAATTAACACTTTCCTTACCTTTACGGAATCACCTCTATCCTAACGCGAGCTAACAGCAGCGGCAGCCATATTTGCTTCACCGGAAAATCGACTTTTCGAATGTCGAACCGAGAATTCGGTTCCACTGTACTTGACATTTTTCAGGCATTTTCAGATGAACCGCAAAAGTGGTTCAACTAAAGGAACATTGCTTGCAACTCTCTGTTTTCACCATTTATTTGGTGAAAAGTTGAACTTATATTTCTAACAGTGTAGGTTGATGCATCTACTGGTTAGACGTTTGTCCAACCAGTAGATGAATCTTGATCATATGAAACTAGAATTACGAGCTAAAAATTTAGAACTGGTATTGCCTAAATTATATTAATACTAACTTTACTGCACTGCAAAGCGTGCTTTACAGTAGGGTTCTAAAATTATGACAGGAAAAGACAATGTTGATTTAGACCAGGAATGGGCCTCTGGAAAGTTGCGAGCCAAATTTTAAGATATAACCGAAGTCACGATCTAAACTTTAGGATACCGAAGTAACGGGCCGTATAATAGGTATTTATATGGACTTTGAATTGTTATATGAGTTTTATATGGGGTTTTGATATGTTTCGTAGGCCGAATCAAAGGATCAGACGGGCCACATCCGGCCGTGGGCCAGAGGTTGCGCATATGTGATTTAGACTTGCCTTTCCTTTCTCATTTCCAATTTTAAAGTATGTAAACTTTTCTCAGAACTCATGTAAAAAACGAAACTGCTCTGTCACAAATAAAGTGCTCCAGATAGTAGAAGCGTGAGAGTTATTGGGAGAAATTCTGCCCTGTGCTTTGTTACTACAATTTCAAACAGTGGACGGAAGAATGCAGTATATGTATATAGCTAAAGCATCTTTTGAATTTGAAAAGGCATCAGCATCTTTAATAAAATTTATATAGTGAGGAGCTGGCTTTGAAAAACTTTTGTGGGTGCTCTAGAAAGAATAGTTTTTCGAGGGGGGGGGGGCGATACTGTAGGATATACCTTCAGAAACGGCCTACCAGTTTGGTTTGAAGCCTGATATGGTTTTGAAAGTTTATAATAAAATAAATAAATAAATATCTAGAAATGGTATTTAGGCTCGAAAAATAAGAATTTTTTTTTTTTAATTATGAAAACTTAAAACCCAAATAAATATATCTGAAGAACAAATTTAAGCTTTATAAAGAGATTTTTTTTACAATTTTCAAAACATAAAACATAAATAAATGTTCTGAAAATAGAATTTAGGCTTGAATATGATAATTTATTTTTTTCCATAAAATTCTAACAAAATAAGCGTACCAAAATGAACTGATTCAATTTTTATATTCAAACATAGGTAATGATAGTGAAGCATAGTGAATTATTAGTATATGATTCACACGTTTAATCCTAATGAAGGTAAGCAATAAAAGATTTTCTATATGAGTCAAGAATTAATTTAAGTAAATTTATAATGGTATTAAGAATTTGTTCCATTTAGAGTTATCATTTATTTTGTATCAACTGGATACATTTATTTGTTTATTCTGCATCAGGGGGGATTAAACATGTGTTTTTTTTTTTAAAAATCTACGTAGATGATATTTGCCTCTATAGCTTTCTAGAGCTTAGCTGGGTTATTTTGCGCCTTGATACCTTGACAACAACTTAATAATTCTTCACCCCTTATAACCCTTGTGTTTAGTAAAATCCTACCTGTCCCCCCTTACAGATGTGTTATTTTGTCTAATGCTTTGTACAAAATTAATTATTTAATACATAAGGATAACATGAAATAAAAACTAAAACAAGTAAGTTTGAAAAAATATCTCGTAACCCAGTCCAAAATAAAATTAGTCAATTATTGTTTCGATTCTGAGTACTTTATGTCAATTCTTCTTCTTATGTTAATCCTAATCATCAAATCAAACATTTGTCATAAGAAATCTAAAAATCATTTGCTTCGTAATTTGATTTGATGATATATTTTCACCACACGATTAAAATATACTCCTAAATAAGATTTTATGTGTGATTTTCATTGCCTCCTCGAATTTCCGTTATCTCGAATATTTTTGCCAGTTTTCGAGAGTCGTACTGATATATAGAAATTTCTTTTTTTCCTTCCTTCTTCAAGGCTCACTGCTTAAAAAAGTAGTGAGTCATAATACTGTAGTATAATTCCCAAAGTTCAGGGGGTACATTACTGGTATACAGGCCCTGATTACGACATCATGGGACAGCAGGACTTCAGGCACTTCGGGGGCCCATCTTCGGAAAATGCAGCGACATATTTTTTTTATGAAATCAAATACCATTTATGCCATACAATCTTTTCCTTGCACTCATTAAGCCCGTAAGTCAAGTCTGAAAAAAAGTTTTTCGTGTTCTCCCCTCCCCTCCCAACTTCATACAGGTACTTCATGTGTATTAACTCACTGTTACAAACATAGGTTTTCAGTAAATCACCTTCAATATGTAGAAATATAACTTAACATAAGCTGTTTTCCCTTGATTTTGCATTAAAAAAATTCATGAATTATGTCACTGTAACCTATTTTCTCGCTTTAAGCGGAGAGTTCACCCAATCAAGGCATGAAATCCCAAAAAGTGCTCTTTTTTCAGAAATTTTTGACCAAAATAAACTATTAGAGATATCAAAGTTATTTTTGCAGTGTGATTGCATAAAGTACTGTTTTATATAATAAAAATAAAAATTAATAAAATACAAATTATTTACTACTTAAAAACACATAAAAGTAACACAAAAATTCACGTCTTCAATATTGCTATAATGCACTCTGCGTAGTATAACTGCCAAAGCTTATTACATTTTAAAACAAATTTCATCCCAAATTAAAGAAAATACTCCTAATAATAATTTGAACTACAATTATTAGCAATAAGATATTTAAAAATGCGAGAACAGTATTTAAATTTAATTAGGAATAAAGAAATTTCTTGCATTTTTCGTGACTTTTTTTATTTATAAATATTTTTCTGTCTATTTAATCGCTAAAATTATAGTTCATTTTATGCGTATAAATACTATAAATAAGTTCTGAAATTTTTAATGTATTATGTTGAAGCTTTCTAAAGATATGTTACGCGGAATACCAAAATTTACTATTTTGAAATATAAGCATTTAAAGAAAAATTTGGAATTTGTTTTCGCTATACCTCAAGTGTTTTCATTACATCTCGTGGAGTAAATGCCGCACGATTGTAATTTTGGTATTAAATTGTCCTCAATGAAATAAATTATGATTTAGGATTAAAATACAAAAATAGATTTTTCGGTCGAATTTCAGGGAACTTAAGATCTAAGAAATTTGCAAAATTCTCGAACGTTCGCGTTACTGTATTGTATCCAGACTTGACGTTATTTTAAATTATAAAGTCAAAATGCCGGTAAATGCATTCAAATTATTTATCAGTTTGTATAAATTTTAAGCTTAAATGATGAGAAAGAAAAAAAAAAAACAGCAGTAAGTTTTGTAAATATTGAGAAAATCTCCTAATTTGGCCTATTTATCTATGGATAATTTTTCGGTTAAAAATTAAAACTGAGGCAAAAAGATAAGTTTTAATGATCAATTTGGGGCCTTATAAATCAGCGCGGGCCTCAGACAAACTCCTCGGTTGTCCAGGCGGTAGTAAGGCACTGCTGAGCTACGAATAACCTTTACTTCAACAACTCTTGATCAACTCTTGATCTTCTTGATCTGATCGTCACAGTCTTCTCTAATTTGAGTTTCTTTCGCAATACTTTCGATCAAATCTGAGAGCTTAATTAATGCGGAAAGCTCAACACAGAACTTCATTAGCACCTCAAAGAGAATTAACTATTTACAAATGTCTTAGATGCATCGCTAATTACAAGATTCAGACTAATGGTACCCACAGTCACGTGATCTAAATATAGCTCTTGGATAAGTTCTCAGAATCTGACGCTTTAATACACCTCGGTAGTTCTCCTCCAATTCTGAGCAGCAGTCGCATTACTGGCCACAACTGTTGTGGATGTGAAAACGCGTTAGAAAACAGCCATTGGAAATCGGAAAAATTTCGTGATGTTTCGATTATCGCCAATCGAGCCACTTTTTGTCTCACTCAGTACACTCATGCATTATGACACTTTCCAAACAGCATTTATAAAAGTGGAGAATAGTTAGAATATGCCTGGCGAAGACTTAAACAGTTTAAGTGGGCAAACTTTAATACAGATTTCAAATCTGAAAAGTGTATAAGAAAGGCAAACATGGCAAACTCGTGGACTATGATACGCATTCCAAACTAGGAGAAGTACAGTTATAGTATATGCTTCGCGAAGATTGTAAAACTGCTTTAGCTGGCGATTTTAATGTAGATTTCAATTCCAAAGGAGTATTCTATGGAACAAGGAAGAAAAATACGGCATACACTCATGAATAAAGATATACTTTACAACTTAACAGAATAAGGAAGAAATATAGAGACAACTCATGGATTATGAGATGTTTTTAATACATAACATTTTAGTGTGCCTTTAAAATATAAAAAAGTTTGAGATATTTTTGTTCTGAAGAGTTGCAAAAAACCTTATATAGAGAGATAGAAAATTTTAAAGGTCGTAACTTCGTTGACCAGCTGAAGTACATCGACAAGGTAATTGTTGAATTTGAGCAACGTCTTGCAGATTTTAAAGAATTAGAAAGTAATGCATCTCTTTTCACCCAATTGCAACAGAAATCGTAAAGACATTACCAATTAGTATTAATGTAACCTACAATCATTCCCTTTTATAAGGGCAGAACAGAACCTGGAATTGAATTTTTTAAGCTCCTTGTTTAGCGTTTTCCCAAACTAACGAATCTTGGCTTTCGATTGGATGATGGTCAGTATAACTATCTTTGTGAAAGTGCGCATTTTACTATGATTTTTATAAAATCTATGGAAACAGGTCTTCAAACATTGACACATGCATAAACATTCATTTACACATGCACTGCGTCTGTTCGTAACTAATATTAACGTCGATATTTATAGAATCGTAAGAGATAAGTTAATGAAGAAATAATAAGAATAAGTGAAACAATAATATCCATGTATTTTTATTTTTTCTTCAAATATTTAAAAAAGTATTTATTTTTGTTTGTCGAGTATTTGTTTTTGCGTCCCTTCAATCTATTTAGTAATTTGTATGTGCCCGGAATCAAATCTGGTTTAGACCTGCTCCAAACAATCGCATTACGTGATCTATACTTGGTGAAATAATAGCAAATAATTTTTGCAACTATTACACATTCAAATGTACGAATATTTTAAATAGTAAACGAATTTGGAGAAAATATTCGAAAGCCTTATTATAATTTTCATTTTTGTTTTTTGCTGAATTATTCCACAGTTTAAATTTATTTAAACGCTTGGTAATGATCAAGTGTTTGGAAAGTCACGTGAAACCAATTCAGGTTTTTACTTTTACTTTTATTAGCTACTAGCCACCTCCGGTGACCAGTTGGTTCGCCATCTTAATAAAGCTTGTTCTGAGAGAATCCTGTTCCTCACTGGCTTCCTTTGCACTGATATCTCTGATTCTGAATGGAATTTAAAATTAAGAGGGTTACAAACAGGAGTGGCCCTAGGGTAAGTTGCGCCCCCTGCCAGTAGCGGATCCAGGGGAGGGGCTAGGGGGATTCAGCCCCCCCCAAAGAGATTGCTCAAGGGTAACATTCTGCTTTATTATACACTTTAAATAGCTAAAATGGTCATATTTTATTACTTAGCCCCTCCCAAAAGCCTAATACATTGGTTTAGACTAAAATTTTGATTTATAGTACATTTTAATTGGGTGAAATAAGCTTTTTAAAAAATGTAGCCCCTCCCAAAAAAAATTTCTAGATCCGCCACTGCCCCCTGATAATGTAAAAAAGACGCCCCTTTTATGCTCTACTTAGTTTTTGAGTTCGAAATGACGCCCCCTCGAAGCCCTTCCCAGATGCGATGCTTATCGTGTCAGGCCGCCCCTGGTTACAAAAATAAGGTGGTTAAATGATAAAAGCCTACGAAAAGGTACAAATTATTTTGGTCCCATATTAATTCTGAAGAGCTTCGATATATATTGGCCTTTGTCAAAGAACGGAAAGGAAAAAAAAGTAAGAAAATCTGAAAAACTTTCAGATTTTAAATACGCAGTAAAGTGTTATATATTAAAAGAGTATTATAGTACATGGGTCTTTCCTATTTTCTTTCCTTATTAAGTTGGAAAGTATATAATTATTATAGTTTTGTGATTAAACAAAATTAAAATTGATATTTCGAACATCCTTTTTCTGGATGTAATGCATTAGAAATAGATGGGGAAAAGCTGCGCAGAAAAATGCACAATTCGAACTCAATGAAAGTTTCAAAAACTTATTCAGGTGTATTCATAATCCAAGTAGCAGACGATAAAATGACGATGAATTGCGCCAAGCGCTGGAATCATCATCTCAAAATCGCATATCAATCCTTTTATTTTTCGCCAAATTAAAAAGTTGTACATTTTAGTATCGGAAAATTCCCAAATCCAATTTTGCTTTCGAGTATAAAGCATTTCATTCCTGCTCTGATTTCACATGCACACGATATTTTAGTTAAAAAATAACCTTTCAGATAATCTAAACAAAAAAAAATCGTTATTCTTTTATTTTTACTTTAAGAGTCTGAATCATTTAATAAGCTTGCCAAGTATAGCAACCTACATATGCTTAATCCTCACTTTTTCTACTGCGGGAGTTACAATTGAGAAATGGCGGAGAGCAAAAATTAGCCTTTTGCGACACGTTTTTTATCGATATCTCCTAAAATTATTCTAATTTCGAAAAAATCGCTTCGAGGTATTTCGGGACCCGTCCTGGAGAATTTACATACAAAATTTGGTAGGTCTATGATCACCAATCTGAGAGCTACACGAGACACAGACAAACTAAGCAACGAACACACATTTTACAGTTCGTTTTATTTATATTGATAGTATGAATGAATGAATGAATATAATAAAAATAATGTTAATAAAATTGGTGTTTCCAAAAAATAAATAAATGTATAAAACAATTTCTTATCCTTTTTATTCCTTTATATTTCATTTTTGTACTCAGAGAGTAAAAGAGATGTCCATATACTTTTTATCTTCTGAAAATGTAGAAATGTGTGTGTGAGCAGAAGAGGGGAGAGCTGAAAATTATAGTCTGCTTCAACTTATAATTTATTTATTTATTTATTTATTTTTGGGGGGCGGGGGGGGGATGATTCCAGCTTATTTCTTACTGCATAATCTGTCAGGAGGACTCTACTCTTCTTAATAGAAGTTTATAAATAGGGTGCTGTTATCTTCTTTACAAACGAGTTTCTCTACACTTTAATCGAATTCTGTTCAAATTAAATTAAATAATCAAAAATAAGATTCATGGATAAGAAGAGCTGTAGGAATCGTTGCCGGGTTTGAGACTAGCTTTTAAAAATACCTTTTCATTCGCGTAAAAGCGCTAATGTAATTCTAAAAATAAAATAAAAATATCTATTCTAGCGAGCTTATCTTGTAAGTAAAAATCCGGAAACTGCATAAAAGAAACTAACTTTCTGTTTTTCTTTCAGGAAATATAGATGTGCATGTAATATTATTTATTTCCTTTTTTTTTATTTATTTCCATTGGAACATACATTTAGAACCAGTGAAATGCAACCGAGCAAATCAATTCCGAATTGAAGCATCCAATGATTATTACTCCCTGTTCCAAGAAAAAAAAGTCTTCAAAAACGCTTGATTAAAATAATTTTTTGTTTTTGCTTTTCTAAATTGATTTTCTTATACGAGCATGCTTTCGAAGATGAGTGGGTTTTTTTTTTTTTTTTTTTTTTTTTTCTTTCTTTCTTTCTTCTTCCATCCCCCCTCCAACTTATTTTTTCTTCCCTACGAGAGCGAAAGTTTGACTCGGATCAACTCTGAAATGAAATTCTTCGAAAAGAAAGAAAGAAAGAAAGAAAAGAAAGCTGAAAAGCAACACAGCGCTCTTTTGAAATCTATCTTCTCATGTATAATTACTTTCTTGGATCTTTCCGGGAAAGAAGAAGGGAAAAAAAAAAATTCTGAAATCACTGAGAATAGAAATAAAAAGAAAAAAAAAAATAGAAGCGTAATTTCGAAAACTGTAATGTTGGGTTGAGTTGCATAAGAGACTGAAAAGAGAGTCTTCCTTTTTAGTCTTTAGAAATTCGCGTTCTTAGAAAATTTCCGCCAAAAGAAGCGAGCTTTTGAAATTGCTCACCTATCTGCCCCACATTATGTCGAGCTGGAAAGGGAAGGGATGGGGAAAAGTAGATTCATAGCAGTTCCACCGGAAAATGCTTTCCTCTGTTTTTGAATGGAAGACAAAATGGCTGAGGATGCTTTATTGAAATTTAGTCTTTGGTGGAAAAAAAAGTGGGGGGGAGAATCATGTTTTCATCTGGATTTTCAAGGAAAAGTATAAAACAACATAGAAATGAGATATATTTCTTTTTGGTTCTTTGAAATTTCAAATAGCTGGAAATACGCAACCTAATTTAAAAAAGGACTCATTATCCACTGATGTAAATTCTTATTTACTGGGCGATAACAAATTAATATTCCAAATTTGAAGCAATCTTCTAGGCAATACAAGTTGCATTCTATATCCCACATAGATTTGGGTGAGAAGTTATGAAGTTTCATTATTGATTTTAACCCTTTAATGCGCAGTGTTCCCGCTCTGGGAACACCAAACTCTGACGTTATGACTATTGCCAGTCACGAAGAATAGATTTGATTTCTATAAAAATAATTGCGGTGGACACAGCTCCACGAGAATCCTTTACTTTTTAGCACGTCATTTTCCGTAAAAAAAATTGTCACGATTATTTTTGACAGCCTGAAATCTGCCGAAAAATGGAAGAATGCGAGAACAGCTGTACAGATTGCCCAATGCTGGAAAAAGGGCAGCCGTTGCCATCGCTCGACTTAACTACCAGCAAGTTGGCGGACGATCGAAACGTTCATCGCGTGAGCTGTCGCCAAAAAAGGGGTCTCTAGATCTGTGGCACGCAATGAACGTTTCGATCGTCCGCCATCTTGCTGGTAGTTAAGTCGAGCGATGACAACGGCTGCCATTTTTTCAGCATTGGGAAAGGGTTGCGCCTCAAAGGGTTAAGGTGAGGGGGGCGGGGGTGATGGAGGGAGATGAGACGATTGTTTCCATCAATGATCCGTAAGAAGACATGACTTAACTCCCTACGATTGTTTTCTTATAGACTACACAAAAAAATGGGGTTTGGGCCATAAAAGCGTTTCCCCCCTGTACCAGTTTACATTGTTGAACTGAAACCGAGCATGATTGCAGCTATCGAGACTGTAACACCAAACATTCTGAAAAAAGTGTGCGATGAAAACTGCTACAGAATGGATATTGCTAGTATTTCTGCCGGTGCTCCCGTTGAAGTTCTACATAACTGTATGTTATTCGTAACTTTGCAATGTATATTTTCTTTTTTTTTCAAAATACTTTATCTTCTGTAGTTTTGTTAATATAACCCTTAAGAAATGAGTAATTAATTTGCTGTAGATATTCTTATATAAGTAAACAGATTATCTGTCGGTGTGTTTGTGTCACATGCAAAGCCACAATGGTTCAACCGACACAGGCTTCAAATTTTGAACAAATATGTTTCTCTCTATTCTAAAAATATGTAACGGCCGCTCGCCGCTGCAAAAGCTTGTTCGGCTATCTTCTTCTAAACCGTGGGGATTTGAATTTCGATAAGCATGTCCACGGATTCGGAAAATTTCGAGGCTGCTGATGAGCTGACTTAAATTTCGAAAATCAAATTATTTTAAAAGATACTAATAAAAAACTGAAAAAATAAAACATAATGGTTGCCTGATTTGGCATAAAATCATTCATTCCTTTGCAACAAAGCAATTCCAAGTACGTAGAATCGCGTGAAATTGACAAACATGAAGTAGAATGACACCCATTTTACGCCAAATTAAAAATTATATGAAATAAATAACTCAGAGTGTGTTACACAAAGTTGACAATTTTCAAATAGTAAGTTCGCTACAACAGAACTTTAGAATGAGCGATTATTCATTTTTCCAAAACAGAATAACTAATTGTAATTGATTTTAAAAGCGCCAATTAGGTACTACGATCTGGCAAAATAGTATCTTCTCAGGCAGGGCGAATCTAAACCTCGAGTTCAAAAATGTTAGAACCCAATATCTTGAAAATGAAAAATAATTAAAATGCAGATTATTTTAAAGCCGGTTCGGTCCAGCTGGAGTATTTGCTACGAGTAGAAATATTTGGTGGTGTTAACTATGCCATTATAGCAGTTAAACTTTGGATATTTGCCAGCGCGGCGAGATGATATAATTCGTGGTGCTAAATACTCCAATCTGCAAAGGATTATGTATATGAAAATATGTATAATTTCCGGGAACCTTACATAAGCAGTAATTATAGGTTGTGAGCATGTGTAAATCGCCAAATAATGAAAAGTCGCCGTTGATGGTAAGCTTTCACGTAGCTTTTTTCAAAGAAAACATATGAAGTACTGTTTTCTTAGAGCTAATTATTAACTATACATATAAGCGAGTCGCCAAATTATGAAAACCTATTAAGCCTAAAATCAACAACTGATCCGGTCATTGGGGAAAAAATTATTAGGTAATTTAAAGGTCTTTTGAAAAAAAAATTAAGGGGTTTGAAATAATAAAAAGGCTGCGAATCCCTTATCTAAAGTCTTTATTTCTGTGGTCAGTAGTGAAGATTTTAGTTCGAGGGACGGGGTGTATAAAATTTTAAGCTAATTTTCAATATCAAGCTAAATATCAAATTTGTAAGCTAAGTACAGGGCCAGGTTTCAGGGGGGTCTGCAGAGTCCCCCCCCCCCTGGACACGCGCATGTCTGTCATTAGACTTGTAGATCTGATAAACTTGTCAATGTTTACCATTTTTCTGTCGTGCGTTTCCAAATTTTTATTAATTTTAAGACATAATTATTCGATCATTAGGGATACTTTGCAAAAAAAAAAAAGTTTTCAAGGGGTTTCTAGAAGTAAAAGGTTGGGAAGCCCTCTTTCGGAATCTACTCTTTCCGTGATTAGTCTTCTTAGATCTGATAAACTCGGCAATATTTACCAACTTTCTGTTGTGCATTCCACACGAGCTAACGCACCGAAAGAGGGACAAACATAGCCTGTGTAACACTAGAAGCACCTTTTCTTCGCCTTACGACTTAATTCGAAATAGAAGACATAATAATCCATAGAAGAAGCAGCAGCACCCATTCGTTTACATAACCGATGCACGTGTGCACAGGTAGAAAGGGGGCGCACCTTCTCCCTCCCCCGAGAAGTGTGGGAAAAACGCCGGGCTCCCTCCCACCTGCAGGGCGGCGTGCGGGGGCCCCTTATCTGCACTTCTATCTTACAGGCCCGATCTCGGGTTACTTCGGAATGCGGGACCCGGTGACCCCGCACCTGGGCCGGTGCGCGACCGCTTTTGTGCGGCAGCCCCCATGAAAAGCCCGTGTTGTGCTGCGTACAGAATAAGTGCGTCCGAAATGTTTGCGAACGCAGAGCACCTCAAGCGTGTACCTGTTCGCCGCGAAGAGAAATGGTGTTAAAAAAAAAAGCGATTTGTAGTACACGGAAGGGATAAGAGAGTGATTTTTTATGTCTTCATCAATACTTTAGCCAACAATCTGGTCTTATTATGAAAAAGGACTAAATTTTAAGGTTGTTTCCGCTCGACAGTAAATCCATAAAGATTCTCGAGTTTAATTTCAACCCTTTTAACCCATTTATGCCTAGTGTCCCTTTTTTGGGACGGCATTTTCGCTATCAGTCGAAGACGTTATTTATTTGTCCTAGCTTTTATTCACGAGTATTGAACCCCAACTGCACAAAATATTTTAACATGATAGAGTAGGATGTTGACATTTCAATTTTTATGCGATTTTAAAAGAAATCGCACCTTGTTCAAAAAGTTGACATCAGAAATTCATCTATTATTGCTGCTATTAGCAAAACTCGAAGATAGTCGCAAAAATATGTGGGCACAAATGAATTAACCTATTCGTTGCTCCATTTATTAAAACAGTGAAGACTGTACACTTTTAATAAAAGTAGTTATCATCCAACACCTCCTAGATATAAAATGCCTGAGAACAGAAACTTTTACGTCATCACTAGGTCCACTAAAATGACGTTATCACAAATTTATTTTCGCAAAGTAATAGTGAATCAAAGTTTGTGGTGAATTTACTCCTGAATGAAACATTTTAATGATTTAAGATACAGCATTTAATTTTTATAAATATATAAAATTTTAACTCTCACTAATTATGTAATATGATATAGAAATAGATCATAATAAATTATTTTTTATCAGAAATGTATTTTAATTTTTATCTCTAACTTAAGATATTTTCTAAAATTTGTATCATTCACCAGAAATTTTAAATAGTGCTACTTTGTGAAACTAAAACTGTGATGACGTCATCTTAGAAGACCTTGTGATACGTAAAAGTTTCTGTTCTTAGGCCTTCTATATCGAGGAGGTGTTGTATCATTTCACCATAAAATGGTGCTGAATTAGCTGCAATATTTCTATGGAGAAACGTTGATCCATGATTTGGTGCTTAAACAGAACAGTGAAACGTTTCTCCATAGAAATATTGCAGCTAATTCAGCTCCATAATGGGAGCTGGTGCACGTAAAATATGTTCGCAATTCCAATATCTTTCATGTTCAAACTATACCTCTAGGGGTGCCGATTTCAGGTGCTAGTTCTCTCACCTGAAATGGGTTTAGAGGAGACCTCTCATAGGGGGAAACGTTAGTTTGCCTAATACGCGCCCTCATAATGAAATGACTAATATCTGCGACCCTCGTAGCGGTTAAGCCTCTAGTACGCTGCTGGCCTGGTCATTAGAAAAAAAAAATTACCTCCATTCCATTGAGTGGTGAAACGTTGAAGTACTTCTATTGAAGGTGTACTGCTGTGACCTCAAACGTCTCAACCTGCTGATTTTGGAGGAGGGAGATGGGGATTAGAGACCAAAATATTTTCTCTTTTCCTTATCTTCATTAACAATTAAGATTAATAAGGCAAAATATTCGGGGAGAGGGGCGTTTGCGATGCTTATGACTATGATCAATGTTGCTTTCCAGTACGGAGCGCTGCGTTTAAATAAAATTTCAATATTTTAAACACCTTAATGGCAGAATCTGGCAAGAAGAATGCTCCGTCTGTTGTTACTCTATAGTGAACCAGTGCAATGTCACAGGTGGGCATATTCTATTAGTCCAACATCCTTAATTTAGTTTATTTTTTTTTTTTAATTCTTGGCTTCTACACGGAAATATACGGTACTGGTACAGATACATCAACAACGTAGAAAAATTAATTCTGGGAAATCTTTGTTGCGCAATTCGACAAAATGCTACCGAATAAAACGAAGTTAGACGGGTTTGGTTATTTATTTAAAGCAGTAATAAAAAGTTAACATTTTAAAACCTCCTATTTTTCAAACGTCCTTCTGCTTATAACTATCAAAATTTAAGAAAGCGTTGAGTTTTCGAAAGCGTCTACAGTAAACTATTACACGTTTATGTACAATTATGGCAGCTGGTGCAGGTAAAATCGGCTGCAATGTCCTCCAAATTGATACCTTTTATAGAGGTTCTGAGCAACTGAGATGGTCTGTGACCTCCGGTTTCAGTCCTAAATTACGAAAGAAACAGCATAACCTCCACTTCCTGTAGCACCCCTAAAAGACTGTCGTTGATACTCCTTAACCAGTCCAATACAACAAGAGTAAAAACGTAACTTGGTGCAGAAGATGAAATTTGCTCTGCTTATATAGAGGAGGAGGGGAATGTCTCTCTTGAATCCCCTCCTTCTCTTTATAAGTAGAGCAAATTTTTGCCATTCTTATCATAGCATCTGACGACTGCTATTATAGTTTTTGTATTGGTGCTATTATACGTTGTTTCCTGATGCTTATTTATTCAGTCCAATACGATTAAGCCGCCACCCTTCGATCCTAAAATAAAATAAAACTATCCACTCGGCCATGGTGGGGCCAATAAAAATACATTCGAATGGGATACCATCACTGTTTCCGTATACTATTCCGTATATAGTTCCTAATATATTTCCGTGTATAGTATTATTCTTTAAGTCCCTTTTCGTGGCTGTGCCTATGGCATCTAATAATTTTGCATGTAACAATAATTGGGGTCTGTAAAAACAGCTTCCCCACAAAACTCTTTAACACTTTTTTCTTTCTAATGGCTGGGACAACTATCGACTTTAGGCTTGACCACTACAAGGGCCGGGATGTTAGTAATTTCCTTACAGTTCCGCCTAATAGGCAGGCCAACGCTGCCCCCTATGAGTAGTCTCCTAATGGGGAACCACTTCCAGACTTAGTATCTAGATTGGTATTGGTACCCCTAGAGCTATCACTTAAACATGGAGGGCATCGGAACGACGAACAGACTTTACGTACACCATTAATAGAAGTAGTTCAATATTTCAACATACACTGGAGCTAAATTGCTGCAGACTTGCTATGAAGAAAAGTTTCACCATGATTTGGTTTTATTGATCAGTTTAAGTACCAAATCATAGTTCAACGTTTCTCCATAGAAAGTATGCAGCTAATTCCGCACCATTTTAGGATGAAATATTAATTGCTTTTATTTACAGTGCAGCTGCATTTAGCGTACAAGGTCCCACAGCAGTCCAGCCGAGAGAGGTTTCCGTCCTCCCAAGCGTTGACCAAAATCGGTACCTCTTCACTTTCGGTGTTCTTAAGGGAGCCGAGCTCGAAGCTACTAGGACACTACAGGACCTGAACTCTTAATATAAAAGCATCAACCATTCAAATGAAGAACGTTAATCCTTTGAGGTGCAACCCTTTCCCAATGTTGAAAAAAGGGTAGCCGTTGCCATCGCTCGACTTAACTACCAGCTAGATGGCGGATAATCGAAACGCTCATCGCGTGTAACAGATCTAGAGACCCTTTTTTGACCGGCACAGCCAGCTGTCGTCAAAAAAGGGTCTCTAGATCTGTGGCACGCGATGAACGTTTCGATCGTCCGCCATCTTGCAGGTAGTTAAGTCGAGCGATGGCAACGGTTGCCCTTTTTTCAGCATTGGGCAATCTATCCAGCTGTTCTCGCATTCTTCCATTTTTCAGCAGATGCTCTTAAAAATAATCGTGACCATTTTTTTACGGGGAAAGGACGTGCTAAAAAGTAAAGGATTCTCGTGGAGCTATGTCACCCGCAACTATTTTTATAGAAATCAAATCTATTCTTCGTGACTGGCAACAATCAAAACATTAGAGTTTGGTGTTCCCAGAGCGGGAACACTGCGCGTTAAAGGTTTAAACGAGTCCCCGTTCTCCAGCTAGCAAAGGAATTGCTATGCTTAAATACCTTTTTTTGTGAATACTTGTAGAAAATTTACTTTATGCGCATCACCCGTACCATTTTAATTGAGCAGTTAGTGAATTATTCCAGGCAGAGGACACACAAAAAATGGGATTTTTCTCATAAACGAAAAGAACTAAAAAAATCAAGAAGAGGATTGGTCCGAATGAAATTCACATTTCACATCAGCAGGAGATCTTTTCAGGACATACCACAATAGATTCGATCAATGGGAATCACCCCTCTGCGCTGCGCATCCTTATGTATTCTGCGCAGAATGCGTACTGGGGTGTGGATGTACCCTATGCGTACCAATTGAGTTCATAATAAATGCCGAGGTTGAAGCGGCTCTATGAAAGTGAGTAACGTCTAAATAGAAAACTCTTGGCGAGCAACATACCGTAAAATATTTTAAAAAAAATCGAGCAACTTTCGGAAAAAGGATTCAAAGGACCGGAGTTCAATGAGGTTACTGAAACGTGCGATATTAAAAAGCTTGATTTGAAAAAAGAAAATGTTGATGTTTCTTTTTTAACAGAATCGCTGGGCTGTTTCAAAAAGGAGCAAACACATTTATGCAATTAGAGACTTATGCTTAATTATTTATAATCAGAAACTTTTAGTCATGAAAATTTCAATTAATGACTAATCAATCATTTTGTTCGTGATGAGAACTTTTCTTGGAGTTTCTGACTGCAACCACGACGATGGTCTTATATCCCTGAATATCCGTTTAACATTTATTAGCCATCGTAGAAAACCACTACAGAAGTACAAACACAGAAGGGGAAATGTGGCAACCATGGGTTAACGGAATTCGAACCCGAGACCTCACCGCTAGCAGGTGAATGACAGTGATGGGTGCGCAAACCCACCCAGCCATGGAGGTCCCCTTCAATCATTTTTGGGGCGTTGTTTAAACAAACTTAATTGTTAATGATTTTGTTTCGCCTGTCTGTCTGTGTTCTAAATAGTGTAAACAAATGTCAACTTCTATGGAACTCTTGTTATTGATATGGATTATACTATTTATATAGGGTATTACATTTGTAATTAAAATTTTCTTATTCAGAGCTGGTGTACAGCGAAAACTATTGGTCAGAATACTACCAAATGTGCAAGGAGCCTTAGCGAGATTAGGGATGGATGCGAGACAATTTTTTGCGAGAGGAGACAGGGATTTACAGTTTTTCTGCGAAATGAGACAAACATTTTTAACATTACGATATAAGGATTTTGCGAGACGAAACAAACCTTTCAGGCTGTTTGCGAGACGCCTATTTTTCGTCTCGCGTTCATCCCTAAGTGAGATCACGGTAGAGAGATTTGCTCGAAAAAAATTTAGTTCAAAAAATTACCCACGCTGTGGCATATAAAGGGATGTGCAAAGGAATATATACGCATTCCAAAATTTAATCTCGAAACTTAAATATTTCAGAATATTTTTTTTTTACTGTATTACGACTACATATACTTTTAAATCTGAAATTTAAAAAAAAAAAAGTCTTTTTCCTTGCTTATTTTTTTCCATCATGAAGGAAAAACACGATTCCAACTGAACGAATTCTCTGATTTTGCATTCGTAAAGTCAGAGTTAAGAAATCTCGGTCAATCTGTTTCTGAATTGCTAGGTTCATAATTTTATAATTTTAAATTCGCTTGAATCTTTTTCTTAAATTTTTGCTTTTAAGCACTTTTAAGTTAAATCTATTCTTGTTAAAAAAAATTCGAAACATATACATTAGGCCGAATTCTAAATTATTTTAGGAATCATGACGTTTTTTCATTGTTTACTGAAATACTACTGCTTTCTTCTGACACTTTATCATTTACACTTAATAGGGTCATAGGTGGAGGAAAGTAGTGGGAAAATCGTGCATTTTTTTTCAAAATGTACTAAAATCAAGCTGTTAAATTTATGTTATTTAAAATGTTAATGAATATTACACACATTTGACTTATATAGATTGAAAATATAACATCACTTTTTAACACTATTAAAATAATTTTCTACAGTGTCATTTTTAGTTAGGCAAGTATTATTACCCCATTTTCCCCCATGGTGGGGGAAAATGGGGGTAGTACAAAAGTATCTGTACACTTTTAATAAAAACCAGGTTAAACCTATGAATGAAAGAAAAGACACTTAACCTGTTGTACTTTTTAATGTGCTGAAAGAAAAAAATGCATAGAAAAGGATTATTTCCCGAAGTATTTAGCTAAAGAAATAATGTCCACGATTATCAAATTCAGGTTCACTCAGTATGTGGGAAATATTGCTTGGTTCCACAGAGGGGTGTAGGTGGAAGATAGCTGATGGGGCTGAAGCCATCCACAAAATGAGTAAACATAAGATACGATAAAAAAATATATATATTCGAGGATAAATTTGAAAGTTCTAGAAAAATTTGATGTTCAGCTCAGACCTAAGCCAAATTTAATATTTTCTCTAATTGTAAGTCCGACTGCTATTTCAAATTCAATTTATGAATTTCTAATTTTTTTATTCCTTTTTATAGGTGAACATTTGTAAGGCAAAATAAAGGGGTTCCATTCGCCCCCCCCCCACAAAAAAAAACAAAAAAAAAAAGAAAAGAAAAATGTTATATCGAGTTTTATGTTATACTTCATTCTACTATTTTGAGTTTTTTGGTCACCCTAGAAAACAAATTCTTGGCTACGCTGCTGGCTATACAAAATTAAATTCTACAATAAACAATAAATTAGAATGTTAATTTCATTGATTATTAATATTGTTTCAAGACTATTTACTAAAGGAAAAATAGGAATGCCAGTATCATATAGAACTTTGCTGCCATGTTACCCTACCTCGGAAAAATATATTTTAAAAATAAAAATTATGATTTTCATTTATGTAATTGAACTTTTTTCAAGTCCATCTACTAATTATCAAAATATAAATGCTTTATCTAATTATGGGAACCTAGAAGAACGTTTTTCAATATCACTTGTCAACAGGCAGTACATTTACAGCAAAAACAAGAAGTTTTGCACACATTGTTATTGAAATATCTTAAAACTCCATTAAAAATACTTGTTATGTTGTTAAAATATATCTCCATAAAAAATAATGAAGCAAAAATTCTTATGGTGAAAAAAATGTATCTTTCAATATACCCCCATTTCCCCTACCTGGCCTTATTTATACAAACTGACTAATCATTTTAGTGCGTTTAACTGTATTCTGACTTCATGATAAAATGACGTTATGTAAAAGCCCGAATAATGTACAGTAGCCAAGTATCTCAGAAATTCGCAACTTTTCTTAGATCTCAGGGGATTCAACTGAGAAATTAGATTAAAGTGATACAATTCATGAATCTGCTTATGTAAAATCGAGGGGGAAAGCTTATTTTAAGTTTTACATGTAGTACTAGGCTCGTATTAGTGAGCTAATACATATGAATTATCTGTCGTTGGGTGGTTTCGCCAATTATAATTAAAAGGTAGGCGCTATATATCGATTTTCAAATGGGATTTCTCTGTTAGAGATGAGACGGGATCAGCCCTAACCCAAGCTCGGGTCCGAAGCGGGCACGGGCTCTATAATTCACGATTGTGTTCGGGCTCGGGCTCGTGAGAAATTTTTCCTTTGCTAAATATTACTCCATGTAAACAGATTTTAAAAAGGGATTCATGGGAGACATAAATTAAATATTATTAATATTTGATAAACTTGAATAAAAAGAATTAGAAGTGCATTAAGAGTTTGCTGTTCTGTTTGTCTTTATAATTTGCCCAAACGGCAAAATTTATGGTATTCTATCAATGAAGTCATTGACTTTTATTTATCTATTGTCGGGGACATGCAACCAGTGTTATCATATATACCAGTCTTAAATAATATCCAGTTTCAAATCTAAGCCTCTCCAAAGTGCCAACATACACCATTTTGCAAGAGTTTTTTCAGGGAATCATTCGAAGCATTGACTTAACAGCAATCAAAACGGGAAATATCTGTCACTTATATTGTTCGATCGCCAAAATGTAAAGCAGGCATTTATTTGAAAAGTTGCAGCATTTTTTAAATTATCAAAGCGTATAACGTTTTTTATTCATCGTTAACTCCGATGTATTAAATGCGAAGATTTCAATTTTCTGAAATTTGGCGGAATTCCCCCAACTTAAATCAATTTACTCAATTGTGCGAGAATTCTGAAGATAGATCGCTTGTAATCCCTTAATAACTGCATTATTTCTGCATGGATAATTAAAATTTAACGCTGTATTCTAATAAAACCTATACACTTGTTTTTAAAAATGCTATTTCCTTAAGCTCTCAGTAAATTGCGCCAAGCCTAAAACTGTGCAAACCCCTAGAACTCACTTTCTCAAAATCGGCATCTCAGCCATTTTATTTTTCGCCAAACTAAAAAATTTTACATATTAGCCTCGGAAATCTTCAATTCTTATTGTTTTGCGTATAAAACATTTCATTACTGCTCTGATTTCCCATGCACCATTATTATTCTTTTATTTTTACTTTAAGAATTTAAAACATTTTATTCGGCAAAATTGCCACACATGGCAACCACGATGCTTATTTCACACTTTTTTCATTGCAGGGGTTACAGTTACGGAAAGCTTTCTGCTTGGAAAACATTAAAAAAATCTCTTAAACTCCGGGAACGGGTGGACTTTCACACTGCAAATTCCCAGCACACATTGGGAACACATTTGGAACACATTTATTGGAAAAAAGTGTTCCAGTTACCTAAAAGTGTTCTGAAATGCGTTCCGAATGTGATTCTTTATAAAGGAAGTGTTCCGAAAGTGTTCTGAAAATGTTCTGAAAGTGTTATTCTTAGGATATTTGTTAATCTAAACTTAGGAACACATTTGAGAACAGATTGGGAACACCTTAAGAATAGATTGGGAACACATATTAGGAGCACATTTGAGTACAGATTGGGAACACTGGTGAAATCATTGCTTTCTTTGTTACAACGATAATGCTATGAGCGAGTAACCTGAACGGTATAGCATTGGCCTCGAGATCGGGAGGTCCGAGGTTCATATCCCGCTGCCTGTAAGTGAGAAAAAATAAAATCCAAGTCCACAAATTAATTCTAAAATTCAATAACGAATGACAGCACTAAATTATAGGAACGAACTAAAATTCAATAATTCATTAAAATCAGTTCCAAACTCTAAAAAATTCTAAGTCCAATTCCAAAACTAAAAAGTAGTTCCTAAACATAACACCAGATTGCAGCACTAAAAATTCAATAACAAATGGCAGCATTAAAATTAATTAATTAATAATTAAATGAAATAACTAAAATGTCCCAATCGAAACATAGCAGACTCCAAATCCAGAAAAAATACAACTCAACCATCCAGGATGGAAACAACTTAACTCCAATTGCGGCCGCGCCCCTTGATGACGTCACTTCCGCCGCATCTGCTCTTACTTTTTAGAAATTGTTCTCAAATCTAATCCTAAAAGCATTCCTTGAAGTGTGCTAAAAAGGATGACAAAATAAGTGTCCTAAAAAGTATTCTGAAATGGGTTCCAAACAGTGTTCTCAATGTGTTCCAAAAGTGTTCTCAAAAAGGGACAAATAAGTGTTCCAAAAAGTGTTCTGATATGAGTTCCAAAAAGTGCTCTGAAATGTGCTTTTAAAAGTGTTCTCAAAAAGGGGACAAAATAAGTGTTCCAAAAAGTGTTCTAAAATGTGTTCAAAGATTTGCAGTGCAAAGTTTTAAATTGGACTATCATTTATTCTATATTATTTTACACATCTGTGCAAAATTTCAGGCTGATAGGTCCATTTTTGTGGATTTGTATACTAAACAAATCCACAAACAAACTGACAAACAGAATTTCATTTTTATTTATAAGGACTAGCTGAAATTTCGGGCTCGTGCTTCGACTTATATATAATATCGTTCGGGCTCGGACTTTAATAAATGAGCCTGAACTCATCTCTGTTCGCTATCAAATATCGTACTTCTCGATAGCGCACATTACTGTGATCCCGAAGGTTGTACGCTATCGAGTTAACTGTAAGTTAACTGTAAGATTAGTAAAGTTTAACTGTATTTACATATTTGCTTGATGTTTTGAGTGAACAGGTTTCGATAGCGTTATGACATTTTTCTATAGCTCATAGTAAACACTTCAGCACCCCACGTGGTCATTCATGTGCGTTATGATGTGTGTGTGTGTGTGTATGTGTTTAAGACTTTTCCAATACTCATCCTTTGGAGCTCTTCGTCCTGCCGCGTTTCATGTCTAAAAGGCAGGAAGTGATCCTGCGGCTAGCCTTACGGATCTCCAATTTTTTCGGACCCACAATGCATACGGGCAAGTGTGAATAAATGAAAGAAGGGATTCATCTGTTATTCAGTTTTCTATGGATCCGTGTTGATGTCTGTCATGTTATGATGAACATCATACATAAAAAAGAAATTCCATCGCAAGAGAGGGGAGTTGTCGTCATCTTTGCAGCATATACCAAACGGAATCTGAGGGAGGGGGGGGGGCACACCACAATGGGGGGCGCGAGGAAAGAAACCTTCCTCCACCCCCCTACTCCTTTTGATAGAGCTGTAGCCCCCCCGGACCTTTGTGCTGCTTTTGCCAGGGCCTTCCAAAAGCGCGGCGGCCCCTTTCAAACGGTCGCAGTGAAAATCGCGAAGGTGTTAAAACGTTAACCAAAAGGCAAGGCGAGTGTTCTTCTTCGAGTGGCGGAAAATGCGGAAGAAAGGAACCGGGAGGGGAGCAAAATAAAAAGTAAAATAAATAGAGCCCAGTCCTTCTTTTTCCAGCAGTTCATTTCTGGCTCTTTCGCCATCACAAAGGAGCGAGAAGAGAATTTTTCCGGCATCGTCTCCTTTCACTCCGAAGAATTCAAAATTGAAGCATGCGCGAGGGAGGAAGAATTACTCTCTCTTGAAGTCTGTACAGCGAAAAAGGGATTGAGACACGCCATTTTGTTTCGGAAGTAATTAGAATTGATGACTCGTTCAGAAATTTTTAGAATGATGATGGGCAATCGCGGAGCGCTTTCAGTCGACTTAATCAACTACGGTATAACCAGTAAACAACAAAAATCTTTTTAACCCTTTAACGCGCAGTGTTCCCGCTATGGGAACACCAAACTCTGACGTTTTGACTGTTGCCAGTCGCGAAGAATAGATATGATTTCTATAAAAATAGTTTCGGGTGACAGAGCTCCAAGACAATCCTTTACTTTCCAGCACGTACATTTCCCGTTAAAAAAAAAAAAATGTCACGATTATTTTTAACAGCACTGACATCTGCTGAAAAATGGAAGAATGCGAGAACAGCTGGATAGATTGCCCAATGCTGAGAAAAGGGCAGCCGTTGCCATCGCTCGACTTAACTACCAGCAAGATGGTGGACGATCGAAACGTTCATCGCGCGCCACAGATCTAGAGACCCTTTTTGACGCAGGTGGCTGTGCTCGCGCACAGCCACAGGTCCCAGCTCGCGACCTTCACACTTCGCCCGTCTACCATTTCCAGTAACACAACCACTGTGCCATGGTGAGGCTGCAGTTGTAGCTGTTCAATCATCAATGGAAAGATCTGGAAGAGTGTAGCAATGTCTTTTGCACATACAGCAGGAATGGTACGTTCCCTGCGAGGAATGACTTTGAGTATAAGATATTTTTTGAAAAAATATCAGTCCAAGGAATAATCCTTATTAAACTTTCTGTTTTAAGGTAACCGTACACTTTAAAAACTTAACATTGGATGAAAATATCCATTTTTTCCTCAATTTTGCTGAAATATTAAAATTACATCATTTAGCTTTCCAAAACCGGTTAAAATTTATCTCTATCTTTACTTTGAACCGAAGTTTCGCTTACTCAATCACCAGACTTCCACGTGTGCTCAAATCCTATTTTTTCGCTTTTTCTCAAAATAAAATTTTACACTTTTCGGTTTAACGCAAAACACCATAAAATAAAAAAAATGACCCATGAAATGTCTTGAAATTTTGCATACATGTTCATAGGTGCCAGGTATTGCGGAATATAACTAACCACTTTTTTTGTGAAAGGTAATTTTCTGCTTAAAACATAGCAAAATTTCTGAGTTAAATGTGTGAGCTGGTTATTATTTTTGAAAAACTTTCAAAGAATTTACGGTTTGCAAAAAGTGGTTAGTTATATTCCGTAATACTTGGCACCTATGCATGTTTTACAAACAGTAATAAAGGAAATAGACTATACTCATTATTATATACTAATAAAATGTATCTCTGAAGTTGAAACTTTAAAAATTCTGAAAAAAGCCTTCAAACGTGTACAGTTACCTTAATAAGAACGCATTGTGGTAGAGAAACGTTTATGCGGACCGTAAACGGTTATTTACTAAGGTTAGGAGTAAAGCAAATGAATTACAGTGTCAGGAACTTAACCTTTGTATCACAGAGGGTATTGCAGATCTGCAACATACTAACGAAATCTGTATAAATTAATCACCATTGAATAATATTTGAATGATTGTTTTTTTTTCTATAATATCGTGAGCATAAAGTAATTTTTTAAAAATTTGAAGAGTGTCAATTAATATTGTAACACGAAACTGTATTCTACCCTTCAGCAGTCACACCGTTGGTTATGGAAGCACTTATAATGTTTTTTCAAGGTCAACCTTACAAGAAAATAGTTTTTGGAAAAGTTCTCAGCTTAAACTGTTCACAAACATTTCAGCAACAATTTGGTATACTACAGATATATTTTCCAGTTATGGAGAAAAAAATAAATAACCGTTTTATTCAACTCTTACAACAAACACATTTTAGTCAATAAATTTCACATGGACTGTAAACCGCAAAATAAAAACTTTCAGTATGTTTATAATCTGTTTCTGCAGATTGTAGTAAAAAATAAAAAAATATTGTAAATAAAAATAACAATATATAAAGAATTCAGTTGTTGGGATATAAAAGGGGGAGGGGTCTGATATTTTGTCAACGAGAAGAGTTAGAATTCCCGAAAAGCTGGTCCCTGGGGCATTTAATGAAAGTTCGAACATGGAGGAGTGGAGGACATAGACATCTAATGCAATATACGGCGCATCCGGCAACCTGGCGTGTGCACAAGATAACTTTCATCTCAGTCAAATAGTCACGTGGCATATTCTTATTACTTTGCTGCATATCTACACTGTAGGATGCACTGTCTACAGTAATAGATGCCCGTGATCAAAAACTACAGCTCTTAAGGATTATTTTCCCCCATAGTAGCGCCAAAAGAGTAATAACTGTCTTAAGCTGGCTGCATCAGTCTAATAGTCACGTGGTGCGTCTTTGTTACTGCACTACATATGTACTGGCCATGGGATACTCTGTGGACCGTATTACATGTCTATGGTGGAGGAAGATGAAGGAACTAAAAGTACAATATTCAATTATTTGGTACCCATCAATTAAACAATTTTTTACCGGCCTTGAGCAATCGCACCTTCTTTACCTGTTCGCATCACATGAGAAATTGCACTCAGCAGTTAATCGGCCATTGAAATTGGGTACCGCTTGCCTTGACTCGAAAAAATCGATTTTGACTAACTCTAAATTTACTTCGAGTTTTGTTAGACGTCTCAAAGTACGCACGTATGTATGTTCGAATATATGCATGTACAATCCATTTTGACCGACCGCAAATCCATGTTGACTAGTTTTTTCCTGACGTCTGTACGTAACTCGCATATCTGCGACTAATATAGTAGTCGCAGAATATTGAATATCCTCTTTTTTTGTTTCCGATCCGGTATTTTAAACTCGGATGGGGGGATCGGGCTCTCTTACCTCCCCCTTTTAAATACGCCCCTGATTCTTACTAATCTCCTGGTTATTTAACCATTAATTGCATAGTGGTGGATATTTACATCACATGTTTAACCCATTTATCCCTAGTGTCCCTTTTTTGGGACTGCATTTCCGTTATCAGTCGAAAAAGTTATTTATTTTTCCTAGCCTTTATTCACGAGTATTAAACCTCAACTCAACAAAATATTTTAACATGACCAAGTGGGTCGCATTCGTAAACGCCAAATGAGTTGCACTCGGGCAACGAGTTTCCATCTAAGGTGTTCTTAAAGGAAACTGAGTGCATTCAGTTTATGAACTAGAGCGTTCGTATAAAAAACTAAGTGCGGTTAGTTTCAAATTAAGTATACTGAGCTCGGATCAAGTTCATCCAATTGTTGAGAAGATATACTTGTTGCACGTTGTTGTTGTTTCGAAATGGCGTCCGTTATTATGGAAAAGTATATGTTGTTATGAAAAGTATTTTACGTTTGCTGAAGCTGCAAATATTATATTTTTGGTGAGGAAATTCATGCATACGTTAAAAACTGCAACGAAGGTACACCTCCAAAAAAAGTATTCGAGGAAGAGATAAATTTCCTATTTTAGATTTGAGAATAATAATTGATTTTGTGTCTTTGAAACACGCACAACTCAACAGAAATATGAAAAGTCATACTTATACATAGCCCAATTCAATGATAAATAATTTTTTAATATACGAAAATCTTACTCAAATATTTTTTTAGGGGGGTGTACATAATTTTCAAACGTAATCACTTTCATGTATTTTTTTTTTTTTTTTCATTTTAGCAAATTCAAGAGTGCATAGTTTAGTGTTGAGATGGAAGTTGATTTAAACCGTTATTAGCGAAATTTGAACTTCTCTTCATAAATACTTTTGAAAAAATGAAGTTTAAGTTGAGATTTCTAAATTTTGATCTGTGAACTTCAGTTATGGCCACTCTTTCTTTTAAAAATCCTGTTGATTTTATATTGAGTATAAACTAAAAACTCTCAGAAAAATAACAACAGACGCGAATTGTAAATAAACACATCTCCTAGGCGACGAAACTGAATAAACTAAATTTGTTCGTAAAGACAAAAGAAACTGATAGCACTGAACAAACACATTCCAGTTTTCTAACGAAAACTCGTGCTACGAGTATGTCTTTTACGAATGCACCCTTTAAAAAAAATCATCCCTTGTTCAAGAAGTTTGTATCAGAAATTTATCTATTATTGCTAGTATTAGCGAAAATCGAAGAAAATTGCATTAATATCCGGGCACAGATGGGTTAAAACACGTTCACAGCCAGGTTAGAGTCCGAGCCAAATTTCTTATGTCGAACTTACATATAAAATATAGTTTTTGACAATATATGCTTCATATTGTGAATAATAAAAATATCAGATATTTCTTTTAAACTGCGTATTTTTCGAAATATTAATTAGTTATTGCCAAAATTGACATAGTAAATTTAGCATACACTCGTGAATATCACATGATCGACAGAGAATGTGTTCAAAATTCATGCAATTAAGGGTTAAACTTTCTTCCTCTGTGCTTATAAAACTGTCTTTGTGTTGTCCACTTCATTCAACGAAGATTTACGCTCGGATTCTTGAAACCAAGCAGACAAATTCGAAAATAAATGTTCCAGATACAACAACAACAAAACCCTTCCTCCTTGGATCCTGTGCTGCTTGATCGAGCAGACAAGACACAAAATGGTTGAGGAGTACGACAGACCTGTGCCCATAGTTCACTCTCTCTTTCCAGCCCCAAAATCGAGGGCGTAATCGAAAATCACAGCTCGGCGGCTATTTTCTTTTTCAAAACGTCAGCCTCAGAAAATTTATGCGTCTTCTCTCGACCCAAAATATTTGCATAATTAGCTCGATTTTTGCCTTCTCGCTTCTTCCGCCCGGCCAACAATGCACTAATTAGAGATTCGGGGGGGGGGCACAATTAAAAATTTTTAAAAGCATTTAATGCGGTTTTCAAAGGTTTCACTGGGGTTCCATTGTTGTGTCTTTTAGTAAAGGCGGCTGCCTCAAAAAAGATCTAATTCCGCATTATCGATTTAGACCACGAAGATTGGCTTTTGATACAAATAATTGGTTCAGCTTCATTCGTCACGAAGAAAAGTGTGTGCGAGTTGGAGATTGGTTTCTGAGCAAAGAGACGCACAGAGGCTTCATTGCCGCAGAGCTTCTTTGTGGCTCTGAGCACTGTGCTTTTGAAGTGAAGTGATGTATCGATTGACGCAAAGGTAACGCTATTTCTTCACTTCACATCTTTCCTCGAGGGAAAGATGCGATTTGTGTTGTTTGGTTTTTCCCGAATCCCTTCGATTGCAATAAAAGTTACTTTAAATTTAACGTCGCAAAAATTTTGAGTTATGTTTGTATTGCAAGAAAGTAAATAAATGCAACATAAGTCTACAGGGTGAATCTGAAAAAGTGGGGAAACTTTTTAAGGGAGGTAAAGAACATAGTAAATACATGATAATAAAGTATAATAATCACCCTCTCAAAAGAGTATTTGAATAAAGGTCAAACTTTCTACGCTGGTTTCGCATATTAAAAACTATTTATCATAAAATATAAGTTAGGTTGCGCATAATTATAATTTCTCATATTTCTGTCGATTTGTGCGTTTTCCAAAAACTAATTACGGTAAAATACCAGAACCCCCCCCCTATCTTTAAGGAAAATTGCGATCTATGGCGTCGGATAAAAGGCAAAAATTGGGAAAATATACCGCTGAAGCGCCCCCCCCCCGTCCCTCTATCATCAAGTGAGGCGGAATTCATACTGTCCGCTCCGTACCGCAAAGACACCGTGATGGCGTCACTCAGCGAAGTAAAGCAGAGAGCATTGTTCTGAAGTCAAACTTCGCTGGTATACGACAAAATGAATATCCGTATGTATTTGTTACTTAGATGTTCGCTATTCGTTACTAAGTATTCGTTACTCGTTACTTTCGTTACTACTAATAGAATCGGTAATAGGGTGTTATATGTGCCCCATAACAACACATCCGGGACAGTGTTGTTATGGGTATATGCCGCCCATACATAAACCCATAACAAAACCTAACCAAAAAGAATTTTTTTTAGCGAAGTTGTACAAAGTTGTATTTAGAGCTTATTTTCTCTGATTTACAGATTGTTTCTATACACATTTATGGTTTTATACAATGCTAAATTATCCGAATTACTGAGTACACATAGAAATCTTCCAAAGACATATGCCATTCTTTTTTTTCTCAACCCCCCCTTTTTTAAATTCTGAAAGCTGGTTTAACCTGTTCACTCTTATCATAAAAAGTGTAAAGGAAAGCTTGTGACTCGTGTTTTTTTCTGGGAGCGGGTTCTCGAATACTGAGATCCAGGTATTGGGCCATATATATTAAATTCACAGGGCAGGGGATCTCAGTATGATATCAACTACTTTGCGTCTCTACAAGCATAATATCTTTATTATTTGTGAGTTCTTATTTCATATTAAAAACTTCTTTTGCTGGACGATTTTTCGAAGTAAATTAAAAATTACCATATTTTAAATTAAAATTGTTTAATTCAGTGAGAATTATCTATTTTTAAGATATTTCCAGTTCTATTTCTGCACTTTTGGGATGAAAGGGGTTAGCCCCTTCTGTGGGTGCATATATGAGAGCATTCTTTAAACAAAAATTATCACTCCTTTCATACAGAAAGAATGGTTGCACCGGACTATGCGTATTCCATGAGTTCATGGAATAAAATGTACCATAAAATAGGGCAGATGGCCCCCTAAACGCCGACATTTTAGAAACATACTGAACTTTATTGAATTATTTTAATACCAGTGGCTTACGCAGGAGTGGGCATAGAAATCCCGGGTAGCTCCCAATTTTTTATATATTTTTTAAACAATTACTTAAAAAATGTGTTTAGGTTTCCATGCTAAATATTTTTTTAGTTCCAAATAATATTTTAAATAATAAAAATGTGTGAATTCGTTTACTTTATAAAAAAATATTTTTTTAAAGGTGTATTTAAATAATTTGTTATTTATTACTCATATTTCGATTCTAGCTAAAAAAAAAAGAAAAAGTTAAGTTCGCAATCCTGCTTCGGAACCACCCTGAAAGAAAGAATTCTGATTGCACCACTATTTAGTACTAAAATGTTAGAAAGCCCGAAATTAGCACCCCTTACTAACATGCTTCTCTTATATGTATTGCTCCTCTACAATTATAAGAACACCCCCTTCCCCCCCTGCAAAAAAAAGTTCAACTGCGCATAAGAACGCACTATACACCGGATCCTATCCCCCCATTGTACGACCCATATCAATAGAGCAAGCAGCAGATAGTATATCCATCTCCATAACTGTAACGAAAGATACGGATTCTTCCAAACCTCATCAAAACGATACCATTCGGCTCGGCACAAACGAATTGCAACCAGAACATACTACTACTCAAATACCGAAACTAATTTTTCCCTTCAAACAGCGAGAATCCATAATACTTCCGGTATCTAGTAACGGAACGGAACATACTATTACTCAAATACCGAAATTCATTTTCTCCCTCCGGCAGTCTTGTATTCGAAGTTCGAACCTGGTCGATCCGAAATGCACACTCAAAAGTCATTTTCCCCCTTGAAACCGCGATCCGATATCCAGTAACAAACAGAAGATATTAGTACTCGATTACTGGAACCCGTTTCCCCCCTAGTTCGCCTCGCCTGGAAGTCTGTATTCGAAGTTCGAAGCTGCTCGATCCGAAACAGCTTCGGATCGAGTAACGAGTAACGATATCAACCGAAAAGTAACAATTCGTTACTTCGAGTCTGAGTGATTATCCGTATCTTAGTACCGAATACATGCGGTTTGCTTCAGCTCTACATATGGTGCGATTAGGGATGGACGCGAGACGAAAAATAGGGCTGTCTCTTCTCGTCTCGCAGTAGTAAACATATATCTCGTCTCGCGACTCGCAGAGAAATTGCTTGCCTCGTCTCGCGCGAGACACGATAGGCGTATAGCGCGTCCCATTATGTATGGTTAGTGGAAGTTTCCTTTGCTTTGGAAATTATATAAAGCTTCGAATTTTGTTAGAAATGATGCAGAACTCAGGACATGTTGCGCAATTAAAATTTTAATCTAATTAAGCGGCCCCAATGTGCGGAACGGTGAATTCATGAAAGTTTCAATTGGGGGTGGGATAATTATAGTGAAGCCTGCTTACCCCCCCTCTAGTTTTAGTGAATGAGATATGGGTTTCAAATTTAATCGGGAACCCGGGCTTGTTAATTCACACCATCAAAAAGAAGAGACTAAAAGAAGACGAAGACTTGTGACCATGGACGTTTCTCAACATGAATCTTTGAATGCTCCGCTGAGGCCTAGCATTGTATTAACGAAATCGCTGTAGTAAATCATTCATTTACGTTAGCATAGCTTGGCTTAAGGTGAAAGAAGCATTTTTAATAACTGAGGAAACGTTTTATTTATAAATATTAATTTATTTAAGAGAAAAATATGAAATATCCATAAGATTTAATTACATACGTATTCATCCATTTTCATGAAATGTAGTAAATATTATCAATATTATCAGTAAACAAAAAATCACAGTTATTAAGTACACAATTAGAGCATAAAATATGAAAGTAAGCATACTTGCATCAACTATTTTTAAAAATGTAATAATTATAACCAGACATTCTAAATAAGTTTGAAATTTTTTTCATGAAGAAATAATGATAGCACACTTGAATAATTTATTCATAATTCTGGATTATGGGTAAATATGAATTAGACATGAAAACTCACTTGCAATTCAAACCTCATTTATAAGCTATCTAAATAAAAATAAAATAATAAAAAAAACCAACAACTATCAGAGCTATGAAACCGACTATGTATGTTGACATCAGTGATCAGTTGGGGGGGGGGGGGTATGGAGGCTAATTAGAAGAATAATCTAAAAAATCAAAATCATCAGTTATCTAACAAGATGATTGAATTCCATTGGTTTTTATTTACAAGCAACGATTACTCTGCGCAAATTAATAAATGAATGGTTTCTTTAAAAAATCATTCTGTAATTATTATACACAAATTTATACATGGAGGTTTTTTTCCCATAAAATTATTATCTAGATAGACTTACAACAATATATATACAGTGGAACCCACTTGTACAACCGACAATACACACACACACACACACGTGTGAGTGTGTGTGTGTAAGAACTTTCCCCAGATTGCATCAAAAATTTTCAGTGGAAAAAGTCTTAAACGGAAAAGCACTAAGCATAAATAATAAAAAATTTGAACATTTTTTTTTATAAAAGATAATTGAAGTATATTATTATATTTTTATCGTTTCTTAAAATGAGATTTCAAGAGCACGAACAGGAGTGTCATATAATAGCCATCCCTGACTTATCGTCCATATGATCTAATGATACAAATGGGTTACAAATATTAAAACAAAAATAATTTTTAAATGTATAATGTTGATCAAATATATGTAAGCAATTTTAAAATCTTAAACAAGCTTTATTTGCGAGAACTCAACAGCCGTCAAAAATGAGTTAAAATGCTTGTGATAGTAAAAGGGGCCTCAAAGTTAGTGCCCCTGGGCCCATCTAAATATGGTCAGACTTTGGACATAAGTACCGCCTTTCCTCTGTTTACTTATTATTTTTCTGTCTTCTACTCTTTTCTGCAATTTCTTTCTTTATCCTCTCCTTTGTGTGTTCTGCATATTCTTCGTGCTGTCGTAATTTTAAATGTTACGTGTTTGTGTGTATTGTAAAATGCTGATAGTATACCAAGAACGATAACAAGGGAGATGCAAGTTAAACGGTAGAGGCTTCAGGCAAAGTGTACCCTCCCTTCTCATGACGGCATGCCTCCTCAAATACAGCACTGCAATTCTGATCGAAAAGTAATTCGTATCGTAAATTTATGCGAGACGAGAAATTCTCGCGAGACAAGACTCTGTCTCGTCTCGCAAAATATCCCTTTATCTTCTCGCGTCCCGCCTCGCAAAAAAATGCCTGTCTCATCTCGCAGACAAGAACGCGAGACAAGGCGAGAACTTAGAAAGGTTTGCCGTTACCTGCATATATGTATCAGAAGTCACCAAAGTATCCCACTTTTGGCGATTTACTGCCGGGTTTGGCGTTAAAAAATAAGTTCCTAAAATTGAACTCGATTTCGCGAATCTGTTTTTTTTTTTTTTTTCTCTCTGTGAGAAATCACCTAAATCTGAATGTTATGGTGAAGTAATTCCAAGTCGGTTTTCTTTTCCTTTTCCTTTTATAATTATACTTGTTTTAAACTGTAATTTTACATCACAATATTTGAATAAATATATACATCCAAACGGGATTTGAACCCGAGCCCAAACCACTCGCATAACGGCCGGCACGCAGACCCTCTCCTCTGTACGGTCTACCGCAGTCTATTTCCACCATTAAAGGTGATGCACAAAAGAAAATACAGTGATTGTGGATGTAAATGTATAGATGTGGGCGATCACATGCCCCACCGTTCGCATAAATTTCAATACTTGTAACAAAATCATAAATTTTATAAGCTGTATGGTGCAATATGACATCTATTGAAAATGCAATACATTTTAAATAATGTGGGAAATGAGACTCTTAGGCTTTGCCTCGTACGTCCGATACTTGCAAAAAAAAAAAAAAATCTTATACAGTTGCAAGAGAGAAAGAAATATGAATAATATAAGACCAGAATATTCATGAGTATCAACATGCACTCAAAGTGTGGGCAGTATCCTTTACAAACTGCCATGTGACAGCACATGCCTATTACTTGGAACGTATTAGCATTCAAACCTCCCTAAACACTTCATTGAGACCACAAATCGCTTGTCATATCTGGTTTCGCGTAAACAGAGAGAACGGCGTTGCCAGGATACTCGTCTGGAGCCCCTTTCCTCCCTTTTTTTTTAAAAAAAGACATAACTACAACATATTTGCGTTGCGTGATCCGCTTTAAATCGTTTCGCTATCCCTTATCCGTCACAATCTCTGGCGGATTATGAGCAGATCACTACCGGATCACGGCTTGTTTACCTTTGCCGTCAACTGAAACCTCACAATTACAGCCGGGACCTCAATAGCCCGGAGATGTTTATCGGTCTTGTACAGCAACCGGATTACGCCCCTCCAACTGCCCTCCCTCCGCCCCCCCCCCTTTTTCAATATATATCCTCGATCTCTACTGTATAAAACCCCCTCGGGGGGGGGATGATATAAAAGAGATGAAAGAGGGATTGGTAGAGGAGAGGGGGGAGGAGGGAAACAGAACTTAATCGACGTCAGCAAGAGTTCATCGTGGACCGGGAATTAGCCCTAGAGGCCCACAATCTCTCCATTGTGATAAATCTCTTTAGGGTTTCCCCTAAAGTGAGAGATTTTGCGGATTGTGAGCCGATTTAAAAACCCAGATCGGACGGGGGGCTGGGGGGTGAGCTTGGTAAAGAATGAGTGGGTTTTCGGGGCGGTAGGAGCAGCAGACCTTGTTGCAATGAACTGCAGCTCAAAAGGGAAGGGTGGAAGTACCCTTAAAGCAGGGTGTACAATATGTATAGAGGCTGTTGTACATATTTTTTTTATTAGTACCTTAATTCTCTTCGTGAATGCTGTAGTCCGGTTCTGTTCGTCTCGCCATATATTTTGCCTTGCTGAAATATTTTCCTTTAACCATTGTCAGTTGATCTTGGTTGCATTCTCCTGGCTTATTGACAAGGAATATTCCTGAGATGAACAACTGCATTTCGATTGTGACATACTGTATGTGTGAACTGTCTAGCGCCGTATTTTCTTACTCACTTAGTTTCACCCACAGGTATAAAAGAGTGTTTTATTTAATTCGGATTTTCTCAAACTGTGCTCCGCGAAAGAATATATCGCTGTCTTAGCCAATAATATGTCGGACTTGGATTTGCGCAAGGTACTCCGTCAGAATTCAAGAGCCTTTCAAAGTCCTCCACCATCGAAAAACCTTGAGAAACCCTGATTTAACCCTTTGTGGGCTGTGCGGCACAGCCAGCTGCGTCAAAAAAGGGTCTCTAGATCTTTTGCACGCGATGAACGTTTCGATCGTCCGCCATCTTGCTGGTAGTTAAGTCGAACGATGGCAACGGCTGCCCTTTTTTTCAGCATTGGGAAAGGGTTGCGCCTCAAAGGGTTAAATCATCGATATAGATGAACAACTGGATGAACTTCTCAAATGGCCTCAGTCCTGAAAAAGTGTAGCCATTGCCATCATTTGATTTAACTACCAGCAACATAGCGCTCCAACGAATCGCCGCTGTCAAACAAATTCTTTAGCTGTGTTTCTGTTTTCAATTTGTACAAAATGATTCAAAAATCCGCTTTCGAAAAAGCAAGCAGATTGTTTCATAGTTTGTTTTAGCAAGTAAGGCTTACGAAACCGTTTATTTGTTGGTTTGTGTGCTGAAGCCCTTGTATAAATCCGTCAGAAGGACAACACAGGAGAGGGATGCCCTCCGTGGGGGGTCTTTGCAGAGGGGTCCTAAGCCGTATTTACGCAAAGTTCCGGAGAAAACCACAAAAAACTCCGAACGGTTAGTTTGACATCCAGTCGCACGCAGGGATCCGAACCCGGGACCTTCACAGTTAGAGATGGACGCGAGACGCGAGAAATCTCGCGTTCTCGTCTCGTCTCGGCTCGCGAGACGAGACGAGACAGGCAATTTTTTGCAAGACCAGACGCGAGACGAGAAAGGAAATATTTTGCGAGACGATACAGAGTTTTGTCTCGCGCGAGATTTCTCGAGAGATTTCTCGCGAGAATTTCTCGTCTCGCATAAATTTACGATATGAATTACTTTTCACTAAAAATTTTCGTTTTATTGTGATAATTTACAGAAAGAGACATAAAAAGAGAATTTTATAGCTCCATTTCAGACACATTTAAAAGAGAAATTGCAACTTTTGAGTAACTAAAACGAGCTGTATTTTGACCTATTTTCATAGCTTTGCTACATCTTTATTTATTGATCAATATGCCTAGAAATGTCATACGTGATTCTTTAAGTGATCATAAATGGATATACCACATTTAGCAGAAAATAGGAAATTTATTTATGACATAGATATTTATAGCTTTTTTTTTTTTTTTTTTTCTATTTCAAGATTTGATACTGAGCTACTGCGCTCTCAAACTTACAGAACGAAATATTAATGTACAGTTAAAATATTTACATTTTTATAAGCAAAATATACGCTTAAATCTGTTGGTTAAAACTAACACTCCTTTATTGATTAAATTTCTTATCGGCTGATTTAAATCCTTTTACGCTAAAAATTTCCGGAAAATACTCCTTTAAGACAATAATTTGTGAACTCCTCCATCCGCCTCAATGCTCCCAATTCGCTAGATTCTATTTAGCTCAATTTTCACTTAAATCTTGTCTATTTGAGAATTCTGTCTCCCCACCACGAAAAGATGCCTGGTAAAAATATCCTATTACTATCACGTGACCAACGCTCTTCAACGGAAAACGGTACATAGTCACAACGCCGGAATCGTGGCTTGCGGCGGGCATCGAAGAACAAACATGTCGTTATCAAAATATGAATTAAAAGGGTTTCTAAAGAGGATACTGGACTTAATGCTAAGTCCTTTTGCTGTGGGTTATTACTTCTCGATGTATTCGCTGGTGATAATTTTATTTTATATCCGAATACCAAATGAATCGGTGAGTGCAGAAACCACCTCAGTCACAAAACGGAAATTTTTTTCAGGAGAGAGAAAAAACTTCATAATTTCCTCCAAATTTTCAAATATTTAAACTTATTTTTTTCCTCTGTCATAACATGCATTTATGTTTCTGTCATGCAAATATTACCTAATTTATGAAGTTTTATGAAGTTTTATGGAGTTTTTTCTCTCTTCTGAAAAAAATTTCCTGTTTGTGACTGAGGTGGTTTCTGCGCTCACCGATTCAAATGCATCTTTTTCATATTCAGAGTTGTGAAATAAATTCAACCTAAATGTGGAGAGGATGTTTTCGGTAAAAATTTTGTTTTAATGGACATAGTTTCTTACGATTGGATTATAAAAATCTCGTCGCTGTTGTAAAACAAATGAAGTTATGATATCGTCAGTCAAGTGAGTAAGTACTATTTTATCTTTTTCATGTAAATAAATTTGGTTGCTGCTTTAATTAAATCTCACAGCTGATTTAACCATGATTGCATTTCTGTATTCTGACTGTACTATGAATTCGTTTTATAACTAGAGACCATAGGCGTAAGAGTTATATAGACCCATGGGGCTCAAGCCCTCCCCAATAAATTATGAGTTGGGGCTGAGCCCCCCCAATAATTTAAGTTAAATTTTAAAAAGTTGCATTTTACTCAATTTTTACAATTTAAAGAAAAGGTTTTTCACTCAAGTTATAGAAAAAAAAACCTTTTCTTTTTTTCATAGCAATTTTCTTCTGATTTCGTTTTGGATCATTATTTGAGATTCATTCCGACACCACCTAACACAAGATGTTATTAAGCTGGCCACGCCATGCGCCGGTTAATAAAAAGCAGTCTATGCGATGGGAATTATGACAGCCTAAAATGCGTTCAGTAATCGAAAATGTTCCTTCCCCACTACCTTTGCATCTTTCACTCTGCTTCCATTTTTGAATTTGTTTCACTGCATTTTAAGAAGGATAAATTGGTAGGAAGGCACTATGAAGGATAGGTACCTTACTAAATTTTAAAAAACGCCGGAACCAACTGCAAGTGAAACGTTTCAAACAAATGCAAGCTGTAGTGATGTGCGCACAGAACAGTAAAGCATATTTCTATATTTTCACTTGTGCATCATAAAATTTCAGATAAAAATCCGTTACCTTTCAGATATGTTTGAAGAAAAAAATTTAATTTTTACTTTACATATATAGTGAAAACCTGAAATCAATCAAAACCCGAATTAACTAGGGAAAACGCGTTCTAACTGAGTGCGTTAGGGAAAACCCGAATTAACTAGGCAAAACGCGTTCTGACTGACAGCGCTAGGCAAAACCCGAATTAACTAGGGAAAACCCGTTTTAATCGAGTAGCGGTTTTCGAGGGGCCCCTACAGCGGAGGCATATTTTCCAGGGGGCCCCCTACAGCGATGGCCGGACCCACTGATTTTTTCGGGTCTTGCAAAGGGCCAGCGTTAGCATATTTTAAAGGGGGCCCCCTACAGCGATGGCCGGACGCACTGATATTTTTTTGGATCTCGCAAAGGGCCAGCTTTAGCATATTTTCGAGGGGGCCCCCTAAAGCGATGGCCGGACCCATCGATGTTTTTTTGGGTCTCGCAAGGGGCATATTTTCGAGGGGCCCCCTGAAATGATGGCCGGACCCACTGATGTTTTTTGAGTCTCGCAGAGGGTCAGCGTTAGCATATTTTCGAGGAGGGCCCCCTACAGCGGGGGCCGGACACAGTAATGTTTTTTGGGTCTCGCAAAGGACCAGCGTTAGTATATATTCCAGGGGGGGGCTACAGCGGTGCCGGACCCACTGATGTTTTTTTGGGTCTCGCAAAGGGACAGCGTTAGCATATTTTGGAGGGGGCCCCCTAAAGCAATGGCAGGGCCCATCGATGTTTTTTTTAGGTCTCGCAAGGGGCCAGCGTTAGTATATTTTCGAGGGAGCCCCTAAAGCTATGGCCGGGCCCAGTGATGTTTTTTTTGGTCTCGCAAAGGGAGAGCGTTAGCATATTTTCGAGGGGGCCCCCTAAAGTGATGGCTGGACACACTGATATTTTTTTGGGTCTCGCAGAGGGCCAGCGTTAGCATATTTTCAGGGGCCCCTAAGCGATGTCGGACCCATGATGTTTCTTTGGGTATTGCGGGGGGCCCTTACAGCGGTGGCCGGACCCACTGATGTTTTTTGGGTCTCGCAAAGGGCCATCGTTAGCATATTTTCGAGGGGGCCCCCTGAAGTGATGGCCGGACTCACTGATGTTTTTTTGGTTCTCGCAGAGGGCCAGCGTTAGCATATTTTCGAGGGGGGACCCCTACAGCGATGGCCGGACCCATCGATGTTTTTTTGGGTCTCGCAAGGAGCCAGCGTTAGTATATTTTCGAGAGCGCCCCCTGAAGTGATGGCCGGACCCACTGATGTTTTTTTGGGTCTCGCAAAGGGCCAGCATTAGCATATTTTCGAGGGGGCCCCTACAGCGGTGGCCGGACCTACTGATATTTTTTGGGTCTCGCAGAGGGCCGCGTTAGCATATTTTCGAGGGGGGCCCCTAAAGCGATGGCCGGACTCATTAACGTTTCTTTGGGTCTCGCAGGGGGCCAGAGTTAGCATATTCTCCAGGAGGCCCCTACAGATGTGGCCGGACCCACTGATGTTTTTTTGGGTCTCGCAAAGGGCCAGCGTTAGCATATTTTCGAGGGGGCCCCCTGAAGTGATGGCCGGACCCACTGATGTTTTTTTGGGTCTCGCAGAGGGCCAGCGTGAGCATATTTTCGAGGGGGGGGCCCCTACAGCGGTGGCCGTACACAGTAATGTTTTTGGGTCTCGCAAAGGGCCGGCAATAGCATATTTTCGAAGGGGGAGCAAGATCCAATTTTTAGTGGATAAAGCATTAACATTCCTGAATTCACATGGGAAAACATGGGGTCCGGCCACAACTGTAGGGGGCCCCCTTCGAAAATATGCTGACGATGGCTCTTTGAGAGACCAGAAAAAAATCAGTGGTTCTCGCTTTAGGGGGGCCCCCTGGAAAATATGCCTCCGCTGTAGGGGCCCCTCGAAAACGTGCTACCGCTACTCGAATAAAACGGGTTTTTCCTAGTTAATTCGGGTTTTGCCTAGCGCTGTCAGTCAGAACGCGTTTTGCCTAGTTAATTCGGGTTTTCCCTAACGCACTCAGTTAGAACGCGTTTTCCCTAGTTAATTCGGGTTTTGACTGATTTCGGGTTTTAACTGTAACATATATATATACATATGAGTGATCGTAATGTGTTGAAACCGCACACCATTTATTGACTGAAAATAAATTTTAGTTTAATTTTATTAAGTTGTAAGGTAGAAATTCTTGTTGCAGTCATAAATTAGCATGTTATATATAATTATAGGTAGCCGCCCAGGTAGTGTTTGTTTTACCACATCTTCGATCGATTCCCGGATCGGGCTTGGGTGTTTGAGACATACTCGTTAGGGGTAATAATAGTTGTCCATCGGGTGCCCCTTCACAAGTGTCAGTCACTTTGGGCGACCCACCTCCAGCCAAGGTTTGATATGCCATTACCACGCGGTTGAAAAAAAGTAATTATATACATTATACATAATGAACATTAAAAGCATAACATCAGTCTTAAAATGTTATTATTCTGAAGCCAATAGATTCGATTAATGAGTTTAGACTAGGATTTAAATCATGATTTATAAACGAGCTGTGCCATAAATCGCGATTTTAGGTTCAGCCACCGGAAACCTCAAACGCTAGCAAATTTAGCTTAATTCGCCCTTTTCATTCTTAAATGCTCTCAAAAATTGTCTCTGAACGTAATATTTGTCTGGCCGAGAAACAAACCTTACAGTGAAAGTACTCTGTTTCACGGAGATTAAAGATTGTTTTTCAGATGACTTTAAATTAAATTAGATTAAATTGTCAAAGACTATTTTATTATTACATTTTATTATGTATGTGCGTATATGTATATATATGTGTGTGTGTATGTATATATGTATATGTATGTATATATATCTAGATGTGTGTGCATTATAGGTAGGGCCCGAGCCCCCCCAATAATTCTGGGAACTTTACGCCTATGCTGAGACCAGGGGCGTAGCTAGGTGGGGGGATATCGGGATATATCCTCCCCCCGAAATTTTTGGATGTGATGAAATTCCGTTTATTTATACACATATAAGTTCATATCCCCCCCCCCGAAAAATTTTCCTGGCTACGCGCCTGCTAGAGACTATAGTGAAATGATATTCTATTTATTAAAAAAATACTTTTTATAGTGTATTAAGATAGATGTAATGTATTTGCCTTGATTTAAAATTTATTTTCTTGGTCTTATAATCATAGATTACAGCTCTGATAATAAAAAATGAAGAAAACGAATAATTCGACATATTAATCAAAAACAGCAAATTTTCATAAAACACCCTTTTTCTAGCTTAAAATAATAATCTTAATTGAGTACAGATATATTAATTAAAAAAGGACTGATTTTGTAAAAACGGTCATTCTATAGCTTAAATAATCATAATTGAGTACAGTTATATTAATCAAAAACGGACAGACACTCCTCATTTTTGATTATTATTTAGGCTAAATGGAGCTGTTGTATAATGCTCAAAAATTGAGAATTTTTCGCTCCATTGATTTTTGTCGATTAATGGAGCAAATTTTACTCAATCGGGAGAATGGCTGTTTGAAGTCAAAAATTGAGTAAATATATACTCCGTTTGATTATTATTTTACTCAGTAGATTTAAGCGTGTACCTAGATATATATATATTTTTTTTTAAATTTACCCTTAGGGTTCAATAAAAAAAGAAAAGAAAAAATCTCTACTTTTAATAACATTAAAAATATTTTTTTTAATAATATAAATAAGTACAAAAATAGATGTAGGTTATAGACATTAATACCACGTACTTGCCCAACAAGTTTCAAGATAACACCTGCATAAGTTTTTCTGCAATCATGCGCGCAAGTTGCAAAAAAGCAGTTTTGAGGGAAACGTGCTTAAAGTTTTAAATCCCCTTTTAAAGTCTATTGCATCCACATTTCTTTTTGCAACTACTAGCGTTCTAATAGGACTATTTTTATACTTTTTTCATGTGGTTTTAAGCATACGATTTAGAAAAATTCAAATTTTCGAAAAATGCAATTTTAATTTTTTTTTCCGCTTTTCCGAAGGTTTAAAGGTTGCGACAAATTATTGAGGAAATATATATTGCAGAAAATATTATTGAGGAATTGCATACAAATATTTTTACAAAAATGCTTTGTTAATCCATTTTAACCTTTTCTTACAACGTTGACGTTAAATTGTGTATCATTTGGGGTTTATTTGCCTGTCTGTGCCCTAACTCTTATGAATATGCATTTAGAGGTTTACACGAAATTTTTATGGATGTTGAATATACACTTGTCATATTCCTTATTGAAAATCGGATATGTTGCATTTATAGCTGTTACAAGAACGTACAAAAGAATTTCAATGTATTATGGTCTACGGACAGTAAATATTTAATTTTCGGTGAGGCAATTAATATCTTTTAAACAATATATAATTTATAAACAACAGAAAAACATCATTTATATTAGACCTGACTAAAATACCTGAAACTGGTTGCGAAAATATCGTAAAATCTCTCTCTCTTTTTTCTCTAATGGCCGGCCTCTGCCTTGACGGCTTCAGTCACTACTAAGTCCAGATTGTTGGTCTCTTTATTATGGGGCGCCTAGTAAGTAGACCAACGTCGCCCCCTATGAAGGGACGGACACTTTGACAAGCACGCCCAGTCAGGGATCGAACCCCGACCGTCGGGAGTGTAACCCGAAAACATAGTACGGTGTTTTATCCACCCTACAATCCAGTCTCCGCCTGAAGGTCTTTATTGCACTCCAAATTGATACTGCAGCAATGCAGTGTGGCAGGTTTTACAAAAAATACTCTTTTCAATACACAAAAGAACACCTAGATTTTACAACCATGAGACCTATATTCCGTTCTTCTGTCTCAGATATCTGATATTTAGCAACTACTCAAGACATAAACTCCGACTCCATAGGGATTGAGGAGTCTTTAGCTTCTTCAGCATTTTTTAAGGGCTCTTAATACCTCTAATAATTTCATCCTAAAATTTCAGAAGTTACTTATTAGTGATACTGGGAGGTGAAAATTTTCTGACCGACCTCAAGGGAATATAATATAATTAACTTTCGGCGTGAGAAGGGAGTTTTCAAATCAGTAATTGCCGGAATCTAATAGTAATTTTATAAGAGTTTTTTTTTTTTTTTCCAGCATTTGTACTCCCAGAAAAAATTGGAAAAGACCACATTTAGCAAAACATGTTTTACTGTCTAAATTAGGAATGTTCCTTGTACTGATTCTACGAGCTTTAGTAGTGTTTAAAGTTTACAACCAATGGCGTAGGAAAGGAGGAGGGCTCAGAGGCTTCGAACCCTTCCATCCCATGCCCTTTATTGAAGAGAGAAAGTAACCACAAATAAGCACAATCATGGTGTCTTTTTTTGTTAAAATCGATAGAAACATACTGAGAGCCCCCCCCCCCTCCTCCTTCCATCATCCAAACATGAATTGCTACGCTCCTGCTTACATTTTTGAAACGCATTTTTTCTTTTAATATAGTAGACACCAAAATTTAACTGTTCAGTTATTTCAGTTTAACTTGAGTTATTTGAAAAAATCTAAAGCCAAAAGAATAGTTATCACCTTTACTAAAGGTATCCATCGATCACGCAAAAAAAGTTCTCAACGAGCGGTTGCGAAAAAATTCGCTAAGGCAAATTCATTGTATTTTAAGGATAAAGTTTGAAAGTTTTGTAGTTAACTGGGGGACTCATCTTGTCACTTAATGAAAGATATTTTGTTGTTGCCTGAGAGTTTCAGATAGCTCAAAATCATTTGTACTTTTAATTTTATTTATCTTTCATTGTTTTATTTGTTAATTTGCAAATATAGCTCATTTTACTGAGTGAAAATGTAATTTGGATGATACATTTCGAACTTTAACTACCTAATTTAAAACTCTTAGAACTTTTTCAGAAATGGGTTTTCAGTTAAGTGAAGTTATCTTGCATTTTCAAGTTCCTTCAGTGCTTTACAATGTACGATAACAAATTGAAATTTAAAAAATGGTTTATTTATGTTATAAATATCGAACATTTTGAAGATGATAATATCATTCCGTTCAAATGCATGATACAAATAGGTAATTTTAAGTAGCATAAACAGCCAGTCGAGAAACTTGGGGACGGGGGGTGGATATCGACCGGCCCCCCCGACTACCATAAAAAGCTTCAATGAAATGTTTCATAAGCAATAAGATAATTTTAACCTCAAATGTTTGCTGTAATAAATTAAGCCTATTCATGAAGCACTGACGAAATAAACATACTTTATAACTAATAATTATTAAAAAAATAAATAAATAATCACTGTGATAATAAGAAGTGTAAAAGGGTAAGTAAACTCACCGCAAACAACATAAAAATCCACATTCCGAGAGCAATTCCGAACAATTTTATTCCAAAAACATTTTGGGGATGATAAATTTTCCCGCGCTTGGAAATTACCAAATTTGCACCTGCCGGCCTGGAGTTGTCATGGTGATACCCCGCGCATGAGAGCACAAAGGGTGGTGCGTTTGCCCCCCTCCCCTCCCCCCAAAAAATAAAAGAGCGTACATGGCGTCAGCAATCCAGTTTCGTTTAGGACCTCGTCTCGCCTTTACTTATTACAGTCAGTATTGGTTTTCGCGAATTCTATTTCTGTCATACAGAAGTTTTTTTTGAAAGTTCAGCCCAGCCCCCCAGAAAACACGGGCCCGTGGGAATCCTCCTCTTCCCCCCCCCCCCTCTCGACAGGCCTGAGCATAAAATAAACCTTGATTTAAGTAGAGCTCCGGGGGGGAAAAAAGTCCACTTGCACTTTTCAGATTGCCGTTCGACGTACAGCAAAGTTAACCCCTCTCTCTCTCAAATAATAATAATAATAATAATAATAATCGATTCCTTCGACGTCTGTTTCATACATATTAAAGATTATTTTTCATGAAATATAAATTACTTTACACATATTTATAATTCTTCATGTTTCTTTCGAGTTGTTTCTTTTTTTAGAAAACTATTTAATAATTTACAAAGCTGAAATACGAAATTTTGTTTATTCTCGAATACTTTTTTGAGAAAATGTACATCCTCTCAAAAAAGATTCTCAAAAAAGACACCTTATGACCTGTTGGCTATAGAATGTATCACGTGACGCTCTACAAACTGACTTTGTCGGGCTTCTATTGAAAGATTTCCTGATTCCCACAGCAGTTTCCATTAACAGTGGGTTTCTTGCTTGTTGTCGATCCCTGTCATACTTGTCTTTATGTTCTGATGGTTCCCGTTTGTATGTTCTTTCGGAAATTCAGTAATCGGTGATGTCTTGCCTGCTTAACTTGCGAAACACGGTGCTCTCTCTTGTACGGCTGTCATGTATGCACATCAGTGAAACCTGCAACAAAGAATGGCAGTTACATGACATGTGCGGTCAATGCATATAGCAAAAATTTACTTTTTCGAAAAAAGACGATATTTTGCAGGAAAAGGGGGAAAGGACAAAGGAGGACTAGGTTAGTCTCCTAACATTTTCAGAAAATTTCAATCGTCAGTTCTAGAAAAAAAAAAAAAAAAAAAAAACTGTTGTCGAAGATAAACGCTTTCTTCTCTTTAAAAATGGTCAACCCAAAATGCTCTGATCTCTTTACAAATACTATTTTTTTCAATTGAATGCATTCTTGAAAATAAAAATTTTACTGGATGTTTAAACTTTTTACTATTCAAAACAACATCAAACTTTGCGCAATCGTTTTCCAAGAAAAATGGCTATTAAAAAAGAATCCACATCATTGGAGGAACTGAATTATTTTGTGCGGAGCAATCTACTACGTCGTCCTAATTAAGGACGGGTAAATTCAACAGCCACATTTCTATCTCTTCTCTCCTTCTCTTTTTTCTTTTACTTCTACAAAGTTCGCGCCGAACAAAACAATAAGACATGCCCACTTAACGCCTCCTAGCATCATCGTTAGAGACTGCGATATCGCTGGATAATTGGGCATCGCATTGTGGCAAGTGTCTGGGGCTTGCATGTGACACGGCGCCTCGGGCGCTAATAATTGGAGGTGGATTGTTATGTCGACTTGCACGCTAATGATGTCGTTAACAACACTTTAAGCACAGTCCGTTGTTGTAGCGGAGCTGCAAAACGCTTGTGCAGTTGCATTTGTTATGGATTCGTGAAAGTTTACCAGTTGCCAGGGCGTATAAGCTTTCAGACAGTCACTTTTGAAGGGCGGAGAGTTAATACGGTTGCGCCAAGCAAAGCTGCTGCTTGTTCGTTGGGAAAGAAAACTGTGGACTGTTAACGGGTTAACCCTTTGAGGCGCAACCCTTTCCCAATGCTGAAAAAAGGGCAGCCGTGGCCATCTCTCGACTTAACTACCAGCAAGATGGCGGACGATCGAAACGTTCATCGCGTGCCACAAATCTAGAGACGCTTTTTTGACGACAGCCGCACAGCCAGCTGTCGTCAAAAAAGCGTCTCTAGATTTGTGGTACGCGATGAACGTTTCGATCGTCCGCCATCTTGCTGGTAGTTAAGTTGAGAGATGGCCACGGCTGCCCTTTTTTCAGCATTGGGCCATCTATTCAGCTGTTCTCGCTTTCTTCCATTTTTCAGCAGATGTCAGTGCTGTTCAAAATAATTGTGGCAATTTTTTGACGGGAAATGACGTGCTAAAAAGTAAAGGATTCTCGAAGAGCTATGTCACCCGCAACTATTTTTATAGAAATAAATCTAGTGACTGGCAAGAATCAAAACGTCAGAATTTGGTGTTCCCATAGCGGGAACACTGTGCGTTAAAGGGTTAACCTTTTCCGGTAGGGAGCCGCGTATACTCGTTTCCCATAGAAATTTCCCGCATAGGACGACGAACGCCCATATTGGATGAGAATCATTTTGCTGCAAAGACGGCGAACGCGTATATGCGTTTTTAAGTGGAACGTCTGCATTTTCAATAAAAAGATGTCGCTTTCCTAGAACAATCTCTAAAGTTTACTATCTTATTTTCGGATACCGCTAGCCTCCAGAAATATTTTTTCTATTTATTTTCATTTTCTTTTCATTTCTTTTCTTTTTTTTTTTCGGTCGGAGAAGTCTGCGTTTATATTACCGAAGTGTCTTGGTAGGTCACATTATATATACGGATAAATAGAGGTCACATTATATGTACGGATTAAATCTGAATTTTATCGCTTTAAATGCAATATGCGTTAATACGGTAACTAACATATGTACTAATATGGTAATATGTAACTAATTGTTATTATTACTATTTATTTTCAATAAAATAGTATTTATTAATGTTACCAAAAATATGGTAACAAAATCGCAGTCCTTAATTTTGCGAGACTCGCGAGACGAGACAGAGGTTTACCACTGCGAGACGAGAAGAGACAGTCCTGTTTCTCGTCTCGCACCTATCCCTAATAAATTGTAAACTCTGCCCTTGTTTATCAAAAGGAATGCATATCTTCAAGCTGAGAAGTAGGTTTTATAATGTCGCTTTCACCTCCAATGTTGAAATTACTCATGAGAATAAGCAGAATATAACATGCAAAGCTTTTATGTGTCTTTGTAAAAAAAAAAAAAAAAAAAAAAAGAATATGGAATGCAATGAGATTTTCAAGACTTTTATGGAGATTAGACTACTTAGCGGTGAAAATCTTTCGTTCTCCAGGTTAATTCACGCATCGGCACTTTTCGTCCTGGCAGTAACTTCCACAAAATTCGGCAGCCGTCCAGAAGGTTTAAATCCCATATCCAGTGAAACCTTGATGGAATTGATTCGTTATTTCCAGATGGTTTCTAACCACATCACAAATACCCATTCTCTAAAATGGCATAAATAAATATTTAAAGTAGACGTCTCTGTACCATTAAGTCTTATTTTTTCCCCCTTCTTAGTGTGTCTCTCTTAATTGTTTAAAGTTAAATATGAATCTGTGATTTCTGTGTAATTAATTCTCTGTCTCCAAGGTTTAGTAATTTTTTTCGTTTTTGTTTCTTTTCCTTTTCGGACATTTATTATATATTTCTAATATTCTAAAACATGCATTATGTAGCAAATATTTCCAACATTATTCTACCTAGAAAATCAATGAGCGAAAGCTCTTTTAATAGATAACATAAAAATTTGAATTCGTTACGGTTACTTTTTAAAAATTCAATGTAATGATTATTAATATTTTTGTTCTCCTTATTTTCCTGCTCTTCTGTGTGAAATGCAAAATTTCAACCCAATCCGTTCGAATGTGCTTTCAAAGATTTAAAACACAAAAAATCAGGACGATAAAACGCAAAACATACATTGTTAATTATATTTTCACACTTTTATAAAATTAGACAACACACAACATAAGTAGCCTTTTACCAGCTTACTGAATTTCAAGGTTTGCGAAAATATCTTGCTCGTGATGGCATATTTTTGTCACTGGTTATTAATAAGGCATCGATGACGTAAAAATGACGTGGATCACACTTACGCTTTAAGAACCATTTTTTTTAATCTATGTATTAATACATATATAGTATACGTATATATTACAACAATAGAAAAAACACTCAAATTAAATCCGACACCAATAGATACTTTTCTGTCTAAGTCGTAGATTGTTTATCTATATTACATTAATGTCCAGTTTTTGCAAAATAAATAAATAAAAAGAATTGGTGAGGTAGAATAATTTTATTTGTATTTCTGAAAACTAAACTCATTATCTTTCATTTTGTCAACATAATAAGATCAAGAATTTATGTTTCTGTGTTCTTAACATTTTGATAGCCGCAACAGAATCCGTTGCTGCAAAATAAGTTGTTGGACGAAAACCAAAGTAGTTTCTCGAGTTCATTACACTTGTGAAATAACTTATGAATGCTATGAAACAAATATAGACTCGCAAATTATTTATATCTTGCAATCTTAATCTGTGCTTTTAATTCTTACCTCTATGGATCCAGCAGAAGAAGTTAACTTTATTTTAATCTCTTTAAAAAAGGGAAAGTGAGCAATCTCGATTATCTATTGTGATTTTTCATCTAGTTAGAATCTCAAACATTGTGACTTACGCTTTAATTATAACTACTCGAGTTCAATTGTTTAAACAAATTTTAAAATAGTGACGTCAAAAGCTCTTGACAGCAGTAAAAGAAATCTCATTTTTCTCCCCTTTTCTAGGTATGATGAACTTAAAAATAAAAAACACACAATCATACAGATTTTCATTTTTATTTATAAGATACACAGAAATGCATAACAACAAATTATTTTATAATGAATAAGTATTTATAATTCAAGGGCGGATCAAAGGGGGGGACGAAGGTGGCCACCGCTCCCCTCCCCCGAGACGAAAGAAATTAATATAAAAAATCCTATTTTACTTCCATAAAGTGGACGTATATGTCAATCTTCTGACAAACCGCCCCCACCCACAAACTAATCGCCTCCCCCCCCCGACAAACTTGCATTAATTCGCCACTGTTATAATTTTTATTATGAATTTCGAAAAAACTCTTAATATTTAAAGGAAATTTATTATTTATAATAAGTGATTGAGGGAGGGCACTATGTAAGTGGATTTAAAGACTATTTACACGCTTAAATCAAACGAGCGAAATTCGATCAGTCGGAACGAAAAGTGAGCCAGTTTTCAAAAGTGAGCTTCTCCTTTAGGAGCGTTTTTCGATCATAAGAGCGAAGCGGAATATAACAATAAGCGAAGACGGAAGTTCTCCGAAAAAACAGGAAGGGAAGAAAGAAGTTCTCAGAAAAAAGACTACTTAATGAGCACTTTCGCGGAAAAACCTCTCGGTTTCCATGGAAACTGATCGCTCCGCGATGTATTGTTTTTTTCGCTCTTTGGGTTTAAGCGTGTACAGTTCCTGTTATTTCGTTGTAAAGCAATACGAAGAGACAGTTGTGCAACTACTCAGAGACAGTCGCAGCTCTTCTACTGCATTCGTACTGCTGAACCACAAACGGACAAATGATCTTGAATTATCTTTTGTTGGTGGACGCTCCCAAGTCGTTAAAAAGTCGTAAAGCTAATGCGGACAATGATCCCCCACCTACACCTGCAGCTCCTCAACTGTCTCAGAAACTGCAAACGGGCGTTAACGATGACAAAGTTTTAGACGTTCAGTCTTCTACGTGGTCGGTGCAATGCATCCGTGCAAAGCGTGGCGTTATTCGAATTTTCTTAAATAAACTCGCTGAAAACTGAAATATTTTACTTCTAGCTTTAAACAAACAAATAAGCAGATTTTAATTTGGACAGCAGTCTACACTTGAAAAAGTAATTAAAAATATATACTTAAAAAAAATAAATATATATATATATATATATATATATATATATTTCTATAATGATGTCGAATTTTCCGACACGGCGCTCTAATTATCTCCCAGACTTTACATTCATAGGCAGTAAAACTTTTTTTTATTATTATTATTCTCTCTCTCGCAAATTAATTAATCGTATCTTCACTTTTCACTTTTCCACGAGCACTCCAAAACCTTAACGAACTAGCGCGTAGTCCGTATAAATCCTATTGAAAACTTGCCTCCTCATTAAGATACCCACAACATATATATAAAGATTCTCTCTCTCTCCCCTGGAACACTTTTTTTTTTCCTCCTCGCGTGTCGAAACATACCCACTTGACACCTCAGCTGCTAACGCTGGTGCGATCCGGTAATTGAGCGGGCCCATTGTGGCGCGGGCGTTTTGGACACGTCTGCGGATGACAGCAGCGCCACCGGTGGCAGTAATTGGGGCCAAAGGATTTCTCTCCTCTAATGATGTTGTTACGGTACTTGGTCGGGTTGTCATTAACTCAAGATCTCGAGCGTGGTTGTCACACACCACTACTGGAGCTGTGATTCGTGAAAGTTAGGTTTATTCGTTGCCAAGATTTCGTTGTCGTCTCGTCCGGGGAAGAGGGGGCAAGGGGGGGTGTTTTTGGGGGGTTATGCGGGGAGATAATAGGAGGGAGGGACTGCGGAGGTTTTTTCGCCGATATTGGAAGTGGTTTATTTGCAAAAGAGAGATTTTATCGATATGTTTCTGCTCCGAAAATTTAGGAAGTTGTTCGTTAAAACTGATTAAATTTGGAATAATAATAATAATTGTAGATCGAGATAAGAAAAAGAAAGAAAGAAAATTGGGAGACGTTAGCTATTAGGAGATGCGGAGGATTGTCTGAGGAGAGGGAAAGTGGAAGAAACAATTTAAGTAATTATATAGAAATGCGCGCGAAAATAATCACTGAAAAATGAATATAAAAATCGTGTGACGCAAATTGATCCTGCATGAGCTCTCCTTGCATTTTTAGAAAATCTTAAAAGTAAAGAAAATCCAGTCATCATACAAAAGGGAAAGTCCAGTCTTATACATTCGCGGTCAAATTCTTTATATCACAGACGATTAACGTATACAGTGAAACTTCTATGAGCAACCACTTCTATTAAGCAGAGTCTGACTAAGGCATTCGGGGGCCCAAGCCCCCACCCCATATGTACTTTTTGGGGGACCCCCATACCACTGTACATTGTATTATGTTCCAACGGTATTGTAAAAGAAATTTCTTTTATTTTTTTAATATTGATGGTTTTTTTAATTAAATCAAATATTTTTCATAAAATTTAAACTCATATTTTACACGTCACCAAATAGCATAAGATAAAAAGGAATTTTAATTTAACCAGGTTAGACAAACATATATATTTTTAATAATCAGCATGAAAAAAATCTAGCAAGTATTATGATGCAATATAAATGTATTTTTTCGGGCCATGGAAGAGGAATTTTGCCACTGCGTTGTGTCGCACTGATCAAACCAAAGAAAACCCCGTCCAAAAAATTAACCAGTAAATTCTTACAGTCATTTGATGGCAAGGGGGCGGGGAAGAACCGTCAAATTCGCTGCCTACAAGTTTCTAAAACCAGAGCTAAAGTGAAGTCCTTTAGGAGCGAAGCTATTAGGCTTAGTCTGCAGACGAGGCGTTGCAGCGCTAACAAAAATACGCCAACAGACAAGAAAATAGGCGTACAGATCCGGAGAGGTTAAGAATAAACGTGCATCAGTTTTATAAATTCAAACAATTAGGCGAAATTTAAAAAGGTTACCAAAACGTGTCAATGAAGAGTATCGCCAGTAGTAGATAAATGACAGTTCACCTCAGCCGGATCCCATGTTAATTCACCGGATCCTCCGGAGTCTCCGTTCGGATGTTGTCCCTGGGCTGAGAGAGAGAGGGGGGCGTGGTCGGACCGGATGTGGGGAGAGGATGTTCGAAGGGTTGATAAGATTTTTTTTCCTTTTTTCAAATAAGGGGACTTGTAATTTTTTCAGACATTAACAATTTTTTCACATAAGGGGATCTGTAATTTTTTTCAGATTGTGACATATTTTACAAATAAGGATACTTGTAATTTTTTTCAGATTGTGACATATTTTGAAATAAGGAGACTTGTAATTTTTTCAGACTTTAACATTTAGTATCAAAATAAGAGACTTTGACATAATTTTAAATAAGCTATACTTTATGAATTAAACCTGAAATAAAAAATATTATTATAAAATGAGGACCCACCAGCCACCCGGTACAATGTCTACCGCCTCATTTCAAATATAAATTTTTACTATGCTTTTCCACGTCACGCTAGCCTCGCATAAATGGAGACAGGGCGTAGCACAGCAGACGCGTTGTTGTTTTTGTTTCTTTAAATAATAATTAACTATGTGGAGCAAAGAAATGAACAACATCCCCAGGAGGATTTAGTTTTCTTTACCATTTAGTAATAGAACCAATGCAAATTGAATAAATGCTGCTTAATACATACTTTTAATGTTTAACTAATTTTTGTATACTGATTATAGCATATATTTAATAAGTAACAGTTTACTAGAATATTAAAGTAGGGTATAGGATACCCATACATTTTCTACAAATTTCTTGTACTGTTAGGGAAGTGAGAAAATTATACCATAGAACGATTTTAGTACCTATAGTTTTTACAAATAATGATTTAGATAGTGTATGAACTTTTTTATCTAAACATTTTTTTTTTTTTTTCTTAAGAGATTTTTACCCAAGTTTTAATTTTAAGTTAAATAAGTAATTTTACAACAAATATTTTTTTAACCAACAGTTTTAACTTTAAGTTAAATAAGTAATTTTACAACAAATATTTTTTAACCAACAGTTTTAATTTTAAGTTAAATAATTTTACAACAAATATTTTTTAACCAACAGTTTTAATTTTAAGTTAAATAATTTTACAACAAATATTTTTTTAATTAATTTTACAACAAATATTTTTTTAATCAAGAGTTAATTTATTTTTTAACCAAGTTTTAATTTTAAGTTAAATAATTTTACAACAAATACATTTCTAAATTTATTTTTTTAACCAAGTTTTAATTTTAAGTAAATAATTAATTTTACAACAAATTTTTTTTAATCAAATGTTTTTAATTTATCAAGAAAAAATTTTAATCAAGTGTTTTTAATTTATCAAGAAAAAAAATTTTAATCAAGAGTTTTAATTTTTTGTATACCGTATTTTTGTTAAGTAGCCGTTTAACATTAAAGTAGGATTTAGGATACCCATACATTTTCTACAAATTTAATCTACTGTTAGGGAAGTGAGAAAATTATACCATAGAAAGATTTTTACAAATAATAATATAGTCTTAT